>CM064524.1:7892906-8117906 GCA_032716605.1 Paralithodes platypus
GGTAGTCATAAACGGTAAGGCATCTAAATGGACCAATGTAAGTAGTGGGGTACCCCAGGGATCAGTACTAGGACCAATTCTCTTTCTAATTTACATCAACGACATAGATGAGGGTCTCACCTGTACAATCTCAAAATTTGCTGACGATACAAAAATTGCAAATAGCGTACTCTCAAAAGAACAAGTTGACGATATGCAACACAATCTAGATAAATTGTCATGTTGGGCCCAAATTTGGCAAATGAGTTTCAATGCGGATAAATGTAAAGTACTACATATCGGATACCTAAATGAGAAAGCAAACTATTCGATGAATGGCACTCAGCTTAAGAATGTAAACAGAGAAACCGATCTGGGAGTAACAATATCGAGTAACCTAAAACCGAGTCAACAATGTTCAGAAGTTGTTAAGAAGGCAAACAAAATAATTGGCTTTATAGGCAGGTCATTTGATCATAAATCCAAAGAAGTTATCCTAACCCTTTACAATTCCTTTGTCCGCCCTCTTCTGGAATACTGCGTTCAATCCTGGTGCCCTTATTACCAAAAAGATATAAACAAGCTAGAACGAGTTCAACGTAGAGTTACCAAAATGATACCTAGCCTAAAGAACAAACCATACGAAGAGCGTCTTAGAGAATTAAATCTATTTCCTTTAACCCAGCGCAGATTAAGAGGTGACTTAATTCAAGTGTTCAAAATCATCAAAGGCATAGACAATATGAACTGTAGTAAGTACTTCACTATCGACCAATCTAATTACACACGGGGAAACGGTTGCAAAATTATTGGTAATTCTTTTAACTCACACGAATCTAAGAATTTCTTCTTCAATCGAGTTGTCAACTTGTGGAATGGGCTTCCCCGAGACGTTATAGACTGCAGCACCGTTGATTCATTTAAAGTCCGCCTAGACAAATATCTCGCATCAAACCCGCGACTGACTGCGTTTGTAAATGAATAACTTTATTTTATCCCCCCTCAGTTACTAACCCATCTGTCCCCTACTAACTTCCTAATCCTGCCACGGACATTAGTTCCAGGGCAGTAGTTCCCTTTCCAATGTTCCCTTACCCACTCTAAACCACTGTTTGGACACTTGATCCTCAGTGTTTTGGAGGACAAGCAGCCTAGAAGGGTCACTAGACCTGTTGTTGCTTGATTTCCTTTGTACTCCTTTGTACTCTGTCCCTCCACCTCGCTCTCGTACACCCTCTTAGTCATTCTCTCGTTTTCCATACGTTCCATATGGCCGAACCATCTCAAGTTGTTCCTTTTCACACTCTCCAGCACATCTACCTCCACACCACACCTCCTTCTTACTTTCTCATTAGTCTGTCTATCCCTCCATGTAACTCCGCACACACTTCTTAAGTAATTCATTTCCACTGCTCTAACTCTTGGTCTGAGTCTCTCAACCAACGTCCATGCTTCGCTTTCCGTAAGTCAGTGTTGGGATTACCACACTGTCATGCAAGGACTTCTTCACTTCCATACTGACCACCCTATTTCTTGTTACTGCTTTCAGCGTTCCTACAACTCTCTTCCCCTGTTGTACCCTCTCCCGCACTTCTTCATCCATAGTCCCATCTTTACTCAACACACTGCCCAGATACTTAAAAGAGTTGACGATCTCCATAGCCTGACCGTTTTCATCGACTAACGGTCCAACAGTTGAAGTAACTACTTTTTTCTTTCTGATATAACTATAGAATTCTTTCGGGTTTGTTTTACTTTGATTCGCAACATGTAACTCCAGGGTCTTTTTACTCTGCTTAATTAACTTTTTGGCTTTGCGTCGTAGCTCTACAAATTTCACCCGTTCTTCGTCATTTTGTAAGGATTTTAATCTATCATTAGATTTTTTTTTAGCAAGCAGACAGTCTGAAATATCTTTATTCCACCATTTGGGCTTATCATTATGGCCTGGACGCCATATTTTCGATGGTATTTTCGATGGATAGAGAGGGAGAGGTCGACCGAAAGAGAGGTGGAAGGATGGAGTGAGGAAGTATAATACGAAGGCGGTGCTGGTTGGGGGGACGGGCGTTGACTGACTGGAGACAGAGGTGCATGGGGGCGGTTCGTTCGTGGCCACACCTTCGGGGATCACGGCGTCAGGCAATAGATAGATAGATAGACAGATCATATATTATAGACCGACCTTGCTACGAAATATCCCTGAACCTACTGTTAATATATTTTTATTTATTTCACTCGAACACCAAACCCCTCCAATAAAATTAATGACTGCATGTGGATATTAATTTAATCGTGTACATATTCTTATATATACTCGTAAAAATATTTTGTTTATGAAGTATAATTTTGAACTGGGGTTAGGTTGCATATATTAATGTTAACTAGTTTGCTATAGTATATTTTAACGTTCATTCTATGATGATTTAGTTATCGATAGAGAAACATTAATTATAATGCATAACGTATATATTTAATTACTGAAAGATATTATGCTTGAGGTTTGCCGTCTGTATCTTAACTTTGAGCATAATTCTAGCCATAAATATTTTCTGATGCCGATTTGAGTTTCTATTTACGTCGGCTCGGATTCCGATTAAGTCGAGGCAATCCGAGTGTATTTAACATTTAGCGAAACTCTGGCTTCCATTTGCTTGGGGTGATTTCCGGGAGAGAGCGAGAGATGGAGACAGAGAGAGATTGATTTGATCCTGAGTTTGCCTTGGCTTCAGGGGACACGGGTGATGATGGTGATGATGATGATGATGGGGGTGGTGGTGGGAGGGGGTGGTATGGTAGAGGTGGTGCGGTATAGGTAGTGCTAGGGAAGGGTGTGTAATGGTGGTTGAAAGGTTGAGATGGCAGTGGTGGAGAGGTGGATTTGATGGTGGGAGTGGTAGAGAGGTAGAGGTGGTGATAGGGAAGTGGGTCTAGTGGTGGTGTGGGGGGAGGTGGATGTGGAGGAAGGGGTCTTAGTGGTGGTTATAGGTGGAGATGTCAGTGGTGGAGAGGTTTATTTGATGATGGTGGGAGTGTTGGAGTGGTAAAGGTGGAGATAGGGGAGGGGTCTAGTGGTGGAGTGAGGGGGAGGTGGATGTGGAGGAAGGGGGTCTTAGTGTTGGTGTAGTGGATGTTGAAAGGTGGCAATGGTGGAGAGGTGGATTTGATGATGGTGGGAGTCGTAGAGGTGAAGTACAAAGGAGTACAAAGGAAATCAAGCAACAACAGGTCTAGTGACCCTTCTAGGTTGCTTGTCCTCCAAAACACTGAGGATCAAGTGTCCAAACAGTGGTTTAGAGTGGGTAAGGGAACATTGGAAAGGGAACTACTGCCCTGCCACTAACGTGGCAGGACTAGGAAGTTAGTAGGGGACATGGGTTAGTAACTGAGGGGAGGATAAAGTTATTCATTTACAAACGCAGTCAGTCGCGGGTTTGATGCGAGATATTTGTCTAGGCGGAATTTAAATGAATCAACGGTGCTGCAGTCTATAACGTCTCGGGGAAGCCCATTCCACAAGTTGACAACTCGATTGAAGAAGAAATTCTTAGATTCGTGCGAGTTAAAAGATTTACCAATAATTTTGCAACCGTTTCCCCGCGTGTAATTAGATTGGTCGATAGTGAAGTACTTACTACAGTTCATATTGTCGATGCCTTTGATGATTTTGAACACTTGAATTAAGTCGCCTCTTAATCTGCGCTGGGTTAAAGGAAATAGATTTAATTCTCTAAGACGCTCTTCGTATGGTTTGTTCTTTAGGCTAGGTATCATTTTGGTAACTCTACGTTGAACTCGTTCTAGCTGTTTATATCTTTTTGGTAATAAGGGCACCAGGATTGAACGCAGTATTCCAGAAGAGGGCGGACTAAGGAATTGTAAAGGGTTAGGATAACTTCTTTGGATTTATGCTCAAATGACCTGCCTATAAAGCCAATTATTTTGTTTGCCTTCTTAACAACTTCTGAACATTGTTGACTCGGTTTTAGGTTACTCGATATTGTTACTCCCAGATCAGTTTCTCTGTTTACATTCTTAAGCTGAGTGCCATTCATCGAATAGTTTGCTTTCTCATTTAGGTATCCGACATGTAGTACTTTACATTTATCCGCATTGAAACTCATTTGCCAAATTTGGGCCCAACATGACAATTTATCTAGATTGTGTTGCATATCGTTAACTTGTTCTTTTGAGAGTACGCTATTTGCAATTTTTGTATCGTCAGCAAATTTTGAGATTGTGCAGGTGAGACCCTCTATAGGGAAGGAAGATAGGGAAGTGGGTCTAGTGGTTTAGTGTGGGGGGGTGGGGTGAAAGAAGGGGTCTTAGTGTTGGTGTAGTGGTGGTTGAAAATGGCAGTGGTGGAGAGATAGGCGGAGGAGGGGGTTTGGTGGTGGCGGTGAGGTAGAGGTGGTGGTGACAGGAGAAAGGGGTCTATATGGTGGAGTGAAGTTGCGGGGGTAGGGGTGGGGGGTGGGGGGGATTAACCCCTTATGTACCAGAGACATCTACTCAGTTTTATTCTAGCTATATATATTTTTTAGATTTTAGAATTTGAGCAGCGAAGGACCAGTGGTAGTAAAACAAAATGTTAACTGAGATAGGTCGAAGCCTCTTAATTGCTGTAGGCCCTGGTTATACTGAATATAATCGTCTAATAGTTGCCAGAATATAACGAAAAAGACGTCACCGATACAAAATGGGTTAATGAGGAAGGTGTTGTTGGGCTAGTACTGGTGGTGGTGGATAGGTTGGGGTGCAGGACAAGACTAGAGTACGATGGAAGTTTTGTTAAGGGGGGATGGGCTGCTTTTTCTGGCCCTCTTCTCCCTCGTATTTAGCCCCATTGACTTTTTGATTGAAAGATGTTCGGCCCATTAGTTTGGCGATTTTAAGACTTTACGCACCATTTCTTTTAAGAGCTTTTGTGCCAATTAGGTGTCTATTTTTTCCTCACGAGCGATAGCGAGCCTGTAATTTTAAGAGTAAACGGCCTTCGGCCGGGAAATTTTTCTGCCGAAAAATTTACAAATTTATCTTTTGAAAGGGGGTCTTGGGGGTGTTTTGTACAGCTTGATGGAGGTCCAGGGAGGAAACTAAAAAATAATACAAAGATAAAACAAGGAAATAAATGCGCCTATCTTAAAGAACTCGTGGTGGGGATTGGTAACGGTGGATACAAGCACAGAAAGAACGAGGGGTGATGATACAAAGGAAAGCCAGCAACAACAGACCTACGGATCCTTACTAGGCTGCTTGTAAAAACACAGGATGGTGATGATGATGGAGTGGTTGAAAGATGATGCCATTGTTTCGTTTGGGTATGTTCCTAAAATGAATGAAATTGATATAATGGAGACGGGTATTAATTATATCCTTAGTTGGCGATTACTTTACAGCTCACCAGGCGGAGATTAGGATGTATTGCTAGTTATATACAGTATATTAATTAACCCCTTCTGCACCGTCGACGTTTTGAAAACTATATTCTGGATTCTGTAGACAATTTTATGCAGCTTAAAAAGAGCCTCCAGCAATTAACAGGCTTCGAACTATCTCACTTAACCGTTTTTACTACCACAGATCCTTCTGCTGCACATAATCGTCTAAATATAACTATAATAGAATTAAAACGACGTCGCCGGTACAGAAGGAGTTAAGGGGAGGTTTTTAGTTTGTTCCCATCAAACATAAAATTACACACCCTTGAGCCCCTGTCAAGATAAATTTGTACATTTTTCGGAAGAAAAATGTTCCGGCCAAAGACCGGTTCCTCTTAAATCGACACCTAAATGGCATGAGAGGTCTTAAAATGTCAGAAATGGGGCAAAAGTTCATAAAATCGCCAATCTAATGGGGCGAACGTCTTAAAATCTAAACAAACAATGGGGTTAAACATGAGGGAGCTAGGGGTCAAGCAAAAAAATCCCTCAAGTGGAAATCTCCCCTTACGAAAGAGCTCCCGAGTACCAAGGTAAGCTATACTCAGCAGAACATTATATGATTAACATAAACACGAAGCTCAAGGCTGTTAGTCAGTAGCAAACATGTATTTTATTGTCAGAGATATTCCAACAGCTTTTATTAACCCCTTCCGTACCGCTAACGTCCTTTGCACTTGATATAAGCTACATTTAGACTACTCTATGAAGTTTAGGAAGGATATGTGGTAGCTAAATGTACTAATTAAGATAGTCTGCACCCTTTTAATTAGTAGATGTCGTTCCCAAGCTGAATAAAATCGTTAACTAGTTGCCAAAATAGAATGTAAAGGATGTCACCAGTACTGAATGGGGTAATGTGAGGGATACCACCTAAATATCATCCCAGGTCGCTGATTGGCTGGGGTTGGGTTAGAGAGGTCATCACCAAGGTCAATAATATACCTCCACTGATATACAGTATATATATATATATATATATATATATTATATTGTACACCCGGGAGGTCAGTCACACTCGGGCAAGCGGAAGGAGAGGGCTGGAGGCTGAGAGAGAGAGGGGATGGGCGTATATATTTGCTCATTTATGTAGCTTTTATTTATTTTTTAGTTGATTAAACTGGATTAGGACACGTTATGATAGAACACAATTAAGATGTTAACCCTTCGAGGATTATGACGCGTTTTAACAGCAAATTCTGGCCATCATTAAACGATTGTATTCAGTTTTGGAACGATCTCTAATAATCAAAGGTGTACAAAATATCTCAACCATCCCTCTGACTCCCACAATTCCTTCCAAAACAGAAAGCATCGTCTATTATACCCAGAATAAATTGTGAAAAACGCATCATGATCCTCAAGGGGTTAATACTGAGTTAGATAAAGTGGATATGAGTGAAATTATCTGAAGTGATAGGACGGGGTGTAGGGGTGAAGATCAGGGAAGGGTGAGGGATGCCTGAACTGCATTGTGGGAATGAGGGAGTGATGACAGGAGAAAGAGAGAGAAAGAGAGAGTGAGAGTGAGTTGTGAGTTGTGGATATGATGAGGCAAGGAGAGAAGTGGCCCAAGGTTGTGATTGTTTAAGGGGGATGGTGGTATTTATTTGCTTATTTATTTATCTATATATAATTATATTTGTTTCCTCCGTAGACCTCCATCAAGCTTATCAAAATACCCCGAGACCCCCCTTCAAGATAAATGTGTAAATTTTTCGATGGAAAAATGTCCCGGCAGGAGGCCGGTTACTACTTATTATTGGCTAGCTATCGCTCGCCAGGAAAAAATCGACTCCAAAATTGTACGAAAGGTCTTAATATTGACAAATAAAAAGGTGAAAGGTCTTAAAATCGCCAGGTTAATGGGCCGAACATCTTAAAATCTGAAAACTAATGGGGCTAAACAAGAGGAAGAAGGGTGGCCAAAACATCCATGCATCCCCCCTTAAGTGTGATGCAAAACACGAAGACAAGAGTATTTTGATGATGACAAATGACTCAGTGATAGAAATGACTCTGGGTAACGCCATGTAGAGGATTCGTTCATCAATTTCACAGTCAGAATCTTCAAAGTATGGGACATACAGACATTAACCCAGCTTGCTCCGTGCACAGTCTCCACAAACCCGTTCAGTCCTGGTCCCGGCCTTTCAACTTTATTCTGGCTACTATTAGACGATTTTATTCAGTTTAAAATGGCCTCCAGCAATTAACAGGCTTCGAACTATCTCACTTGACCCTTTTATGGCCACAGATCCTTATTAAGCTGTACACAATTATTTACATATAGAGAGTAAAGTTAAAAGGACGTCGCCGGTACATATGGGTTGATGTGTTACACAGTATTTCGTAGACCCGTTTCCGAGTGTCGGGCTACCTAAGGGTGGTATTCTTAAACAATTCTTTCCCTTTACAGTGCCGTTAATGGACGAAATATCTTGAAAAATTACACTAGCTTCAGAAATGGTAGTGCTAATCCGTCTAATCTCTGTAAACAACACTCATACCCATAATATTCGTTCGGCATCAGGCGCTGCGAAGGGAAAGAAATGTTTAAGAATACGAGTCTAAGCTACTGTCTGGCGGTAAAGATTGGTTGTTGGAACAGGCTGGGTCAGGGTCACCTCCTACTTGAGGAACGTTTGTGTACTTGTGGTCTTGCTCAAACTGAGAGACATATCGTGCAAGATTATCCACTTTCACAAAATATAAGAAATTTATATCAATTTAACATTTTAGAGGATTTATTATCAGACAAATTTCCCAAGAAAAATTTGCAAATACTCCATGATATTCTCATTATGTTTACAGGATTATACAAAAGCACACCAGTGTAGATATCTTGCAAATTGTAACGCCAACTTGGATAGAATATTGTACAGTGTTGTTTACAATAATTATATAGTTTTGTGTCATTGTGTTGTACTATGCTAATGTTGTAGCTTATCATAATATTGTAAGCTGTGGTTAATACAAATATGTAATATATACGTATATATATATATATATATATATATATATATATATATATATATATATATATGTATATATATATATATAGACAGTACATTTACACGTGAGAACGACTGTTCATAATAGATAAATATTATACTGTCGTCATGTTGGTGCAATTCGTCCTATTATGTATTATCTCTCTCTCTCTCTCTCTCACTTCCTTTTCTCTCCCTTTTTCCTTGCCCCATTTTTCATCTCACTGTATTGCATCGTTGTTCTCCCCCAAGATTCATTGTCCCCTTCCACTGCTCAATCTCTCTCTCTCTTTCTCTCTTTTCTCCTCTCTCGCTTTTTTGTTTTCTCTCTCTCACTCCCTTCAGGTTTCATCGTTTATCACTCATTTATCCTGTTACAACGAGCGAGCAGGGTTACCAAATCAAGTTCACTAGATCGTAAATAAATGTCTAAAATCGCTAGAATAATGGTACACTCGTTACAATATCGCTCTAAAATGGCTCAAGTTTTCGGATTATCGCTTGAATTCATGTCGCTATATGTACAAATTTGCCTCTAGATCGAAGTAAATGCCTCTAGATTTAGCGGGAAAGTAGCAACATTGGCAACAAGACGAACGAGCGAAGTTGGAGAGCGCTAGAGAACCTTTAGTATGATAGATGGGCCCTATTTCATTGGAGAGATTATATAGGCACCTGCAAATCCTGTTTCATTTACCTGGCTTCCTTCACTGTTCCTATGTGTCCTTCACTTACACAGAGAGTAACCCAGCTAACTCTCACAAACACCTCCTCTTCCTATTCCTTTCATTATACATAACAAGCATACCAGACATCTTTCCTAAACATCTAAATTACTTATGTCACTCGTTCAACCTTTGAGGAGATTTGTTACAAGCAGCTTTACCTTTAGTCTCCTTCATACACATGAACAAATGTCCTTAGCTCTCAGTTTTTCGTTTTGTCATTATCATATAAAGTGGTGATACATCTTTTAGGAATATTTGTAAGTTAGATCCAATGCCAAACTATTTTGTCCTGTACTTATTTGCAAATAATGAGAGACAGGGAACTAGGAATCCTCCTCCCCTTGTAAAATTCACCCACTAAACGAGACAGATTAATGGGCGAGGGAACGCGGAAGTGATCCAGAACCAAAGAACAGGAACTTTAAATGGTGTTTCTGTTCGAGGCTCTGTCTCGAGTCGGCCACCCCAGCTATAGAGTATGTGCCTGAGTATATACATACATACATACAATGAGAGACAGATACCCCCATTGGCACCAATATGGCAGAAGTTGACCTATTTTTTTTACTACTACGTCCCACTTCCTTGATGTTGACAAAACGATTCAATTTGTGAAGACCTGTGATATATATATAGTTTTTCGCTAGCAAAGTGGAAGCATTATTTTCAATTCGAGGATATCTTTAGGGTTACTATAATACTTAGCTTTCCTTGCCTGTCGATACAGTTTATAGTTTAGCTGCTGATTTCACGTCATGTATTAGCAAACAAGGAGCTCCTGTATCTCTGCATCATGATAGTTTCGTTTCAGTATTGGAAGTACTGTATATAATTATAACATCTTTCCCTCATTCTATAACTTAAATTGCTTCAAACTCCGTATGTCTAAGCATTTTGGCTCGAACATTCCTTGATTTTGGCCCTGTCACTCCTTCAACTCTGGGGGAGGTACTCGTCAAAGGCAGTTTTGCCTTTTGTCTCCCTCATCCACATAGGACAAAACCAAGTCTCAACACATTTAATTGTATACTATTCTTAATGTTTATAATGAATTATATTAAATTCCAAGACATGATTCCTAGGTTTATAGAACTTGTACATGTTTAGCCAAACTATAATGAGACGACGAACATTATACTTAAGCCGGTATCACACGAGACCTTTTATAGTCAACTTCGATGGTCAACATTTTTATGGCAACATTTCTGGAATATTATGCACTGGTATCGGAAACTAGACTGATGATAGATTAATATAGGTAACCGAAATATTTTACATGTCGACCTTGCAAGCTGCCAGACCAGTGTTGATGATAAATGTTGAGGGACAAAGCGCTCGTGTGATACCGGTGTTAGTGAAAGGCAACGGTCTTTGCTAGCTATGAGACCAGGTAGTGCAAGTATAGTATTACAGTATATTACCTACACGGTGTGTTTGACCTTAGAACATTTATACGAACATGTAGTACCGTATACAAACTTGTGTTCAATGACAGACAAGTTCTATTTAAGGGGACAGTGTATTTTTTTGGGTCTATTTATTTATATATTAATTATTATTTTTTTTTTCTTCCCTAGACATCCATCAAACTTACAAAAACATCCATTAGATCCCCCTTTGAGATTAACTTGTACATTTTTCGGTTGAAAAATGTCACGGCCAAAGGCCGGTTCCTCCAAAATTACAGGCTCGCTATCGCTCGCCAGGAAAAAAATCGACTCCTAAAGGACACGAAAGGTCTTAAAATTGACAAAGAAATGGGGCGAAAGGTCTTAAATTCGACAAACTAATGGGGCAAATGTCTGAAAATCTCAAACTAATGGGGATTAGCATGAGGAAGAAAGGGGACCAGAAAAACGGTCCATCTTCCCTTTAAATATATAAATATGAAAAGCACCAGTGTTTGGCTACCATCCACTAACATGTTGCAATGTACACTCGGATGCCATAGTCTCTAGCACACTCATAGGAATACGTGGACCCTTTGATTGTCTTTATGCAATTATAACTTCATGGATTGACTTTTGCATAGAAATTGCTTCTCAGTAATTAGTATATATTGTTTTGTAGTTGATGTATAAAATATTATATGCATAAATTCGTTTCCAGAGATATATTTCCATAATTAGAGATAGGTGAAGTTCACGAATATTTATGAGTTGGCTAGAGACTATGGCATCCGAGTGAACACTACTGTTTGCCAATTTTCTTCAATATATTGATCGTCGGGGGACACCTCGACAACGTATACAGACTATTAACACACACAACAAAGCCATCCCAAGAGCTTCCTCTATCTACAACACCCCTTCTCTGCTATCTACACTCTCCCAGCCGTATGGTCCTAGTGTACTGCCTGATTGGGTTAATGGGTTTCCAAATGCAAGATACCGATGTAACCAGGTTTGCACACTTTAGTAAGATATTATATATTATATAGTACCTATTTGTATTACGGGTTGGCGAAAAATAGTGCAATTAATTGTGGGAGAAAACTAAGGCCCACTTTTGCCTAAGGATTGAAAGACAACAACAAAATATATATATAATATTTTATATATATTTATTTTTATGGAGTGCGGCACAGTGACATCATTAGAGGTATCAATTCCTGGCAAGCTGTAAATCAGCTTTTCTGGCACAAATGCTCTTAGAAGCTAATATAGTGAAAATACCAAGCAATTTTGTTCACACTACTTTTAATGTTACAATATATCAATTTCTAGAAAGCTAAATTGTATATGGATCACTTTCCTTAAACACTGGCTCTCTTAGAAACTATAAATATTTTATTACCCAATTTAATAGGGAATTCCATTAGTTTTGATAACTATAATAATAATAATAATAATAATAATAATATTTATTCAGTTAGCAATTTACAGAGTTGGTACCACATAGTATGTTATAAATATGACATGTACCACCCTTGCATAATTCCAACTAAGGATAGCCCAATAAGGCCGTTAGGCGTATTTCCATTGGGGTCCTTGTGGGATTAGGTTAGCTGGGGAAATGGGGAGGATAAAGAAATAGATATTTTAGAGAAAGTATTTCTAGGGGGTTATTTTAAGATACCTTACATCCTATAGTAAACTATGATAACTATATATTGTCTTACATATCCAAGTGATGTGCGATTACGATATTCAGCTTGAAAACGAAATAAATATTTCTCAATACATTTTTAACAACATCTATTTTATTCTAAATATCTTATTGTGTACAAAATTGAATCATGCCACCATGAACATTAAGCATGTTTTGCATTAACTCCTTCTGTACTGATGACGTATTTAAATATTTTATTCTACCTATTTTAAGACGATTTTATGTAGTTTAAGAAGGATTTGTGGAAATAAAAGGGTTAAGTGAGATAGTTCGAAGACTGTTAATTGCTGGAGGCACTTATTAAACTGAATACAATCGTCTAATATCAGCCAGAATAAAGTTTAAAGGACGGCGTCGGTACAGAAAGGGTTAATATGACATTAGTATCACTCTCCTCTTGACAGACAGGGGAGGTAGTTACTTTTTCTCCCTCATGTTTAAGAACATAAGAACATAAGAAAATGGGAGTCTGCAGAAAGCCGATTGGCCTAAGCAAGGCAGATCCCTGTCCCACACAACCCCAATTACAAAGCCCAATTATAGGCTCAACACTCTAATACCCTGAGGATCATCTTACCAAAACGGTTAGAGATTAACGCAGGATTACGGGGTCTGCAGAGCGCTGACTGGCCCAACCCTGCTGATCCCCCTTCACACCCAACCCTTCTCGTCCATATGCTTATCCAATTTTATCTTAAAGCTCCCTATCGTTTTTAATCCCACTATAGCACTTGGTAGTCCATTCCACCCATCTACAACTCTGTTACCAAACCAATATTTGCCTATATCTTTTCTGAAACGAAATTTATCTAATTTGAAACCATTGGTACGAGTTCTTTCGCTATCACTGAACTTTAGTACATTTGTCATGTCCCCTTTGTTAATCCCACTAACCCACTTGAACACCTCTATCATATCCCCTCTAACTCTGCGTCTCTCTAACGAATGTAAGCCTAATTTCTTCAACCTTTCTTTATACGGAAGATTTCTAATATTATGGATCATTTTTGTCATTCTACGTTGTACTCTCTCCAATGAATCTATGTCCATTCTGTAATAAGGACACCAAAATTGAACAGCATAATCCATATGGGGTCTCACTAATGACAAGTAAAGTTTTAAGATAACATCAGCAGTTCTGTTACTCACACTCCTTGAGATGAACCCGAGAATCCTGTTTGCCTTGTTTCGAACGCTTATACACTGTTGTCTAGGCTTCAAATCATTGCTAACAAACACACCTAGATCTTTCTCACAATTCGAGTTTTCTAATTCCACATTAGCTAGTTTATATTTAACATTTGTATGCATCTTCCCTATCTTTAATACCTTGCATTTGTCAATGTTAAACTTCATCTGCCAATTTACTGACCATTCGTGTAAGGTATCTAGATCCCTTTGGAGGCACTCTATATCTCTATCTGAATCAATTGTTCTCCCCCATTTTGGTATCGTCTGCAAATTTACTTATCCTACTAGTTATACCTAAATCAAGGTCATTTATGTATATAACAAACAACAGAGGACCTAATACAGATCCCTGGGGGACACCACTTTTGACTGCTCCCCATTCTGACTTCGTACCATTTATGCTGACTCTCTGCTTCCTACCAATTAGCCATGACCTAATCCATCCCAACAACGCCCCACCTATTCCATGCGCCTCAACCTTTCTCATCAATCTCTCATGGGGGACTCTGTCGAAAGCTTTACTGAAATCTAAATATATAATATCATATGACTTGTCATTATCTACTGCTTCATATACCTCTGAGAAAAAACTAAGCAAATTAGTAAGGCAAGAACGTCCCTGAGTGAATCCATGCTGAGAAGAATTTATTAAATTAAATGTATCTAAGTGGTTTCTAATTTTACTAGCAATAATTGACTCTAGTAGCTTTCCTATGATTGATGTAAGACTAATGGGACGGTAATTGGATGCTATTGATTTGTCACCTTTTTTGAAGATCGGAACTACGTTTGCAAGCTTCCAAGCTTCTGGAACTATACCTGTCTCCAATGACTTGTTAAATAAAAATGTTAATGGGTAACTTAACTCATCCCTACATTCTTTTAATACTCTAGCATATACCTCATCAGGACCAGGCGATTTATGAGGTTTCAGTCTGTCAATTTCCTTAAGCACATAATTTCTACTTATAGTAACCGTACTTAACCTATTTTCTATACTATCGCTATATACCTTACGGACTTCTGGAAACTGTGCCAAATTTTCATTAGTGAAAACGGAAAGAAATTGACTATTTAATGTACTGCACATTTCTAAATCATTTTCTGTCATTTCTCCTATCGAAGTTTTAAGGGGACCAATTACATCTCTAACCTTGGATTTATATAGTTGGTAAAAAGCTTTAGGATTATTTTTTGAGTCATTGGCAACCTTAATTTCATAATTTATTTTTGTCTTTCCTAATATCCTTTTTTACCTGTCTTGATAGATTCTGATAGTAAGCAAGTAGGTGAATTTCGCCTTTTCTAATTTTTTCTATATATTCCTCTCTTTTGTCCTAGAAGATCTAATAGTCTATTATTCATCCATTTGGGTTGGTTCTGTGTTGATCTAAATTTTCTTTTGGGGATGTATTTATTTTGTGCATTGAATACTGACTTGATAAAATTATCGTATGTATCTACCAAGGTTGACGTCCCTTCTTGACTTAAGATGACAGGTGCCTGAGACGGGGTACACTCATTTGGACACCTGGATCGACTTAATTTTTTGACCATAGGGTCCGCTAATAGGGCTCTTCTTAACCCACCATAATTGGCTTTTCTAAAGTCAGGTATTAATGTTGTATTCTCTCTGGTATTACCTTTCCATTGTATATTAAAATACACAGAATTGTGGTCACTATTTCCTAGGTGGTCCCCTATCTCTACATTATTTACCATATGTTCATTGTTACTGAAAACTAAATCGAGAATATTATTACCTCTAGTCGGCGTATCTATGAATTGAAATAAAAAACTATCTTGTACTACCTCTATAAACTCCTCAGAATCAGAGTCTCCTATTTGATGCTGCCAATCTATATTCGGAAAATTAAAATCCCCCATAATGCACACATTGCTAAACCTTGATGCCATTTTAATTTCCTCCCATAATGACGTTCCGTCATTTCTACTCATATTTGGCGGTCTATACATAACTCCAATAACTATGGTCTCACTACCTTCGTTAACCTCTACCCAAACACTTTCATTATCGTTATTTAGTCTAATACCTGATTTAATACAGCTTTTTAATGTACTCCTGACAAACACTGCTATACCGCCACCCCTCTTACTTGTTCGGTCATATTTAAACAAACTATATCCTGGTATATCAAATTCTGCTAAAAAATGCCTGGTTTCTGTATTAATCCACGTTTCAGTTAGCGCTATTATGTCTATATTTTCTTTGCTAACAAGGGCTCTAAGTTCGTTCATTTTGTTACATAGACTCCTACAGTTTGTGTAATATACTCTCAATTTACTTCTTTTCTGTATACCTAATTTACCTTTGTTTTTAGCGACATTTCCATCTTCCGTTGCACCATCACTACTATCATTTGCATTATAGTCATCATTTTTAGCATGAGACTGAATATCCTTATCGCTTTCGCCTGACGCTAAAATTGTTCCATTTAACCTCTCATTTACACTCTCAATATTTCTGTTCAAAACCCCACAACCACCCTATCTAAAACTTGGAAGTATTTTATATCATTGATAGAATATAAGATGCATTGTGTGAAGTTGTAAGGAGAAAGAGAGCGAGCAGCGTGGTGGTAATATGTGTGTGTGTGTGTATGTGCGCCTCCTCGCTCGGAGGAGTTTCCCACGGTCGTGATTGGCTGGCGGGCCTGACGCGTCCTATGACGCCTGCTCCTCATGACGTAGTCGTCTGTGATTGGGTGCTGCTGCCTTTGTTAGTGCTGGGGGGGGGGGGGGGGGCCTCCTGCCCGCGTTTCTCCTGCAGAGCTTGGCATAGCTGCTTGGTCCTACATGTCCATTGCAATCTGTCCCCCCATATAATCCTCTATACTACTGTTTCTCTCTCTGAACTTCTTCTTTTTCATACTTCTCTCTTTATTCAATTGCTTGTCCCTTCTGGTTCTGCATACGACTTCCATAGTCGGCCAGTCGTATTACCAGCACCAGTTCTCCATATATGTTTGCACTAGTTTTAGGGATTAGTAGAGTCATAGTCATATGGTAGCCTAGTGTTGGGGTGCTTCTAATTATTGAGCTGTTCTTTCCTATTATTTAATGCTAGACAGTGGAAGGTATCTTTGGTCGTTGTCTGAGTTATGTATGTGGCAAGTCAGAGCCTGTACAACATCGACGAAGCTAGCTAGCCTGTAACCCTTGTGCATATTTTCCTTTGCGAGTGTAGCAGTATACAGGTGAAGGGCTATTGCCTACACTTACCTGTATGCTTGCTACCTCATTTTGTTGACCTTTGTGGAACGCCAGGGTAAGACCAGATACTTGAGATCTGGACTTACCAAGAGAGCCTCCAAGTCACTTAACGTAACATAAGGGAAATCTGTTCAAGGGGAGACAGTAGGCTACGAGCATGCTTGCGCTCTGCCTAGTTTCCTAGTACCTTTTATGCCACTGCTAGACTTTATTAGTGAGAAAGACAGCTTTGTGTTTATTAACTTTAATTGTGTATTCTTTAGGAATTATTCACGCCTTATTTTAGCCTAGGTTGATGCATAGTGCACAACCCAGTTTGGCTATTACTTTGGCTAAGGAAGTACTGGTTTTGAGTGGCGATTATTAGTGCTGTCACAGAGTTGTTACACTCCCTTGTTATATATATGTATCCTAATTTTTGGTGTATTTAAGATACACGCTTTGGTGTCCTGCCCCTGCATTATTTCTGTTCTATATTAACGAGCATCTTAGAGCATCAGCCGTTTTCAGAAGATTCTTTATCTGTTTGCTGTAGGACTAGACTTCCAATGTTTTCATAGAGCATTGTAGAGTTTAGTGTTGAGTACAGACTCACACTAAAGTTAACGTAAGCATATACTCCTTTATTAAATCTTGTTATAGTTTATTCAAGCATTGTTATTACTTAAGAGCATTTTATTAGCGTAAAGTACTCCTGTTGTGAGTAGGCTTTGCCGTCATCGGAAAGCCTTTGTAGAAGTGCACTAAAACCCAGCTAATTGATACCCCGTTATCCAGTAGATTAACTCTGGAGGGTTTAAGTGTTTTTGTTCACCGGCGTAATAGTTCGAGGGTTTGGAATTAGCGTACCGTTGTTGCAGATATAGGCTATCATCTAGTCCATTATTAAGTGCCCTTGTTTATTTCGTAGTGCCGGTCGTAACAGAAGGCCGATTCCTCCTAAAATTACAGGCTTGCTATCGCTCGCTAGGAAACAATCGTCACCTACTGTAAATTGCACGAAAGGTTCTAATATTGACAAATAAATCGGGTAAAAGGTCCTAAAATCGCCAAACTAATGGAACGAACGTCGTATTGTCTCAAAGCTAATGGGGCTAAACATGAGGGAGAGGGTCCAGAAAAAATATAACCCCCCCCCTTAACATTGCCCTCGCTAATTGACCGTTATATTCTACGTTGCCTCCATGCCCCCTGCTCCATCGACCCCTGGTAACCAATTTAACTCTCTATATTCACCCGTAGTCTCAACACACACACACACACACACACACACACACACACACACACACACACACACACATACACACACACATATTATAAATACTGTACATATCTTCATTCATTAAAGGCATATTTTGTTAAGTGTTGTATCTTATATTGTCTCTTCGTGTGTTTTGTCTACAACGTCCCTTGAATTTGGCTCCGTCACTCTTCTGACTTTTGGGGGAGACACTCGTTACAGGCACCCTGCCTTTTGTCTCCTCCATTTGCATAGACAACAATCGTTATCGAATCCACGGCGTACCACATGTATTCATTGTTTCATTAATTTAATTAATTAGGATTATTTGTGAATTAATTGGTGGGTTGGTGATGATATGAATTTGTTCAGGTTCAGGAATATTTCCTGGAGAGGCATTCCATTGTGGTTAAGTGCCCCATTAATTACTCCTACCATTCGTGTAATCATTAGGCTATCATGGTGCAGTTGGGTGTATGTACAAGCTCAGATAAATATGCAGTATTCGAGAATGCATAATATATCGTAGGCTTGTGCATAAACCTTTAACTGGCTTGATAGCGTAATGATTATTTGCGCGGAATTTTGATATAAGTGTCCTAGGTTTGAATTCACGGAGTACCACATGTATTCATTGTTACATAAATGTAATTAATTAGGTATATTTGTAATTTAATTAGTGGGTCGGTGATGATATGAATAATTATATTCGTTTCTTTTAACCAAATGTTGTTGTAAATAGTGATGTAGGTTGCCACATGTAATGATTATTCATCATAAAACATGTAGTTTAATGATTGGTAAACATAAGAGTAATATTTGTTTTAAATATAAACACCATATGAGGAGGAGCACATTATTGACAACAATTCCCATATAGCTTCATCATTATTGACAACAATTCCCATATAGCTTCATCATTATTGACAACAATTCCCATATAGCTTCATCATTATTGACAACAATTCCCATATAGCTTCATCATTATTGACAACAATTCCCATATAGCTTCATCATTATTGACAACAATTCCCATATAGCTTCATCATTATTGACAACAATTCCATATAGCTTCATCATTATTGACAACAATTCCCATATAGCTTCATCATTATTGACAACAATTCCCATATAGCTTCATCATTATTGACAACAATTCCCATATAGCTTCATCATTATTGACAACAATTCCCATATAGCTTCATCATTATTGACAACAATTCCCATATAGCTTCATCATTATTGACAACAATTCCCATATAGCTTCATCATTATTGACAACAATTCCCATATAGCTTCATCATTATTGACAACAATTCCCATATAGCTTCATCATTATTGACAACAATTCCCATATAGCTTCATCATTAGCCTGATAAAGTTATATGCGAAACGTTGTCAATAAAGTGATCCTTCTCACATGGGTTTTATTCTTATCAATATGTGTTTGTACTATATTTATAATAAGAAAGTCAGTGCTCGTACTTGAAGCACCAAGAACTAATGTTCTCCAAGTATCTTCAAGATACATCGTTATATATTTCGTAAATGATTGCCGTTCTCATATTTCAACATACTTTTTATTTATGTTTAGGTTAACAGAGAGAGAGAGTGAGCGTGAGTGAGTGAGAGGAACACGATCGAAACGCGAAGGAGAGAGAGAGAGAGAGAGATATAGAAGGTGGATGAGGAGGAGGAGGAGGAGGAGGAGGAGGAAGGGTAAAAGCTCCTCCTCCTCTGCCAGTACTTGAATATTCTAGAGTCCCTCCCCTTGACAAACACACCACCACCACCAGCACGGGGGGAGGAGTGAGACCTGTCAGTACAGTGGGGAGGATATCACACACAACACATACACACACACCCTAGTGGCATAACGGATAGCTCGTCTGGCTCACAACCAGAAGGTCCCAGGTTCAAGACCCGGGAGAGGAAGAGACATTTGGGCAAGTCTCCTAATGGTGTAGCCTCTGTTCACCTAGCAGTATAATTAGGAACCTGGTACTGTCTTGATAGTGTAATGATTAAGTGCGCGGAATTTCGGTGTGAGTATCCTAGATTCGAACCCACGGAGTACCACATGTATTCATTGTTTCATAAATGTCATTAATTAGGTATGTTAGTAAGTTAGTTGGTGGGTTGGTGATGATATAAATAAGTGGACGAAGTTGTGGCATCTCCTCTGCGGGTTGGTGGTCTGTTACAAGGTGAGAAGGGTATCGTATAATTATGTCAACCTAAGCCTTCAGGTGAGACTGGTACTGTACATATCAACCCAAGCCTTCGATTTCAGATGTCACCAATTGACTGATTACAGACTACACTCATATCCATATCCAACGATACACTAACACATGCCATGCACTTCACGCAATACATTCCCAGTGAAACGAGGCGGCGCGATAATAATGAGCTGAAGCTCGCATTGCGTGGAATCCCCTTGACAAACAATGGTTCGGTGAGACATGCACACATATAAATAGACAAACACACTTACCCTCACACACACTCATAGTCAGTCAGTCAGTAGCCAGCCTTAACTTCCACAAGGGGTAGGGAGGATCAGCAAGAAACACAATGAAGGAATAATAGGTGACAGGAGAAGAACACATAATTATAAGCTCGCCACATACGCTGTCAAATATATAGGGTAATAAAAGGGAGTGGAATATGTACATATATTTATTGGTTATGTTGATAGTGGTTTACCTTCTATATATATATTATATGGGGTTATTGCCACAATACTACATATAGAAGGGTTGAATTTTATGGATACCTCTCATGCCGTAATATTGTATGAGTGTAGATACAAACACACTTAGACACAAATGTATTGTACGCACGCGCACACATACACGGACACACATATACCGGTACACATAAAACATTTCTTATGGACACACATACAACATATTGTACGCACATACAAAAGACATACCTACAAATTATATAAACATTTTACATACACACACACTATATTATACATAGACTCATAGACTGTATCCATATTATAACACACACACACACACACACACACACACACACACACACACACACACACACTGCATGGTTACTGAACACTGAACTAGCATTATAACCCATTCAGTACCGGTGCCGTCCTTTTAGCTTTACTCTGGCTACTATTAGACAATTTTATTCAGTTTATAAAGGGCCTCCTGCAATTTACAGACTTCGAACTATCTTACTAAACCATTTTTACTACCACACATCCTTCTTAAACTGACCAAAATCTTTTAAATATAGCTATAATATAGTTAAACAGATATTATGTATTAAGTGTTGTGAGTCAATTTGTGCAATATAATATTTCAGTAGTTTATTATAAGCCCTGCAACATGGCATGCAATATCGGTTGCAAATAGCCTGTGGTGTGGGCTAGTTCACCTTCAATATGAGTAATCCAGTTAACTCTCACAAACACCTCCTATTCATTTCACTACACTGTACAAGCGCACCACACTAATATCCCACACACCTTAATTACCTCTAATGTACCTTAATATTGACGCTCCTCCACTCTTTCACCCTGGGGTGGGGGTGGGTGAGATAGTGAGACAGTTTGAAGCCTGTTAATAGTAGAGACCCTTTATAAGCTGAACAAAATCGTCTAATAGTAGCCAGAATAAAGCTAATAGGACGGGTCGGTACTGAAGGGGTTAAACTACATATAGTCGTCTAAATGTATCCACAATAAATGGCAAAGAGCCGTCATGGTGCTGCAGGGGTTAATCCTTTCAGTACCAGTACCGTCCTCTTAACTATATCCTGGCTACTATTAGACGATAATACTGTAATTAGTTTAATTTAAAAAAGGGCCTCCAGTAAATTATCAGGCTTCAATGTATCTTACTTAACCCTTTTTATTCCCCCAGACCCTTCTTAAACTGCGCTAAATCGTTTAAATATAGAACAAATACAATTAAAAAGACGCCGCCGGTACACAACGGGTTAATCTCGTATTTAGATCATGCGTCACAGCCAAAGTTATCAAATAGTCACTTATTATAATTTGGGCGTTGATAGTAGAATATTTATGTGTTAATAATGTCATAACGATTATATGACGAAAGCTGGATTCGGATGTGTGTGTGTGAGAGAGAGAGAGAGAGAGAGAGAGAGAGAGGTTGCAAATACGACTTTTTCCTCTATATTTTGCAGCAGTGCCACACACACAGTATAGTATTATGCCATTAAGGGGATAGGGTTTATTATGTTGGTAGGTTTATTGATTTAGTTATTGTTTTTTTTAGTGTCCTCGCTACACCCCCATCAAGCTTATAATATACACCCTCTAGACCACCCTTCAAGATAAATGTTGTACATGTTTCGGTAGAAAAATGTCTCGGCCGAAGGCTGATTCCTCCTACAATTCGTTCCATTCGTTGGGAGATTTTAAGATCGTTCGCCCAATTCTTGTCAATATGAAGACCTTTCGTGCCATTTTAACCTTGATGGAGGTCTACCGAGGTTACTATAAAATAAATAACTATATAAATATACCAAAAACCAGCCACTACCCCTTTAACATCCTACCCTGGTGAGCTTGCCAGTGTGGGCGTTTTTAACACCTTAAGAGCGGCCTAGGCGGTAATTTCTATGTACCGCCCAGCGTTTTTTTTTTACCCTAAATAAGGTTGTTTCCGTGCTCATTTTCATGCATAAACAAGACCCAGAGCGTAAAACAAGTATCTATCCCTGAAAGGGCATAAACAGAGCTTTCCAATGACACCCGAACCATCCTTGTACGACCACTGGTTCTCTTGCAACGATCGTGCAACAAAAGTGCAAAAAACCTAAAATAAGGTAATTTCCGTACATAATTCCCTGTGTAGCGAGTGAGAAAGGGGGGAGAAGGGTGGAATACAGTTCAGTAGGTCCACGGTGGTCGTGGGGAGCGGTCATAAGGTTACTACGCTCGTCCCACCGCTCAGCTTTCTCTCTCAGCAACATTACGTGCTGAAAATGGCACTCGACAGCTGTCGTGCACCGCTACATAGTCCAAATTTATTTCACTCGAAATATGTTGCGCACCGCCAGTTATGGGTTAAGGGGATAGTGCTTGTTTGTTTGGTCTATGTATTTAAATATTTATTTATTTATATATTTATTAGCTTCCTCGCTAGACCTCCATCAAGCTTAAAATAACACCCCCTAGACCCACTTTCAAGATAAATGTGTACATTTTTTGGTAGAAAAATATCCCGGCCAATGGCCGGTTCCTTCTAATATAACAGGCTCGCTATCGCTCGCCAGGAAAACAATCGACACCTAAATGGCACGAAAGGTCTTATAATTGAAAAATAAATGGGGGGGAAAGATATTAAAATCGCCAAAACTAATGGGCCGAACGTTTTAAAATCTCAAAACTAATGGGGCTAAACACAAGAAAGAAGGTGGTCCCGAAAAACGAACCCTCCCCCCTTAAACCAAAGGAGGAATAAGACCCCACGCACCGGAACCTCTCATATCCAAGTTAACCCCTTCTGTACCGGTGCCGTCGTTTTAGCTTTATTCTGGCTACTATTAGACGATCTTATTCAGTTTTAAAAGGGTCTCCAGCAATTAACAGGCTTTGAACTATCTCATTTAACCCCTTGTACTACCACAGATCCTTCCTAAGCGGCACAAATATCGTGTAAATATAGCAAGAATAAAATAAAAAGCTGTCGCCGGTACAGGAGGAGTTAACTTTTTAATGTCCTGCAGTCGCTGGTATTTCACCGCTACCAATGTTGTCCAGAGGTTCGTGTAAGGGTCTGTTGCAACCCTTATGTTGTGTTTATACTAATGTCAAGTGGCTATTATACTCTTGCTATTGTTGTTCTAAGTGGCTATTACATTTTATATATAATTTTACCCTTTTCCCTAAACTCTATTTTCTAAATGGCTAGTACATTTTGTCTTTCATTTTACGCTTTTTTGTTCTATGTGTATGGAGGAGACAAAAGGTAGGTTGCCTGTAACGAGTGTCTCCCCCAAAGTTACAGAGTGTCAGAGCCAGATTCAAGGGACGTTGGAGTCAAAATACCTGGGCACACGAAGTTTAAAAGTCCAAGTCATAGAATGAAGGAAAGATTTATTGAGGGAGAGAGTTCCAAGTTCTAGTTCCCTATTCTCTAAGTGGCTATCGTAGTTTTCTAGAGAATAATAGAGAGGTAATCCAACACAATGAGTTATAAATACCCTGTACTAATTTTATAATGAGATCTATTGGTTGAAATATTTATATATTTTATGTTATATGTCTCAACCTCGGGACTGTAGGCTGTTCAGTAGCCTGTAACTCTTGTGAGGACCCTAAATTATCGATTGAAGCTTCGAGATGTTGAGTGCTTCATATGTCGCTTTAAGACTAAGTGGCCACAGTGGAGCTTCAAGATGTTGGTTGCTTCCTTTTTGCCACACCAGATGGCGATACATTTATACACGTCACTTGATTGGAGAGAGCAGCTATACGGTCGTTCACAGCATCTCCGAATATGGTCGAGCATCTTCTATGCTATGAATTGGTGACGATATAGGGGGTATTTTCTTTGACGTATCGGTATAGGCTAGCCAGGATACTTGTAGAACAGCAGAAAGGATCAGATCAACTCAGAAAAAACCCTGACGTTTGTCATGGACTCTTATCTGAGGTTCTTTTGGTCTGCAGTCCACGAAACTATCAACTGTGCTATCGCCTCCCCCAATGGTCAACTAGTCCTAGTCCAGGACTGATATCCTTTAACGATATTTGATCAATACTACTCTAGCGATGAAACCGGCTGCAAAAATCCTCCCTTTTTGTTTGCGATCATATTGAGTACTAAAGTGTGGTAATTGGAGTGAAGTGGAAGGACCTCGGAGCCGGTGGGGTATAATTGGTGTGAATTGCATCACTACTGGTCCTTTGTTGCAGTACACGAGAGCTGGGAGTATGGCAACGTACCGGTACTGCCGAATACAAAGGACTATCGCAGTAGGAAGAGTTTGGAAGTTTTGTTCTAGAGAATATACTCACTCCTCTTTATCCTGCTCTCATATATATATATATATATATCGAGTATATCTCACAAATTACATGTTTTTAGACGTAAATGCAAACAGATTTATTCAAGTGATGCTATTGTTCGGAACTGTGTTTACTCTTTTTATTTTACCTTTCTTTGAGTACTGCTCTCCTGTATGGCTCTCTGCCGCAGAATCCAATATGAGGCTTCTGGATCGTGTTTTTAATCAGATAAAGTTTCTGTTGCCTGACCTGGATGTTAACCTTGAACATCGTCGCCTTGTTGGGTCTTTGACTCTATTTCATAAGATATTTCTTAATGCTGATCATCCATTACATTCTAAAATTCCACCACCTTTTCGGCCTGTTCGTGTGACTAGATATTCCTTGGAGTTAAATAATCAGGCCTTTGCTCATGTTCATTGTAACACGTCACAATATTCAAGATGTTTTATCCCATCAATCACAAAATTCTGGAATACACTCCCTAATGAAGTAGTGAATGAAGAGAGGTTTTCAAGACGAGGGTTAACGCCTTTTTAGTTAGCTAGTTATATCTTCCTGGTTATTTGTGCCCCCCACTGAGACCCTTCGGGGTATATAGTCTTCCTGGCTATTTGTGCCCCCCACTTATATAGTCTTCCTGGCTATTTGTGCCCCCCACTGAGACCCTTCGGGGTATATAGTCTTCCTGGCTATTTGTGCCCCCCACTGAGACCCTTCGGGGTATATAGTCTCCCCACGGCTCTTCGGTGGGGCTCACATGCAGTATCTGATAATAATAATAATACTCCCAGCCGGATTCGAACCCCTGACAGCCAGGACGAGTGTCCATGCTTTAATCCACTGCACCACGGCGTGATAAAGGATACTTAACCTTTTCCTATTTATATGAAGGAGAACGCAAATCGTACATGGAGAATATATTTCAATTCATACACAAATAGTAAGATCCATATTCCAGGATACCATACTGGGATTTTTACAAGTACCCCACGCAACTCGGGTTATAGTGATTGTATTTCATTCTCGCCCAGCCAAACATGAGAGTCATTAATATCAAGTATATCTCAAAAAATTAACGGACACTCGTCTTGACTTACAATTTTGTATACAAGATATAGATGTACAGAACACACAGGGGTTAAACAATCAATAATATATTACAATATAAATACAATATACAAGTGATCAGAGTTGGGAGACCATGGCGGTTCCTTGGAACTCCTTGTTGTAAAGGAGTACTAGTAATGGTAGTGATGGCTGGTTGGGTGGCAGAGATCAAACTGCAGATTAACTGGCCTAGCGGTCCACTGAGCTTCCAGGCAGATGCGTGGCCAGGTGTTTTCTCTTGTCAGGTGGCGTTCCTTCTTTTCCCTATGTTGTGGTATGGGTGAGTCCACTCATCCAAGATGGGAGAGTCCATAGGGCGAATTGCATTACAGCATCTGCCCAACCCTATACAGTATATGGGTAGTTGCGAAAACTTAATTATTCAGAAGAGGATTTGCCAAAAAGGGGCAGGGGAACATGAGTTCTTCCAAGGGCATCGTGAAATGGGTATCTGAGGTAAAGGGCTCAGACTGCCATGGCAGCGTCTGAACTGCAACGGATGAAGGGGGGAAAGTGGGGATAAGAACAATGGGGAAGGGTCTGTCTTCTAGGACGTCCCTCGGGAGTGTGGTCGTCAGTAGCTAGCAGCGTTGTGATGTCTCTCTCGAGAAGGTGACTTCGTCGTCAGGTGGCTCGCTCCTGCACCTCCTTGGCCTGGTTCATCCTGGGGGAGTCTTTCTGCCACATCTGGATCGTCCTAGGCAGCTCCTCTTGCCAATACAAGAAACTTTACGTTAAAAATGCTTGATTCAAATTATTTACGTCAAATTTTAGAATACAGTCACAGTAATTGACCCTAAAAAGATTACATTTATGTAACAATTTACTTGCCTCATAACCTCTGTCTACTAAGAGTCTGTATAGTAACCCAGCTCTAGCCCAAAAGTCATCTACTTTAGTGCAAATTTTACAAAATCTTATTAACTGGGAATAAAAACAATTATAAGTTATCTTACTATCGATGTTACTACTAGGGAAAGGAAAGTTTATTACGTTAAAATTAAAATAATCAACTTTGTGATATACTTTTAAGTATGCACTGTTCATTAACAATCGCTATATTTATATCAAGAAAATTTTCAACTTCATCATTTACGTTACCTTGTGTGAGGGGAATAGAATTAGGATAAATAAGTTTTGCAACTTGATTAAAATTTAACAAATTGCAAACGAGAATATCATCAATATATCTACTATTATTACTTAACAATTTAGCAAGTGCTAATTTTTCTGGGATTTTATTTTTCTTGCTACTGTCGACTAAGTCTTTTATATATTTAAATTCTAAAGCAAGCAAGACTAAATCTGCAATTAAAGGGCTAGCATTTCCACCCATAGGTATTCCTAATATTTGTTTGAAAATGTAAGGCCCGAATCTAACATAAGTATTGAAAAGGAGGAATTTAATCTTTAAGTTTAGTTCTATCAAAATATACTGAACTAGTGGGAGTAGAGTTAGCTCTACTCCCACTAGTTGGGATGCATTATTAAAATATGTATAAACATTTATGAAATAATTACCATTCCTAACGAACCTGTCAAAGTGCAAATCTATAATAAAGCAAAGCTCTGAATATACTAAATCTAAAGGCAAATTGGTATACAAAGTTGAAAAGTCGAAGCTATGTACCGAGGTAACTTTCGGCATGGTATTTATTTGATCAATAACTTCTAACGAATTGTCAACACTCCAATAATAGTTAATGCCAGTTCTTCTCATGATGGTATTACAATATCTTTTATGAGTACTTTTAATGTATTTTAAGCAATTTACGACTTGTTCTGACAGAGTTTTAGTGGTCGCAAATTTTGCTCCGGCAATAAAGCGATATTTATAAGGTCTTTTATGAAATTTAGGTAACATGTATAATTTTGCAATGCACTTGTTCTTATCAGAAAGTTTAATATCAAATGTTACATTTTTCTTGTTATGTTCATCGATTAAGTTGTCAATATTCAAATTATTTTGAATTTCATAAACAGAATTACCACAAATATTTTTACGTAATATGTTACCTTTAATGCCTAATTCTTTCTTCATGTTTTTCAAGATAAAACTTCTTACATGTGAAGCTATAATTATTGCTGGCTTTATCTACTGTAGTGATTATAAAATGCTTTTGTATATTTATTAAATCAGCTTTAAGCTATTGTAATTATAGTCTACAAAATCTGAAAGATTAAATTCATTTTTAAGCGAGAAAATTTTAGTTTTAATTAACTTAATTAATAATTTAGACCATGCTTCTAGCGCTCTCGCATCGCAGCGCACAATTTTTAACAATTTCTTTTTTAATTTATTGACTGAACAAACAATATCTTTTAAAATTATGTCCCATGTTACTTTTATAATTCCCTATTCTAAATTTAAACCCTTTACGACATAGCTCCGCTAATTTGTCGTTTGCAAAATGTTTAACTAGTTCTACATCACCTGTTAATATGTGACATATCGGACTATAAATGAACTTTGCTAATGCATCACGTCTGCTAGCTGGCATATCCATGACTCTTTCACATACGTATTTATTATTATTCAAAATATCATTTTCTGAAAGATTTCCTAAAACATTATTATAATTACAAATAATAGACCCAACAGGTCGTTCATATGAATACCCTATTAATGGTTTGACATTTTTACAACCATCTGGTGTGTGTGTGTGTCAGTGTGTTAGTGTGTGTGTGTGTGTGTGTGTGTGTGTGTGTGTGTGTGTGTGTGTGTGTGTGTTTGTTTGTCATGTGTGGTAGTATATATGTGTATGTGTCCGTGTTTTGTCATGTGTGGTGGTATGTGTCAGTGTGTTTGTCATGTGTGATAGTATACAGTATATGTATGTGTCAGTGTGTTTGTCATGTGTGGTGGTATGTATGTGTGTATGTGTCAGTGTGTTTGTCATGTGTGGTAGTATGTATGTGTGTGTGTGTGTCATGTGTGGTAGTATGGATGTGTGTCAGTGTGTTTGTCATGTGTGGTTGTATGTATGTATGTATGTGTCATTGTGTTTGTCGTGTGTGGTTGTATGTATGTGTGTATGTGTCTGTGTTTGTCATGTGTGGTAGTATGTATTTGTGTATGCGTTAGTGTGTGTTGGTGTATATAGTGGTATATGTGTATGTATGATTCAGTGTGTGCTGGTGTGTGTGTCTGTGATAGTACTGGTAGCCTATGTATGTTTTTTTGTTTTTTTTTTAATTCCAACTACTCGCTCTCTCTCGGGCATAGGTTGAGAGCCTGTACATTCAAACGTACATTAAACGGCGAAGCCCGTGAGGTCTCGTTCCAGTCTATGTATGTATTTATGTAAATATGTATGTATGTATGTATGTATGTATGTATGTGTGTGTGTGTGTGTGTTACTGGCCATCCCTGGTGTTTGCTTAGCTCTTGACCTCTACACAACTCTGGCTGTTTGTTTCACCCGCTACTCTACATATACTGGTTTTCACACAATCCCTACAGTCTCTTTCTACACGCCGCAATGTTGCATCTCTTTCACTCCTCTTACAACAATCGGTGTTCTTCAGAGCTCTCTCAGTCTTATCCCCTCTCTTACGCCGAGGAACCCGCCTTTCAACACAGTTCCACTCATATTATGTACAGCTCTCAAACCCAAGAATTGGAAAACAATTCTGTTTTCTTCTACTCAACAAGTGAACTGTGGAGCTCTCTCCCTCCATCAATCTTTCTTTCATCCTATGACTTAGACTGCTATAACTTCGTGTGTACAGGTATTTTGAACCGAACGTCCCTTGAATTTGGCTCTCTGTCACTCTTTTAGCTTTGGTGGAGACACTCGTTACAAGCAGCCTGCCTTTTGTCTCCTTCATACACATAGAACAAAACAATGTACGGCCAAGAGTCCGAAAATTCGTTGCGTTGTCGGATTGATTTGCGAATGACCTATTAGTTACTATGAGTTTTGACGACCGACCTACTAATCCGTAATGATTTATGAAGAGTCCCCACGCAAATGTGAAATTAACATATTTATCCCCTCCTGTGCCGGCGACGTTTTATTTTATTTTTTTTTCCAGCTATATTTAGAAGATTTTTTGAAGCTAAGGAAGGATATCTGGTAGCTAAAAGGATTAATTGAGATAGTCAGTATTATTTTATTGTGTGTATGTGTATAGTTATGAGTGTGTATATTTTCCTTTATATGTAAGTGGAGTCTTGTAAGTACAGTATATGTTTTAGTACTTATGGTAATTGATTGTAGTACAAGTGTTGCTCATGTTTATCATGGATATCCGTCAAGTGTGCTTATTAGTTTGCATTACTTTTTAATTATAATTTCTTGTTACTATCTATCTATCTATTGCCTGACGCCGTGATCCCCGAAGGGGTGGCCACGAACGAACCGCCCCCATGCACCTCTGTCCCCAGTCAGTCGACGCCCCTCCTCCCAACCAGCACCGCCTTCATTCATATACTTCCTCACTCCATCCTTCCACCTCTCCTTCGGTCTACTTCTCCCTCTCTGCCCTTCCACCTCGCTCTCGTACACCCTCTTGGTCATTCTCTCGCTTCCCATACGTTCCATATGGCCGAACCATCTCAAGTTGTTCCTTTTCACACTTTCCAGCACATCTACCTCTTGTTACTACTTATTCCTTATTAATCGAGATCTTAATATCAAAAGGCTCAGTCATTGCATATTTGTAAGTTAAACATATTTAATTTGTTTGTATTCTCTGCTGGCTAAAGGAAGATATATTGTTATTATTATTTATATTATTATTATTATTATTATTATTATTATTATTATTATTATTATGATGATGTAGAGGAGCGGATGGAACACGTGGGTACTCAGTGCACTTTTGTGGCTACTCTTTGGATTATGAGTAGCCATTTATAACTGTGAGTGAATGCCGACTGACCTACGTATGCGCTACTATAGTCCATTCATTATAGGTAGGCCAAAAATCCTCACCACTAGCCTCTATAACTCATAAACGACTAGAGCAATCAAGCTAATTTGTCCACCTTTTGGGGAGAGTCAAACAGGGAATAGGTGTGGAAAGTTACAACCCATTTGCTCTAGCCCTTTATGAATTACAAAGGTTAGGAGTTATGATTTATGGCCTACTTATAATGCATGGACTATAGTTGCTATGCCACACCAAAAGTTGTGGTCAAATTTCAAACATGTTGAATAATGTACGTTACCTTGGCGAGTCTCACAGAGTTCCCGCGACCCTACCACGATCATGCCGACCTCGCTACTACTTTTGCCGAGTGTGGTGTTGAGTCATTTACTATAGTCTATCCGCTTCAAGTAGGCAAGAAATCACAACCTCTATCCTCTATAACTCAGAAAGGGCTAGATCAAATGAGCTGTAAATTTCCACATCTATTTCTTGACTGACTCTTTCCAACTGGTAGAAATATTAATTCGATTACTCTAGGCGTTTGTGAGTTACAGAAGTTAGAGGTCATGATTGCTCGCCTACTTACAGCGAATAGACTATAGTCCATACCCGCCGCTACTCGAGATTAACCCCTTCTGTACCGGTGACATCCTTTCCATCGTATTCTGGCAACTATTAGGCGATTGTATTAAGCTTTTAAAGGACCTCCAGCAATTACCAAGCTTCTAACTGTCTTACTTAACTCATTTTACTACCACAGATCCTTCCTAATCAAAATAAAATTGTCTTAAATATAACAAGAATACACTATAACAAACGTTGCTGGTACAGAAAGGGTTAAACTCGTCGATATGTGAAAGCCCATTTTGTCTGTCTCTACCGGCCCGGGTCATGTGGATTGTTGATGTGTGTGTGTGTGTGTGTGTATGTGAGTGTGAACATGTGTGTGATAATATGCACGCGTGTACGTGTGTGTTACTGGTCATCCTTGGTGTTGTGTGCATGATGGAATGTGTGAGTGTGTATGTGCATATGTGCGTGCATCTGTGTGTGCATGTATTTGTGAGGTAATATGAACGCGTGTATACTGTATGTGTGTTACTGACAATCCCTGGTGTTTGCCGACCTCTGTGTGCTAATGTATGAATATTTATATCATGTGTTTGTGTGTCCAATGTTACCCATACATGTGAGCGTGAGCCTCAATGTAATTCTTTACCATTTGTGTTAATAAACAAGCGAGTGTGGATGTTTGTGTTTGTCTAAATAGCTATCTTTATAAGCACACACGCCTACACATACATACATACATACATTATCGCTCTCTCTCTGTATCTCTCTCTCTCTCTCTCTCTCTCTCTCTCTCTCTCTCTCTCTCTCTCTCTCTCTCTCTCTCTCCTCTCTTCTCTCTTCTCTCTCTCTCTCTCTCTCTCTCTCTCTCTCTCTCTCTCTCTCTCTCACACATGCTCGTATATGTACAGTATATGTATACTGAGCATACAATTGTATTTTACTAAGAAGTCAATTTAAACAGTAAACATATACTGTATATATGTGTGTATATATATATCTATATATATATATCTACATATATATATATATATATATATATATATATATATATACGGTATATGTACTACCGGTATATATAATTCATAAATTGTAAATGTTCTCGTGTCTCCGTAATTCGTGAACTCTACTTGAGTGACTTTGCCTATAAACCCACACACATTTCGACAGTACAGTGATGTTGCCGGACCATTACACCCAACTCACGGATGTGGCAGGATGAAGAGTCTCAACATTTAGGTTATTTACTCTGGCGCTTATTTTGTGTTATCATAACTATTACTATTATATGTAACCTATTACTATTATATGTAACCTATTACTATTATATGTAACCTATTACTATTATATGTAACCTATTACTATTATATGTAACCTATTACTATTATATGTAACCTATTACTATTATATATAATAACTATTATATATAATAACTATTACTATTATATATAATAACTATTACTATTATATATAATAACTATTACTATTATATATAATAACTATTTTTCGCCTTGGACATTCACCTCCTTGTTAGATTTGGGTTCAGACAATAAAATTATAATGACAAATAATTAGAACACACATAAATATATATATATATATATATATTTATATTTGATATTAGTTATGAAATTTCTAATGTATACTATAAGCATTGTATTAAATTGTAAATGTTTTGAATTAATTTGAATATTATTGTACGGTAATTTATCTTCGCTTAAGTTTACCAGGCCTGACCAAACCAAACAGTTAACCCCTTCTGTACCGGCGACGTTTTTCTTATTGTATTCTAGCTAAATGTAGACGATTTTATGAAGCTTAGGAAGGATAATATGGTAGCTAAAGATATTAATTGAGATAGTCTGTAGCCTTTTAATTGTTAGACAGCCTTCCTAAGCTGAATACAATGGTCTAATAGTTGCCAGAGTATAATGTAAAGGATGCCACCGGTACAGAAAAGGTTAAGCTAGGTTAGGTTAAGGTGAGATGGGCCGTTTTTCTGGTCCCCTTTCTTCCTCATGTTTAGACCCATTAGTTTTCAGATTATAAGACGTTAGGCCCATTAGCTAGGCGATTTTAAGACCTTTCGCCCCAATTCTTTGTCAATATTAAGACTTTTTGTGCTATTTAGGTGTCGATTTTTTCTGGCGAGCGTTACCAAGCCTGTAATTTTAGAGAAACTGGCCTTCGGCCAGGTAATATTTATATCTAAAAAAAGTACAAACATATCTTGAAAAGGAGGGTCTTGGGCGGATGCGTATTAATCTTGATGGAGGTCTAGGGAGGAAACTAAACAATAATATACAAATAAATAAATTAACAAATATATACTCTCATCACACCTTAAGTTAAGTTAGGTTAGGTGAAGTGAGGTTGAGATACTATACAAGCTACTGAGATAGTCCAGCGCTTTTTCCCTCAACATTTATACTAAACACTGGTCTGGCAGCTCATGAGGTCAACATTTAACATATTTCTGTCACCTAAATTCATCAATCATCAATCTAGTTTCCGATACCAGGGCAAAATATTCCTGAAATGTTGCCAGCAAACATTTTGATTATCGAATGTTGACTATAAAAGCTCTGGTGTGATACCGGGTTTAGGAGGATAGTATGTGAACCCATCGTAACTTGGGGAACATGGCTCTCTGGCTGCACTATATTGAAGGACGGGAAGCTCTAGGTTGATGCTATTGAGGCCCTTTATTAGTTAAGGGGGTAGTGCTTGGTTTTTGGTATATATATTTATTTTGTTACATTTTGTTTTAGTTTCTTTTCTAGACCTTCATCAAGTTTAAAAAAACACGTCCTAGACCCACTTTCAAGATAAATGTGTACATTTTTCGGTAGAAAAATTTCCAGGCCGAAGGCCGGTACCTTCTAACATTAGATGCTCACTATCGCTCGCCAAGAAAAAATCGACACCTACAGGGCACGAAAGGTCTTAATATTGACACAAAAATGAGGCGAAAGGTCTCAAAATCGCCAAACTAACGGAACAAACTTCTTAAAACCTCAAAACTAATATAATAAACATGAGGGAGAAGGGGGTCCAGAAAACGCGAGCACCACCCCCATAATACACACACTCTCTCTCTCTCTCTCTTTTGAAGGACGGGAAGGTCTAGGTTGATGCTATTGATGCCCTATATTAGTTGATTCTCTCTCTCACAAATACGCGTGAGCTACATGAATATAATTTCAGGCCTCAACTAGGATTCGAACTGTAGTCAATCAGAATGACATCCCACGCTTTAATCCATTCGGCCACAACGTGATAAAAGCTTACCAACCTTTTACCATATACTGTGTATAAGAGAAGGGAAATCCTACTTGGGGAAGGTAAATTCCATACCAATTCGTAGGACCCAGGTGAGTACACTACGAGGTATTTTACAGAAGGACCCTCATAATTCAGAACGAATAGATGTAATTATATTATCTTCTTAGCATGCAGAGGTATCAATTATATGTGAAATACCTCACAAATTACCTCACAAATTACCTCACAAATTATGCCCGAGAGGGAGTAGTTGGAATATAGAAAAAAAAAAAAAAAAAAAAAAAAAAAAATACGCGTGCATTAGCCTACATGAATGAATGTTTAGGCCCAGGGATGAATACCGGTAGCTGAATTGCTTGTTTTGGGTATTCCCTCAGTCAAAGAACATTAGTAAACACTGTACTTCACATTAAATATGTTTAATTGAAATAGTAATACTCATTGAATATTCAGAAATCCCATTTATTCACATCAAGCGAAACATTTCTTTGTTGACAGTGGTTATCCTATGGAACTTTGTTATCATATCTCCAACTAACTATGTTTGTGCCCGAGTAATTTTCTTTTCTCCTAAGGTCTCGCATGTAAACCTTTCACGTTGACATTAATTTCTTGCCCAACTCTGACTGACACACACACACACACACACACACACACACACACACACACACACACACACACACACACACACACACACACACACACACACACACACACACACACACACACACACAGCCCGTAGCCTAGTGGTAGAGCTCTCGTCTCACACACGAGGGGCCGGGAGTTCAATCCCCGGCCGGGCGGAGACAAATTGGGCTTGTCTCCTTTCATGTGTTAGCCTCAGTTCACCTAGCTGTAAATAGGTACCTGGAATAAGTGGACGACATTGTCCCATCTGGGGTTGGCAAAAATGGTACAAGGCGAGATGGGTATCATATGGTTCACCTAAGCTGATGGCTACCTAAGCCTTCGGGCGAGATGGTACCGTCTATAGTGAGAATGGTACCATACAGATCCACCCTAAGCCTTCGTTTCCGATGTCGCCAATTGGCTAAAAATACAGACTACACACACATCCACAGCCATTCCAACGATACATATAACACCTACACATATAGGAGGCGGGAAATAACGAGCATGCTCACTCCCGCAATACAACTAGAGTAAGTACACACACACATCATACTTAATCACACCATCAAAAGGAAGAACGAGAGGCCATGCATTCAAACTGGTGGTCAAGCCTTGCAAGAAGGATGTGAGAAAATTTGCCTTTCCTTGTAGAAGCGTAGGAAACTGGAATTCACTCCCAGAAAACGTAGTGTGTGTCAAGAGTATAAGCCAATTCAAAGTAAAATATGATAATATGAGTTTGGAAGACGGGACAGGGACATCACGAGCTTAGGCTCACTCCTGTAAAATTACAATTAGGTAAATACACACACACACACACACACACACACACACACACACACACTTACACTTGCTTGCTTGCTTGCTTGCTTATGGTAGTCCATCGTAGTCCGATGATGACGTTCTCTTCCTGCATTCATCTGTTGTGAGTTCTACGATGACTGTAGAGTCCTATCCGTGATGCACATATCCTGCCACAGTCTGGGCACTGGTAGTCCGGGTTAGGAGGTGCTGGTTGTTCCCGGCGTGCATGTCTCCGGGCCCTCTTCTCCTGCTGGTGGTGTTTCCTCTGACGTTCCAGTTCCTTCGCTCCTTGCTGGCAGTGTGAGCGCCATAGTGGTCTATCTGATGCTAAGTTTTCAAGTGCAGTTGGTTGTATATTGCACCTTTTTAGTATTTTCTTTATACTGTCTTTGTATCTTAATTTTGGTCCTCCAGCTGCTCTGCGGCCTTCATGCAGCTGTCCATATAGTATTTTATGAGGTAGTCTCTCCTCTGGCATACGGATGACATGCCCAACCCATCTGAGTTGTTGTTTGATGATAAGGGTCTCAATACTGGTGTTGTTGGCTCTTTCAAGTATTGTTATATGAGGAACACGGTCCTGCCAGGTTATACCCATAATCTTTCGGAGGCATCTGATGTGGAAAGCCTCCAGGGGTCGTATATGGCGTCTATATGTCGTCCATGTCTCACAACCATAGAGCAAAGTGGTTAAACACACAGCATTATATACAGCCACTTTGGTACAAAGAGTCAGGTGATTATTTTGGAAAACTCTCTCTTGTAGGCGGCCAAAAGATGCTGCAGCTTGTCTCAGTCGGTGTTGTACCTCATCGTCAATACTGGCCGTTTCAGACAGGATGCTTCCCAGATACTTGAAGGAAGGAACTTGTGCTATCTCCTCTCCTGCTAATCTGAACACTGGCTGCACAGGTGGTATCTGAGCTGACCACTGAGAAATTATTTGTGTTTTCTGGATGTTAACTGACAGGCCCATTCTGGAGTAAGCACTTGCTGCAGCTTCAAGCGCGACTTCTAGTTCCTCTGGCGAGTGAGCTACAAGAGCACAATCATCTGCATACTGAAGTTCCAGGATATTTTCCATAGAGACTTGTTCTTGCTTGAAATCTACGAATGTTGAAGAGGTTGCCATCTAGTCTATAGTCTATGTTGATTCCACTTCTGTTTGCTATAGTCCTATGAAGAAGTATTATAACGCATATTAAAAAAATGTTGAAAAGGACTGGTGCCAGTACACACCCTTGTCTGACTCCGGCATTAACAGCAAATGGTTTTGATGCATGGCCTCCTGCAGTGACTCTCGCCATCATGCCATCATGAAACTGCCTTACAAGTGCCACAAATTTTGGTGGACAGCCAAAGATACAGAGAATATTCCACAATGTTTCTCGATTTACGGTATCAAAGGCTTTTGACAGATCAATGAAGGCTATACAAATTTCTTTATTTTGTTCCCTGCATTTTTCTTGCAATTAACGTATAGTAAAAATCATGTCAATAGTTCCTCGATCTTTACGGAAACCGCATTGTGACTCTAGCAGTATTTCCTCAGTAATTTTGGTCAACAGTCTTTGAAGCATGATTTTTGACAGCACCTTCCCTGCCACAGCTAAAAGAGAAATGCCTCTGCTGTTGCCACAATTAGATTTATCACCCTTGTTTTTGTAAATTGTGATAATATTTGCATCTTTCCATGTCTGAGGTATGTACGCCTTGTCCCAAACCTTCAAAATGAATGAGTGAATATCTCGAAGCAGTAGTTAACCTCCATATTTAATTAGCTCTGCTGGTATACCATCTGGACCAAGAGATTTGTTATCTTTCAGGGTCTTAACTGCTCTATTCACTTCATTAAAGGTTGGTGGTATATCAAGATCTTGAATAATGGGTTACTCTTCAAACTCTTGTTGGCAAGTTGGATCTACATGATTGTCTTGGTTCAGCAAGTCCTTGAAGTGCTACCCCCATCTCTCAACAATTGCCTTTTGATCTTTTACAAGAGTAGTTCCGTCTGCACTCCTTAATGGTGTAAGTGGACAGCTTGTAGGTCCATACACTTGTTTTACAGCATTATAAAAGTTGTGCATGTCATGTGCATTGGCATACCCTTGTATTTCTTGTCCCTTATTTGTCCACCAATCATTTTGCATTTTTCGTAAGGTTCTTTGTACATCGGATCGTAATTCTTGGCAGTTCATTTTTAAGGTTTCAGAGGTTGGGATGCTAAGAGTTGCTCTATGAGCTCTGTGCATCCTGTCTAAAAGAATGGAGATGTTGCCCAAATTTTCATCAAACTAGTCTTGATGATTTTGTTATTTTATACCAATTGAATCCTTTGCTGCTTCATAAATTAATTCACTACGTGAAGCCCAGATTTCATCTAGTGGAATTGTCAAGTTGCTAATGGGATCTTCATCACTAAGCTTCTCAGATAAAACTCTGGGGAAGCTGTTACAAAATTCATGTTTTTAAGTTTAACAACGTTTATTCTTTTTTTATTTGTATTTAGACGACGTACAGGTGGTCGTATTGTCAGTTTAAGGATAGATCTTACTAATCTGTGACACACATACACACACACAGCTTAGTAGATATATTGCCAATTTCCATTTCATGTTTTTCTTTGTAATCCTCTGTAATATAAGGATTGAATTAGGCTGTACGTACAGTACAGGCGGCCTAATAAGTGATGTCTCGGCACTAAGCATATGTTGATCGATAATTGGTATAAGCAATATCTACAATTTGATTTATGCGTTTCAAGTGAGATATATATACATGTTCCTATACTTACCCACCCTATTCTGATAACCATTACTACAGCACAGACCGAGCCATACGTAATGATAGGTGAGACATGACTTATTAGCGCTACTGTACATGCCTTGTACTATTATCCGTAATGGATAGTTTGAGAGAGGTGATAGAGTTATGGGTTTAAGGGGGTAGTACTCGCTTTTTCTGGACCCCTTCTCCCTCATATGTAGCATATTAGTTTTAAGGTTTAAAGACGTTCGTTTCATTAGTTTGGCGATTCTGAGACCTTTCGCCTAATTTTGTTGTCAATATTAAGATCTTTCATGCCCTTTATGTGTTGATTTTTTCCTGGCGAGCGAAAGCGAGCCTCTGATTTTAACAGGAAATGGCCTTCGGCCGGGAAATTTTTCTACCGAAAAATTTACAAATTTATCTTGAAAGGGGGTCTAGGGGGTGTTTTTCTAAGCTTGATGGAGGTCTAGCAAGGAAACAAAAAATAAATTCAAATATACAAATATATAAGCCAAAAAATAAACACTAGCCCCTTAATAGTACTGTTAACTACCAAGACACAAGGGGTCTTGAATCATTAGTAGGAGTCTGTAATTACCGGGGGAGTGTAATGTACTGCTGGCTTTGGTGTTATTATTTACAGACTCCACACTTCGTAATGTGCCTTGTAAGTGTTGAGTGGAGGCAATTTAGTTAAGGGGGAGATAGTCGCTCTTTCTGGACCCCCTTCGCTTTCATGTTTAGCATATTAGTTTTGAGATTTTAAGACGTTCGTTTCGTTAGTTAGGCGATTTTGAGACCTTTCACCATATTTCTTTGTCAGTATTAAGAGCTTTCGTGCCATGTAGGTGTCAATCTTTCCTGGCGATCAATAGCGAGCCTGTAGTTTTAGAAGGAATTGGCCTTTGACCGGGACATTTTTCTATCGAAAAATTTACAAATTTATCTTCAAAGGGAGTCGAGGGGGGTGTTTATTTAACCTTGATGGATATCTAGTGAGGACACTCAAAAATATATTAATATCTATACAGTATATTGAGAGAGCAAACAAGAAGCACAACCCCTTAACTCTTATATGTTTGCTGCATGTCTGTACTATTACCGTGTGCTGACTATGTGGCTGGTTCCTTAGGTTGAAAGAGTACAACTACATATGAAATCAAGCAACAACAGGTCTAGTGACCCCTCTAGGCTGCTTGTCCTCCAAAACACTGAGGATCAACTGTCCAAACAGTGGTTTAGAGTGGGTAAGGGAAAATTGGAAAGAGAACTACTGCCCTGGAACTCATGTCCGAGGCAGGATTAGGAAGTTAGTAGGGGACAGATGGGTTAGTAACAAAACACAGTTAATTACAAGTGATCTTGCGTACCGGTATATCTGGGAAAAAGAGAATAACGTCTTAGTAATATATATACGCAATAATCCTTGATGAATCTGATGGGGGAATCAAATAAAGTTATTCATTTGCAAACACAGTTAGTCGCGGGTTTGATGCAAGATATTTGTCTAGGCGAAGTTTAAAATAATTAACGGTGCTACAGTCTATACCGTCTCGGGGAAGCCCATTCCACAAGTTGACAACTCGATTGAAAAAGATATTCTTAGATTCGTGTGAGTTAATAGATTTGCCAATTATTTTGCAACCGTTTCCCCGCGTGTAATTAGATTGGTCGATAGTGAAGTACTCTTTACTACTGTTCATATTGTCGATGCCTTTGATGGTTTTGAGCACTTTAATTAAGTCGCCTCTTAATCTGCGCTGGGTTAAAGGAAATATAATTATTTATCTAAGACGCTCCTCGTATGGTTTGTTCTTTAGGCTAGGTATAATTTGTGTGAGAGCGAGAGAGAGAGAGAGAGAGAGACTGCCCCTTCAGTACCACCAGTAGAGGCAGACCATGATAGCAGGTCTTGGCACTATAGTACTGTTGATGCTTCCACAGAGGGCCACTCCAGGCACTCAGTGGCACACTTTAAGAGAGGAGGGACATATGTATTTGATACGAGGGACTGGAGTCCTCTAAAAGAGGCTCCAGTCTTGACGCTATTCTTGACTTACAGTGTGCTGGCTTAATAATCCAATAGAGTTGATAGCCTCCGAAGTCCTATTTTAGCTAATTTATTTGATTTCTTATAATATTTTATATAAATATAATTATTTCCTTAGTTTCCTCCCTAAACCTCCATCAATCTTTAAAAAAAAAAAACACCATCAATATTTTGTTTTAAATTTTTCGATACAAAAATGTCCCGGCCATAGGCTGGTCACTATTAAAATACAGGCTTGCTATCGCTCGCCGGGAAAACAATCTACACCTATAATGCACGATTGGTCCAAACATCGCTAAATTAATGGGCCGAACGTCTTAAAATCAGAAAAAAATAATGGGGCTAAACATGAGGGAAATGTGTGGGGGAAGGGGGGGGGGACCACAAACCCCACTCCTCCTCCCCCCTTAAGCACCCCCCAGGCACCCACATTACCCTCTACAGACCTACTCTTCTTTATTTCTTGTTTTGTTTTCTTCTCCTTCTCCTTTTTCTCTGGTGTTTCCTCGTTAACCCCTTCACTCCCGTTACGTAATTGTCATCGTATTCTGGTTACCATTAGACGATTTTCTTTCGTATTTAATCTACGTCAACGACTCAAAAGGGTAAATACTATCTCAATACATTTTCTTAATAACATAGGTCCTTCTTAAACTGCACATAATCATCTTATTTTAGCCAGAATCAAAGGTAAAAAGGCGTCATGGTGCTGAAGGGGTTAAGGAGACGTTATGTTATTTCTTGGTCTATGTATTTATTCAATCATTTATGTTTTAGTTTCCTCGCTAGGTCTCCATCAAACTTTAAAAAAACACCCCCAAGGCCCCCTTTCAAGATAAGTTTATACATTTTTCGGTAGAAAAATGTCCCGGCGGAAGGCCTATTCCTCTTATAATTACAGGCTCGCTACCGCTCACCAGGGAAAAAAAATGAAAAGACATCCCCGGTACAGAAGGGGTTAAACCGTTGGGTACCGTTGCCGTCCTGTTGACTATAGTGTGGCTATTATTAGACTATATAATTCAGTTTCAAAAGGACCTCCAGAAATTAACATGCTTCGAACTATCTCACTTACCCCTTGTTACTACCACAGATTCTTCTTGAGCTGCAGGAAATGGTCTAAATATTGGTAGAATCAAGTATATCTCACAAATACATGTGAGCTAATGTTTAAAGACTCCCAACCGTGGTGTAGTGGATTAAAAGCTTGGACACTCGTTCTGAATGTCGGAGGTTCGATCCCGGCTGGAAGTATTTATATATAGATAGAATATATTATAAAATGACGTCGCCGGTACAGAAGGAGTTAATAGAGGCACATAGTCAGTCGTCAGGGATTCATGGTAACATCATTTTGAAATTCTCTCTCTCTCTCTCTCTCTCTCTCTCTCTCTCTCTCTCTCTCTCTCTCTCTCTCTCTCTCTCTCTCTCTCTCTCTCTCATCAGTAGTATATAATATTTCGCATCTTCGTTCTTTACTATAAATTTCCCAGTAGAAGTTTTTCTCATTCTGCCGGGGGACTTCTTTCTCCAACTTAATTTCATGCCTTCTTCTTTGCTATCTTTGCTTTCCACTTTGTAGTAAATTCTATTTTAGCGTTAAGTCCGGACTACCTAGTAGGGACAGCAAGGTCTGTGTAGTCTGTGTATCTATGTAACTCTATGTAACTCTCTCTTTAAGGGGTACTACTCGCTTTTTCTGGACCCCCTTCTCCCTCATGTTTTGCATATTAGTTTTGAGGTTTTAAGACGTTCGTTCCGTTAGTTTGGCGATTTTGCAACTTTTCGCCTCATTTTGTTGTCAATATTAAGACCTTTCGTGCACTTTAGGTGTCGATTTGTTTCCTGGCGAGCGAAAGCGAGCCTCTAATTTTAGAAAAAATCGGCGGAACATACAAATATATCTTGAAAGGGAGTCTATGGGGTGTTTTACGAGCTAGGAAACTATAAAACAAAAATATATACCAAAAAACAAGCACTACCCCCTTAAATGAGAAGCACTACCCCCTTAAATGAGAAGCACTACCCCCTTAAATGAGAAGCACTACCCCCTTAAATGAGAAGCACTACCCCCTTAAATGAGAAGAAAGACCCAAACTCACTAACTTTCAAACTCCGTTCCAAGCAGCAGCACCCCTCTCTCGTGCACCTCCAAGCTTCCCCACCCCCATATATCCCGCCACCCTCCTCCCATACCTGTCCCCCTCCTCCCCTACCTCTCCCCCTCCTCTACCTCTCCTTTACCTCTCCTCTCCTCCCCTACCTCTCCCCCTCATCCCCTACCTCTCCCCCTCATCCCCTACCTCTGCCCCTCCTCCCCCTACCTCTCCCCCTCCTCCTCTACCTCTCCCCCTTCTCCCTTACCTCTCCTCTCCTCCCCTACCTCTCCCCCTCCTCCCCTACCTCTCCTCTCCTCCCCTACCTCTCTCCCTCCTCCCCTACCTCTCCTCTCCTCCCCTACCTCTCCCCCTCCTCCCCTACCTCTCCTCTCCTCCCCTACCTCCCCCCTCCTCCCCTACCTCTCCTACCTCCTCCCCTACCTCTCCCCCTCCTACCTCCCCCCTCCTCCCCTACCCCCCTCTCCCTCTCCTCCCCTACCCCTCCACCTCCTCCCCTACCTCTCCTCTCTTCCCCTACCTCTCCTCTCCTCCCCTACCTCTCCTCTCCTCCCCTACCTCTCCCCCTCCTCCCCTACCTCTCCCCCTCCTCCCCCACCCCTCCCCCCCCCCCCCCACCTCTCCTCTCCTCCCCTACCTCTCTCCCTCCTCCCCTACCTTTTCCCTTCCTCCCCTACCTCTCCCCCTCCTCCCCTACCTCTCCCCCTCCTCCCCTACCTCTCCCCCTCCTCCCCTACCTCTCCCCCTCCTCCCCCCCCTCTCCTCTCCTCCCCTACCTCTCCTCTCCTCCCCTACCTCTCCTTTCCTCCCCTACCTCTCCTCTCCTCCCCTACCTCTCCCCCTCCTCCCCTACCTCTCCCCCTCCTCCCCTACCTTTTCCCTTCCTCCCCTACCTCTCCCCCTCCACACCTCTCTCCCCTTTGGACGAGCCACGAACGTTTCTCCCCCAGTAACTTACGAGGTGAAGAGAAAAGAGACGAGGAGCGAAAAGGGATGGAGGAAGGGGGAGAGAGATAAAAGAGGAAGAAGAATTGAGGTGAAGAGAGAAGGAATGGATGAAGGGGGAATTAGAAAAGAGTGGAGAGACGAATACAAGAGAACAAAGAAGGGAAGGAAGGGAAGATGACAGGAGAGGAAGGGAGGTATGAGGTGCAAAAATACATGATAATAAAAGTGGATTCACTTTTTGGTCGATTTTTGTTCATGTAGGCTTTTCATTATTTTTGTAGTTTCCTCCCTAGACTTCCATCAAGCTTAAACAAAAAACTCTAAACCCCCTTCAAGATGATTTTGTGCATTTTTCGGTAAAAACTGTTCTGGCCGAAGGCCGATTCCTCTTAACATTCCAGGCTCGCAGGTAAATATCAACACCTAAATGGCACGAAAGGTCTTAAAATTAACAACGAATTGGGCCGAAAGGTCTTAAAATCGTCAAACTAATGGGCCGAACGTCTTAAAACCTCAACACTAATGGGACGAAACACGAGGGAGGAAGTAGTCCAGAAAGTGGGGAGATTGTAGGCACCAATCGATCAGGGCTAGACCCAGGTGAGGTTATAGGCATGTGATAAAGAGTCGCTGGAACTCCTGTTTCACTTGCTTGGCCTCTCTTACTGATTTTCTTTGTGCCTCATTTACACTGAGAGCAATCCAGCTAGCTCTCACAAACACCTCCTCCTCCTATCCACTTCACTACACTAAACATGCACACCACACTTCATTCTTCCACACCAAAATTTAAAAAAAAAAAAAAAATTATGAATTGTAGCCCAGCCTCGGAGTCCCCAGGGGGGGGGGGACCATAAATGCCCCCTCACCCGACCGACCATCCCCTGACGACCCCACACAATTACCTGGACCTCGGCCTGTTACTCTTTCTATTAATTTCTGCAACATTCACAGACTCTCCTCTAACTTTCACTCTGTTGAGCACCATCTCTCCTCCTATAAACCTGATCTTCTCTTCCTCACCGAAACTCAGGTGTCTGTAGCAACATCCAGCAACCCCTTCTCTGTATCCTCCTACTTTCTCTATCCTAGTTTCAAAGCCAAAGGCGGATGTTGTGCATATGTGCACAACAAACTCACTTGCTCTCGTGTTCCCGATTTCGACTCCTCTGAATTCTCAACTTTATGGCTCAAACTTTCCTGTCATTCTCTTACTAAATATTTCTGTGCTGTCTATCTCTCCCCTAACTCTACCAACTTTCCCAAATTCTTTGACTATCTAAACTCTACAGTGGAACACATTCTATCCATTTCTCCTTTCTCAGAAATCTCCATCTTAGGAGATGTCAACGTTCACCACCGCCATTGGCTCTCCTCTCACACTACTGATCCACCTGGTGAACAAGCCTACGTCTTTTCTATCCTAAATGACCTAGAGCAGTTAGTTCAGCAACCCACCCGTATCCCGGATCGCATCGGAGATCGGCCCAACATTCTTGACCTGTTTCTAACTTCTAACCCTTCTTCTTATACTGTCGATCTTTTCTCTCCTTTGGGCTCCTCCGACCATAAACTTATCTCTGTCACCTGTCCTATCTCTCCAGTACAGCCACCCGATCCTCCTAGCCGGCGGCGCTAGTGGCACTTTGGTGCTGCCGACTGGGAGGCTCTTCGGCAGTACTTCTTTGATTTCCCATGGAATTATTTCTGCTTCCATGGCCGAGGACCCTCGGAGAGTGCTGAACGCATTACCGAGGTAATCCTATCGGGCATGGAAGCATACATTCCATTCTCTTTCTCTCAGACTAATGCTAAAAAATCTTGGTTTACTCACGCCTGTTCTACTGCTGTCCGCAATAAGGAGGAAGCATTCAAACGGTACCGATGCCTTAAAACTCAAGACTCTCATTCTTCATATGTTTCTGCCCGGAATCAAGCCAAATCTGTTCTTCGACTTGCCAAACACTCTTTCATCAATAATAAATGCACTGACCTATCCAACTCTAGCTCTTCCCAAGCTTTCTGGCATCTAGCCAAAAACCTCTCCAACAATTTCTCTTCCTCGTCTTTCCCTCCCCTTTCCCACTCTGATGGCACAACCATCACTTCTTCCTCTGACAAAGCTAAACTCTTCGCTCAAACTTTTGCTAGAAACTCCACCTTGGATGATTCCGGTGCTATTCCTCCCTCTCCGCCCTCCTCTCTCTTACTTATGCCTAATATCCTAATCTCTTCTAAAGATGTACTTTCTACCCTCTCTGGGCTTAACACTAATAAGGCATACGGTCCGGACGGTGTTCCTCCTGTTGTTCTCAAAAACTGTGCTTCCGTGCTGACTCCCTGCCTAGGCAAACTCTTTCGTCTCTGTCTATCCTCTAACGTCTTCCCTTCATGCTGGAAGTTTGCTCACATTCAACCTGTCCCAAAGAAGGGTGACCGCTCTCAACCCTCCAACTATCGTCCAATTGCTCTTATCTCTTGTCTTTCTAAAGTTTTTGAAACTATTCTTGCTTCCAAATTTCTTAAGCATTTCTCTTCTCATAACCTGCTCTCAGATCGCCAGTATGGCTTCCTTAAGGGTCGCTCTACTGGTGATCTTCTTTCATATCTTACTAACTCTTGGTCATCCTCCTTTCGGGACTTCGGTGAGACTTTTTCTATTGCACTAGACATATCGAAAGCCTTCGATAGAGTCTGGCATAAATCTTTAATTTCTAAACTACCCTCCTTCGGTTTCCATCCTTCCATCTGTGCCTTTGTCTCTAATTTCCTTTCCGGCCGTTCCATAGCCGCGGTTGTGGACGGCCATTATTCACTTCCTCACCCTATAAACTCCGGTGTTCCTCAGAGCTCTGTCCTATCTCCTATTCTCTTTCTAATTTTTATAAATGATCTCCTTAACTGTACCTTAATTCCCATCCATTCATACGCAGACGACTCAACCTTACACTACTCCATTAGTTTTTCAGAACGTCCCAGCCAGCAATCCCTCAACAACAAACGTAATGAAGCCATAGAACTCTTAAATTCTGATCTAAATACTATTTCCAATTGGGGCAGAGAAAACCTTGTTAACTTTAATGCTTCCAAAACCCAATTTCTCCATCTATCTACCCGTCAGGATCTCCCAGCGGACTATCCCTTATTCTTCAGCAATACAAAAATCAACCCTTCATCTTCTCTCAATATTCTTGGTGTCTCTTTTTCTTCTGCTCTCATTTGGAAGGACCATATTACCAGTCTTGCTAAGGCAGCCTCCCAGAAGCTGGGTGTGCTCAACCGCCTTAGGGGGTTCTTTTCCCCTGCACAGCTTCTTGCTCTGTACAGGGGCATAGTGCGCCCTTGTATTGAGTATTGTTCACATGTGTGGGGAGGTTCCTCTCACACCGCTCTCCTAGACAAAGTTGAAAGGAAGGCCTTTCGTATCATTAACTCCCGTCCACTCACCAACTCTCTGCAATCTCTCTCTCTCCGCCGCAATGTTGCATCTCTCTCGCTATTCTATCGCTACTATAATAATCAGTGTTCCTCAGAGCTATCCCAGTGCATACCACCTCCTTTACGTAGGGCACGTGGTACCCGTCTTGCAACTCAATCCCACCCCTACTCTGTGCAACTCTCCAACCCAAGAGTGAAACGTTACTCTCAAACTTTCTTCTACTCAACAGCTGAGCTCTGGAACTCTCTCCCAGAATCCGTCTTTCCCTCGTCCTATGACTTAAATTGCTTCAAACTCCGTGTGTCCAGGCATTTTGGCTCGAACGTCCCTTGATTTTGGCCCTGTCACTCTTTCAACTATGGGGGAGGCACTCGCTATAGGCAGTTATGCCTTTTGCCTCCCTCAATCACATAGAAAAAAAAAAAAAAAAAAAAAAAAAAACGGCCCATCTCCTCTTAAGGAGTAAGGGCAGACGGCTGGAAAGGATATTAATGTAAACAAGTAAATTAAGAAGGCAAAGAGGGCAGATAGAATTTAGATAATTTAGGGTGGAGAAACGGAGAGAAACATGACTAAAATGAGAACAATGGTAAAACAAGAGTGACGGAAGAGAAGATATGATGAAAAAGGAAAGGGAATTTACATACAATCAGAGACTGCAAGAGGAACGGAAAGAAAAAGAGAGACGAAATATTGGATAGATAAAGGAATATAAAGGTAACTTCAAACTATTGCTGATATTTGTGGACTGAACCTCTTGAGAATTAGTTACTGTAGGGACATAAACTATCTATCAATCTATTTACAGACACCGTAATCCCCGAGAGGGGGTGGATGCGAATGAATCGCCCTCATATTCTTCTATTAGCGAGGCAACTCACTCGATTTTCTAGCTTATACCTGTTAACGGGAGAGGGTTGCTTAAGCCCAACCGCCCATTGGTGTGTATAGTGTGTGGGGGTGCATGTAGGATACTTTTGTACTGTGGGAATGACTGTGGATGTGAATGTAGTGTGTAACAGTGCATTACCACAAAGCCGACCTAAATGCCAAACAAATACCCTCATTGTTTTGTTGTCAATTTTAAGACCTTTCGTGCCATTTAGGTGTCGATTTGTTTCCTGGCGAGCGAAAGCGACCCTGCAATTTTAAGAGGGATCGGCTTTTCGCTGGGACATTTTTCTACCAAAAAATTAAAAAAATTATCTTGAAAGCGGGGGTCTAGGGGGTGTTTTGTAAGCTTGTTGGAGGTCTAGCGAGGAAAGTAAGAAATAAAGGAATAAATCAATTAATAGACCAAACAAAACGGCCCATATCCCCTTAAGATGAGAGAAAAATTGTGAGGAAATAAAATGAAGGTAATGCAATGATAAGAGAACGATAACGGGAAACATGGACGGACACATACTGCTGCTGTGTGTTGATAACCTACCCTGAGAGAGAGAGAGAGAGAGGGGGGGGGGGGAGGGGAAAATACAAAAATCCTGATAATATTTCTTGTCACTAATTCGAGAGAGAGAGAGAGAGAGAGAGAGAGAGAGAGAGGGGAGGGGGGAGGGGAAAATACAAAAATCCTGATAATATTTCTTGTCACTAATTCGAGAGAGAGAGAGAGAGAGAGAGAGAGAGAGAGAGAGAGGGGGGGGAATGGGAAAATACAAAAATCCTGATAATATTTCTTGTCACTAATTCCAGAGAGAGAGAGAGAGAGAGAGAGAGGGGGGAATGGGAAAATACAAAAATCCTGATAATATTTCTTGTCACTAATTCCAGAGAGAGAGAGAGAGAGAGAGAGAGAGCGAGAGCGAGAGCGAGAGCGAGAGCGAGAAAGGGAGAGAGAGAGTACAAAGGAGTACAAAGGAAATCAAGCAACAACATATCTAGTGACCCCTCTAGGCTGCTTGTCCTCCAAAACACTAAGGATCAAGTGTCCAAACAGTGGTTTAGAGTGGGTAAGGGAACATTGGAAAGGAAACTACTGCCCTGGAACTAATGTCCGTGGCAGAATTAGGAAGTTAGTAGGGTACAGATGGGTTAGTAACATAACACAGTTATAAGTGATCTTTCGTATATCTGGGAAAAAGAGAGTAACGTCTTAGTAAAATATATACGCAATAATCCTTGATGAATCTGAGGGGGGAAGGGGGGATAAAATACAGTTATTCATTTACAAACGCAGTCAGTCGCGGGTTTGATGCAAGATATTTGTCTATGTGAAGTTTAAAAGAATCAACGGTGCTGCAGTCTATAACATCTCGGGGAAGCCCATTCCACAAAGTTGACAACTCGATTGAAGAAGAAATTCTTAGATTCGTGTGAATTAAAAGATTTACCAATAATTTTGCAACCGTTTTCCCGCGTGTAATTAGATTGGTCGATAGTGAAGTACTTACTACAGTTCATATTGTCGATGATTTTGAACACTTGAATTAAGTCGCCTCTTAATCTGCGCTGGGTTAAAGGAAATGGAGAGAGAGATTACCTAGTATGGGGGACACAATAAGAGAGAGAGAGAGAGAGAGAGAGAGAGAGAGAGAGAGAGAGAGTGAGAGTGAGAGAGAGACAGACAGACAGGCAGACAGAGTACAGTTTTAGCCAGTTAAAATAATGTAAGTCCTAACACAATTATACATTAAGTTTCGCTAACTTTGCGCTGTAATTAAGTCTGCCAGATGTTGAGTAAGTTGTGTGCATGTAGACTAAATATCTTTAAGGGGGGGTGGGGGGGGGGGGGATATATTGGTCGATTGTTTTCATTTATTTATTGTATTCCTGGTTTCCTCCCTAGACCTCCAGCAAAATAAAAATACAACTCTAGGATCCCCCTTCAAGATGTATTTGTATATTTTTTGGTAGAAAAATTTCCCTGCCAAAGGCCTGTTGCTCATAAAATTACAGGCTCGCTATCGCTTGCCAGGATACGAATCGACACCTAAATGATGCAAAAAGACTAAATATAGACAAAGAAAAGGTGCAAAAGTTCTTCAAATCGACAAACTAATGGACAGAACGTCTTAAAATCTGAAAAAGTAATGGGGCTAAGCATAAGGAAGAAGGGGACCAGAAAAACGTCCACTCTTCCCTTAACAACTTCCTCTCGTTAACCCCTTCCCCACCATGACGTCTGTTTACCTTTGATTCTGGCTAATATTAGATAGTTTTATGCAGGTTAAGAAGGACCTATGTCATTTAGAGAGTTTATTGAAATTTTATTTACCCATTTGAGTCGTAACAGTAGATTATAAACTAAAGACTATCGTCTAATGGTAACCAGAATATGATGAAAATTACGTATTGGTGGTGAAGGGGAGAAGGGCGTATATATTTGCTCATTATCTGTCTTTATATTAGATTTTTAGTTAACTCCGTAGACCTACATCAAACTTTAAAAAAAAAGAAAAAAAGGCTTCGAACTATCTCACTGAACCCATTTAGCTACCACAGATCCTTCTTAAACTGCTAAGATCGTCTAAGCATAGCTAGAATAAAATTAGAAAGACGTCGCCGGTACAAAAGGAGTTAACGATTCTGAAACAAATCGACAAGATGGAAAACACAACACAATATATGAAGCATGTAACGATGATATAGATTATACCCTTATCAAGGTATATTGCTATAGTCCATTCATTCTCTGTTGGGCAGAAATCGTAACCCCTAACCTCTCATAACTCAAAAAAGACTGGAATAACCGAGTTAATATTTCTACCAAACATGAAGACTTGGTTCAGGAATATGTGTATACATTTACAGTTCATTTGCTCTAGCCCTTTTTAAGTTACAGAGGTTAGAAGTTACAATGTCTGTCCAAACTAGAATAAACGGACTATAGTAATGAACCCATCTATTATAAGAATAGAAAGGTTAATCATTATCAATATACCCAATGGTTGCATATACCTATGTATGCTTCTGGGATTTTAACCCCTTCTGTACCGGCAACGTCTTTCTGATTTTATTCTGGCTATTTTCAGACGACTATATTCAGTTTACAAAGGACCTCCAACAATTAACAGACTTTGAACTATCGCACATAACCATGTGTACTACCACAGATTTGTGTTGTCTATGTGGATGAGGGAGACAAAAGGCAAAACTGTCTGTGACGAGTGCCTCCCCCAGAGTTAAAAGAGTGCCAAAATCAAGGAATGGTCAAACCAAAAGACTTCATAAACTGCACAAAATCGTCAAAATATAACAAGAATAAAATGAAAAAGACACCGCCGGTACAGAAGGGGTTAATAGTGCCTGGGTTAGAGTATAGGAGACACAACAATTGAATAACTCACAGCCAGACACGAGACCAACACTAACTGTTAACACTAACGAGTATGTTAGCTACAGTATGTTAGCTTTACGAGTGACGTAGCTAGATAGATGGATTAAGGCGAAGTATGTCGTTATTCTGGACCCCCTTCTCCTTCAGGTTTATCCCCATTGGTTTGTTTAGATGTTAAGGCATTTTGGCTCTGTCACTCTTTCAACTCTGGGGGAGGCACTCGCTTCAGGCAGTTATGCCTTTTGTCTCCCTCACTCACATGGAAGACAAAATGTTCGTCCCATTAGTTTGTCGATTTTAAGACCTTTCATTCCATTTCTTTATCAATATCAAGACATTTAGTGCCATTTGGTGTCATTTTTTTTCTTGCGACCGATAGCGAGCCTGTAATTTAAGAGAATCCGGGACATTTTTCTACCGAAAAATATATTTTTTTTGACCTAGATGTGTTTGAATTTGTATTTTGTTTGTGTGTGTTCATTGTTTATCTGTTGTGTTTTGTGTTGTCCCTATTCTGCCTCTGTCTTGAGTCGCCCCCCTCCCCCCCCCCCCCCCCAAAAAAAAAGGAAAAGTGGTGATTGGGCCTGAGTATATATATATGTAGATAGATAGATCTCGAAAGGGTGTTTAGGTGGTGTTTATTTTGTTTTAGTTTGATGGAGGTCCAGCGAGGAAACTAAAACATAAATATATATCTAAATAAACAGACCAAGTAATAAACCCTACCGCTCTTCAGAAAATAATCCTACGAGCCAAACAAAACCCCCCCAAACATTGACATAGACTTGCGCCGGAGACCAAGGTAAACACTATTAATTGGCAGGTAAATAACCGATCATCACTTTTTAGATAGCCGGTCATCCCACTCTGTACCGGCGACGCCCTTTTCATAATATTCTGGCAACTATTAGACTATTTCAATCAGCTTTGGAAGGATCGGTGGTAGCTACAATAATTAGAGATAGTTTGTAGCCTTTCAATGGTTAGAAGTTCTTCCTAAACTTAATGCCTAACTTAACAGTTACCAGTATATAATGAATAGGACGTTACCGGTACAGTATGGGTTAAGGGGTGGGTGCGCCACATCTCCTACGCCACATTTCCTACGCCACATTTCCTACGCCACATTTCCTACGCCACATTTCCTACGCCACATTTCCTACGCCACATGTCCTACGCCACATGTCCTACGCCACATTTCCTACGCCACATTTCCTACGCCACATTTCCTACGCCACATTTCCTACGCCACATTTCCTACGCCACATTTCCTACGCCACATTTCCTACGCCACATTTCCTACGCCACATTTCCTACGCCACATTTCCTACGCCACATTTCCTACGCCACATTTCCTACGCCACATTTCCTACGCCACATCTCCTACGCCACATCTCCTACGCCACATCGCCTACGCCACATCTCCTACGCCACATTTCCTACGCCACATTTCCTACGCCACATTTCCTACACCACATTTCCTACACTGCACATTTCCTACAACTTTAGCAGTTTTTAGAGTAGTGACATACTTCCTACAGAGATACAGCATATCTCCTACACACAAAAATCTATTCTGTCACATTTCCTACATTTACTACAGAGATGCAGCATAATATATCCTAGACAATCTAGGTTAGGTTAGGTTAGGTTGTGTATTTTTTCCTGCATAATGATACGTGATCGCATTGATGAGCACTGATCATGTATCAGGTCATTGTAGGAGATATGACAGTATAACTGTAGGATGCACCGTTTGGTGAAGTAGATATGCTGGGTACTCAGTTTGTGTGTAGGAAATATGACCGACCATGTGTAGGATATGTGGCAGTACTCCAACTTTAGTAGTTTTGTAGATGTGACCACGCCTCAGTTAAGGGACTACTCTTTTCTGACCGAGCCTATACGTACTCTCCAACTCTTTATATTTTTACGATTTGGTTAACCCCTTCTGTACCGGTGACGTCCTTTATATTATATTCTGGCTACTATTAGACGATATTATTCAGTTTTAAATGGGCCTCCAGCAATGAATAGGCTTCGTACTATCTCAATTAACCCTTTTTACTACCACAGATCCCTCTTAAACTACACAAACTCGTCTAAATATATCTATATAATATTTTCGATTGTCTGTGTGTGTGTTCTTAATAGGCGGCCGCAGTTTTAGACCTGGGGAGCTAAAACTTTGCATGTGGGTGTCAATTGACCTGGGTCAGGTCATAGAGGGGGCGAGGCCACGATCGGATGTCGTTTCGAGGCCGAAATTGAATACAACATGAACAAAATTTAAAAATATGGCTGTTTGGGGCAGAAGGACGCTTCTGATCAAAAAGGTGTATGGAACGAAAGTTGTTCGCAGCCCCCCAAAATGGGGGTACGGATGAGGTCAGATCCAAAATCGGAGGTAATTTAGCGGCCGAAATCGAGGTCGCCGTTTAATGAGGCACAGGGAGATCGAGGCCAGTGATTATGGTAGTAGTAGTATTGTGATGATTGTGGTAGTAGTGATTGATGATGGTGATTATGGTAGTAGTAGTGGTGGTAGTAGTGATGGTGATTATGGTAGAATTTAAACCCGGGCAACGCCGGGTAGCCCTGCTAGTCTAGAATAAATCTAAAATGACGTCGCCGGTACAGATATGGTTAATGTGTATACGTATAGCCTAGGTTTTCTCTTCTACATGCAGTACCCAAAAGTCACATCTCCAATGGTATGTATATGTACCCAAAAGTCACATCTCCAATGGTATGTATATGTACCCAAAAGTCACATCTCCAATGGTATGTATATGTACTGATAAAGTAGTTTAAGTTAAGATGAATTGACTATTGCATGTCCAAACTCTATAACCCCACCCAATCTTGGTTGCATATGGAAACCACACACCCCCATCCCCATCTTCCTCGTGAACAGAGTTAGTTAGCAACAATAGGACTTCAGTGGCTATCAACCCTTCTGGATTATTAAGGCAGAACACTGACAGTCAAGAGCTTCCTCGTGAACAGAGTTAGTTAGCAACAATAGGACTTCAGAGGCTATCAACCCTTCTGGATTATTAAGGCAGAACACTGACAGTCAAGAGCTTCCTCGTGAACAGAGTTAGTTAGTAAAAATAGGACTTCAGAGACTATCAACCCTTTTGGATTATCAAGGGGCCCACCTCGGTTTATTTTTCTCTCTCCCTCTCTCTCTGGCTTGTATCCATTCGGCCCCATTCAGCCTACTGTTGTAAGACGTTTATCCCTATTCAGGTGTCGATTTTTTACCGCTCGCCAGCATATTTAAAAAAATAAAATTTTACAGCAGGCTAAATTTGTACATTTTTCGATAGAAACATTTCTCTGGCGAAGCCGGTTTTCTCCATACAATTCTGGCGAGCGATAGCGAGCCAGCATTGTATGGAGAAAACCGGAAGAACCGGAAGAAATCGACACCTGGATGGGAATAAACGTCTTAAAACAGTAGGCTGAATGGGGCCGAATGGATACAAGCCAGACAAAGAGAGAAAACGAGAGACAAAAAGCGGGTAACCCCCCTTAAGTCAGCACACTATAAGTCAAGAGTAGCGTCAAGACCGGAGCCCCTTTTTCAGAACTCCTTGTAAACAGAGAGTGGGACAAACACCAACAAAAAAAGGACATGGGTGAAATATTGGAAGCGACAAGTGAACACCGTAGCTGAAGCCATCCAATCCCAGCCAGGGTTATAAAAGTTACCCCCTAAACCTTCCTATCTGGAAACAATTTATCCGCCCAGCCCGCCTAGGATACCCACACCCAAAAGAGCCCAACACACGTATTCTTAAGGGGGTGGTACTCGCTTTTTATTGACCCCCTTCTCCCTCATGTTTATACCTACACCCAAAAGAGCCCAACACACGTATTCTTAAGGGGGTGGTACTCGCTTTTTATTGACCCCCTTCTCCCTCATGTTTATACCTACACCCAAAAGAGCCCAACTCACGTATTCTTAAACCTCTCTGTAACGGTGACATGTTTGTATATCTCACTCGGATCGATGAAGTAATGCTTAGATAGTGCTGATACCAATTATTGATCGATATATACTGGGTACCGAGACATCACTTATTTGGCCGACTGTACAGTACCGGTATGTGCGGGACTTGTGTTTAAACCTTTCTGTACCGGTGACATCCCGTTCATTATATTCTGGCAATTATTAGAAGATTTGAGTCCGGTTAGGAATAATGTCTACCAATTAAATGGCGACAGGACTATCTTACGTCATTTTGTTTTCTTTTTTCGTTGGTTATGTGTATGAAACATACAAAAGGCAAAACTGCCTGCAACAAGTGTCTCCCCCAAAGTTGAAAGAGTGAGAAGGCATAATTACGTCCTTTTGTTGTAGATATACATTATTGGAAGGACGTGTGTTGTGCTTGTTAAGTGTAGTGAAATGGATATGAGGAAGAGGTATTTGTGAGAGCTAGTTAGCTTATCTTCGTGTAGGTGAGACACAAACAGCAACAGAGAGGGAAGCCAGGCAAATGAAACAGGAGTTCCTGCAACTCCTTATCATATGCCTATGAGGCCTCCCCTGGGTACTGCCCTGCTCGAGTGGTGTATTACTTGAAGCGTAGCAACATTGTCATGAATTAATGTTTGTCGTTCTACTATATATATTAGCCACACACTAAAATACCAATCACATAAATCGCTAATGGCATCAACACCATGATGGAATGTTAAATAGAAAGATGAGGCTGCTTGATTATATGCTAAAGATAAAGAAGCATAAGTACAGTACCGGTATGTGCAGGACTTGTTTAACTTGGACTTACTCAACTATTATAAACATTATATGCTAAAGATAAAGAAGCATAAGTACAGTACCGGTATGTGCAGGACTTGTTTAACTTGGACTTACTCAACTATTATAAACATTAATTATATGCTAAAGATAAAGAAGCATAAGTACAGTACCGGTATGTGCAGGACTTGTTTAACTTGGACTTACTCAACTATTATAAACATTATATGCTAAAGATAAAGAAGCATAAGTACAGTACCGGTATGTGCAGGACTTGTTTAACTTGGACTTACTCAACTATTATAAACATTAATTATATGCTAAAGATAAAGAAGCATAAGTACAGTACCGGTATGTGCAGGACTTGTTTAACTTGGACTTACTCAACTATTATAAACATTATATGCTAAAGATAAAGAAGCATAAGTACAGTACCGGTATGTGCAGGACTTGTTTAACTTGGACTTACTCAACTATTATAAACATTAATTATATGCTAAAGATAAAGAAGCATAAGTACAGTACCGGTATGTGCAGGACTTGTTTAACTTGGACTTGTTCAACTATTATAAACATTAATTATATGCTAAAGATAAAGAAGCATAAGTACAGTACCGGTATGTGCAGGACTTGTTTAACTTGGACTTACTCAACTATTATAAACATTAATTAGGTGAAGGTTAGTTTGTATAAATGTATCTAAGCATACCTTAAAAGTCGTTAGAGTCTCACAATTTATTACGGTACATGGTATTGTATTCCATGATGCGGTGACACACAACGTATGGTCTTGATTTGACTTGATTCGGTTTCCGACAATTTTACTGGCATTTCCTCTTGCGTAATTAGTCTTGTCAATCGTGAAGTATTTGGGTGGGGGCTGGTCCTATCCAGAGTGAGGTTTGGCATCCTCTATCCAACCTTAGCCGTTTCTGTCTGGCTCTTTTACTGTCCTATCTATCTATTTACTCAGGCCCAATCCCCACTTTTCCTATTTTGTTTTGTTCGTTTTCCCTCTTTGTTTCCCTTTATTTTTGTGGGAGGGGGGGGGGGGGGGCACTCAAGACAGAGCAAGACCAGGGAAAACACAACATAAAACAACGAACACACAAAGACAAAACACAAATTCACACACATCTAGGTCACCCAGGAGAAGACCCAGAGACCAAGGTCACCAAGGTCCCTCCAGCGTTCCCCCGGCCCCCGACCACTGTCCTACTTCTCAAATATCAAATTCACTTACGAAATAGAATAACACAATTCACTCTCATGTTTGGACATTAAAAATCAACGAGATAATGATACATTTGAAACTTCAACCTTCAGAAAGCCTACATTTATGGGATTATAAACGATTTTTTTCCCAAGTATCTGTAGGTGTATTTAAAACAAAAATTACAATTCAATTCGGAAATTCTATGAAGTTAAAGACCAAATTCCATTAGATACTCAGTCGTCTCTTATATATCAATTCACGTGTGATACCTGTAAGACTTCGTACTTTGGGAAAACAAAGAGACACCTAAAGAGTCGGATTGCGGAACACCTTGGTTGCTCAGCTCGTACAGGTTCACGAATCACTAAACCACCTTTTTCTGCCATTAGAGAGCATTCGTTGAACAATGATCACCCATTTTCGGCCGCAATGTTTTCAGTTCTTTCTTGGAGTCCGTGGGAGCAGGATCTGGCTATAATGGAGTCTCTATTCACCTCCATAGGCCCGAGATCGGTACTCACGAGTCTTCAGCACAGCTGTTGTGTTTTTAGGTACGGAGGTGTGTGATCTGTGGTTTACTTATTCTACTTTAATGTTAATTTTATCTGTTAATTCTCAATCAAACGTAAATGTATTCCCCTCCCTTCTTCTTCATTTAGGATCCATACAATTTTGATCTTAATATGTTGCGTCTAATAATTCTGCAACCTTGTATAAATTACTGATACTTTGATACTACACTGTCTAGATTCATTATACCCTTACTCTTCTATTTTACATTGATTCAATACGGTCATGTAATTACCGTAATTACATTAGTCTCGTTGACATGATTAATTATTAAATATTTAACTTTACGATCCCATATACTACGAGGTATCATTATCATTTAATTGTTATAATAATGTTCTCAATTCACGTCTTTATTTAACATTAATTTGGCAATTTAGCATCGTCACATACAATTTGTATATCGTAAACATTTATTTTAAACTAATTTAGATAAGTAAACCTGCATGTATTGTATTTAAGATAAAGTGTTCTGTTCCATATTAGGCTCTGATGATGGTACAAGGATAGTATCGAAACTTTAGCAATATATCAAGATGTGGTTCCTTTCAATGGTGTTTATCTTCCTTATATATATATATATATATATATATATATATATATATATATATATATATATATATATATATATATATATATATACTATTTTGAAAGTTAAAGGAGGATGTTGGATTTCGGAGTCACGCTATATTGTAATTCCGTAGCAAAAAAGCTTTCATTAGCATGGAAATTGGGGTTTGAATGTTTAAGTGTTCAGTTTTTAGAGGCGACCCTAAAAATAAAAAAAATATAATATATATATATATATATACTGTATATATACAGTATATACATATTTATATACAGTATATATATATGACTAGAAAACGGACAAGGCTACCGTGGCGTACCTGTTAAAACCACCAAACCATTATTTCTCCTCCATTAAACATGGTAGTTATCACCCACCACCCAACCCTTCTATCGCCTTTACATTCAAGTTATGTTTTCTGTCACTATCAAATAAAAATATACAAAAATACATAATTTTTGTATATTTATATATGATAGTGACATATAATTTGGATGTAAAGGCGATAGTTGGGTTGGGTGGTGGGTGATAACTACCATGTTTGATAGAGGAGCATTAATGGTTTGGTGGTTTTCACAGGTACGTGGTCCACGGTAGCCTTGTCTGTTTCCTAGTCATTCAGGTGCGAATTTAACCTCATAACACAGGGACAAGTGTCTTAATTCTCCACTTTTGGTAATGCACAATATTACCGAAAATTAGTGGACGGTGTGAAACAAGCTGTGACAAAATATCATACTGATCCAACTGTTTGTTAATAAGTTATTCCCGAAAAAAACTATGCCACACGGCCTCTGAAACCCATAATAGGTACAGTCCAATGCTTATTTTACAAGGTCACATGTGACCTTTACTACGTCGGTTTTAGCTGTATTCTTCGATCTTGAAAAAGCTTATGATACTGCCTGGAAATACAACATCCTTCATACCCTTTTACGCTCTCGTGTGTCTGGCAACATGGCGGTATTCTTGAAGAACTTTCTCCGTGATCGTACTTTCCGAGTCAAGCTTCAGAATACATTCTCACGAACATACCCCCAACACGACGGTGTCCCACAGGGTTGTGTTCTTAGTACCATCCTTTTTATCCTAGCTATTAATGGTATTATTTTTTCCTCTCCCTCTTGGTGTCCGTGCTTCTTTGTATGTGGACGACTTCGCTATTTACGCTGTGGGTTTGGATATCGCTGCCCTACAAAATCTCATGCAGAAAGCCATCGATGCAGCTGCGCAGTGGGCTACGGCCCATGGTTTTCGGTTTTCGCCCTCGAAATCTTGTGCCGTCATCTTCACAAAACGCCATACAGTCCCGCATCCTGTTCTTACGTTGTATAACCGCCCTCTGCCTTACAGGTCCTCAGCTCCATTCTTAGGTCTCATTTTCGATACTCGGTTGACATGGTACCCGCACATTACTTCGTTACTGACCTCCACCACCCGACGGCTTCAACTCTTACAAACCCTTAGCCACTTGTCTTGGGGTGCGGACCGGACGACTCTTCTGCGCCTCCATACAACGCTTATTCTCTCCAAGATCGATTATGGCTGCCAGGTATATGCCTCCGCTGCACGTACAAACCTTAAGCGCCTAGACTCCCTTCACCATCACGGTCTGCGCTTGTCGCTAGGGGCTTTTCGCTCTACTCCGGTTATTAGCCTTTATGCTGAATCAGGTGTCCCACCGCTATCATCCAGGCGGGATAAACTGACCCTTCGATGTCATCTTCGCCTTCTGCAACACAGTTCGGCTGGTTTTCCTCCCACGGCTTCCGGCTTAGCCCCATAGGTGTCTGCTACTTCGTTCCCCGGTCGGGTCTCTGCTTTACTAGCCTCCTTCTCTTTTCCCATTCCATCGGTGCTACCCCTCCGACAGTCAGAGTTCCCCCCATGGCTACTCCCTCGCCCTACCGTTTGTACAGCTGCCCTCCCCCCCTCTAAGGCCTCTACAACCCCACAGTTGCTTTATGCTGAGTTTGCGGAACATATGCTACACCACTCTTCAGCCGTTCCAGTGTACACTGATGGTTCCAAGACCTCCGCCGGTACAGGGTTTGCGGTTGTGTTCCCGGACCGGACCTTCCAACGTCACATCCAATCATGTGCTAGTGTCTTTACGGCCGAGTTATTTGCTATTTATTTGCTCTACGTACTATTTTTAGTTCACACCTGCATACCTTTGTAATTTTTAGTGACTCCCTTAGTGCTCTTCAGAGTATTCAGTCTCTTCCCGCTGTTAACCCCTTAGTGCTGGAGATTCAAGAATGGTTGTTCCGCATCGCTACTAAATTGAAGTCCCTGTCTTTCTGTTGGGTCCCGAGTCATGTTGGAGTGCCTGGCAATGAGCGGGTTGATTTTTTCGCCCGCTCTGCTATTACCTCTCACCGACTCGTGCCACGACGTATTCCTGCATCTGATTACTTCCCGCGTGTTACTCAATTACTACGTCAGCGCTGGCAGGACGAATGGACCTCCGTGAGGATGTCTGATGTCAAACTGCGTTCTGTCAAACCTTCCGTCCTACCTTGGAAGTCTTCCTCTCATCGCAATCGTCGATGGGAGACCGCTCTAGCCCGTCTTCGGCTCGGCCACACCAGGCTCACGCATGGTCATTTGATGTCCTGTGATGGCCCCACGCTCTGTCCTTGCTGCCATATTCCAGTGTCTGTCCAGCATCTCCTGATCGACTGTCCGCATTTCTCCAATGCCCGACGGTGGGCATTCCCCTTCATATCCTCCCTTAATCGCCCCCTTGTCTTAGCCGATATGCTTGGAGAGTCCCCCACTTTCTCCCTCCCACATCTTATGCGGTTTCTCCTCCATACCCGTCTCCTTCAGCTTCTTTAACACCTTACGAGCGGCCTATGCGGTTTATTTATGTGTACCGCCCAGCGGGGTGTTTTTAGCCAAAATAGGGCTGTTTACGTGATCATTTTCATGCCTAAATAAGACCCAGAACGTAAAACAAGTACCTATCCCTGAAAGGGCATAAACAGAGCTTTCGAATGACACCATAACGATCCTTGTATGATGGATAGTTTTCTTGCAATAACCGTGCAACGCGAGTGCAAAAAGCAGGTAATTCGGTACTTTCGGTACATAATTGAGTATGTAGCGAGTGAGAGAGGGAGGAGGGAGCTGAGATTTGTGTCAGTAGGTTCGCCGCGGTGGTCTGGAGCAGTCATACGCTCGCTAGTCTCCTGCCACCACTTGTCTCTCTCTCTCAGCCACATTACGTGCTGAAATTGCCACTCGAGTTATGTCGAGCGCCGCCACATAGTCCAGCTTTATTTAACTCGACTTATGTTGTGCGCCGCTAGTTATGGGTTAATTAGTGTTTCCTAGTCTTCTTCTCCTCTACTCCGTATTGCGCCCAGCCCCACAACACCTCCGATGTTTTTTTTTCCACAAAGTTTCTTTTGGTGCCACATAGTCTTTTTAGGCTTGGTGCGAATCCCTATTTTAATAATAATGTGACCTTTAGCAACCTTGAGGTGTCGAGTTTCCGTCATAGTAGATACACAGATGCACTGGTTAAAGCTACGTGTAAGCTAACACAGGGTGATAGATGAGGAACTTGGTTAGGGAAGGACCACGATAATTATATTCCTCTCCATCGGGAAAGTTTCACATGTCTCACCCCCTAGACTTGAACGAGATCTCACGGGCTTCACCGTTCAATGTAGAACGGTTGAAATTTAGAAAAATATATATATATATATATATATATATATATATATATATATATATATATATATATATATATATATATAATGTATATATATATATATATATATATATACATATATATATACATATATATATACATATATATATTTATATTTATGTTAATATTATATACAGTACTGTATTTTTTTCTATGTGAGTGAAGGAGACAAAAGGCAGAACTGCCTGTATCGAGTGCATCCCCCAGAGTTGAAAGAGTGACAGGACCAGAATCAAGGGACGTTCCGGCCAAAATGCCTGGACACACGGAGTTTGTAGCAAGTTTAGTCATATGAAGAGGGAAAGACTGATTCTGAGAGAGAGTTCCAGAGCTCAGCAGTTGAATAGAAGAAAGACTGAGAATAACATTTAACTCTTGGGTTGGAGAGTTGCACAGAGTACGGGCGAAGAGAGAGATTGCAGAGAGTTGGTGAGTGGATGGGAGTTAATGTTACGGAAGACTTTCCTTTCTGCTTTGTCTAGGAGTGCAGAGGATCCTCCCCACACATGTGAACAATACTCAATACAAGGATGCACTGTGCCCCTGTATAGAGCAAGAAGCTGTGTAGGGGTAAAGAACCCCTTAAGGCGGTGCAGCACACCCAGCTTCTGGGAGGCTGCCTTAGCAAGACTGGTAATATGGTCCTTCCAAGTGAGAGCAGAAGAAAAAGAGACACCGAGAATATTGAGAGAAGATGAAGAATTGATTTTTGTACTGTTGATGTGTAAAGGATAGTCCTCTGGGAGTTCCGGACGGGTAGTAAGATGAAGAAATTAGGTTTTGGAAGCATTAAAGGCAAAAAGGTTCTCTCTGCCCCAATATATATATATATATATATATATATATATATATATATATATATATATATATATATATATATATATATATAGTATAATTATACTGTATATATATATACAGTATATATGTGTGTGTGTGTCCATATTTGTGTGAGGGTGACCATGTACAACGCCAACCATTACCACCTCACTCCAGGATGTATATACACTTAAATGGAGGAGGCCCTTGGCTGTAGCCGATTAAGCCTCATCCTTTACTGGGGATATATTTGCATCATTTGCCATAGCCATTATCCAGACCATTTGCCAGCCACGTCTACCAAATGACTAGGTTCGTAGTGCCTAGGTACCACTTTTGGCTTGATGGACCTTTCTGGTGAACCGTCTTCGTTATTATTTAACTTATTTTGTTAGTAGTTACTATATCTAGCTATGGCCGGACGCCGTGATCCCATGAAGGGTGGCCATGAATGAATCGCCCCCATGCACCTCTATGCCCAATTTGTTGATGCCCCTCTTCCCATCCAACACCGCTTTCATGCATATACTTCTTAACTCTATCCTTCCACTTCTCTCTCGCTTTTCATCTCCCTCTTTGTCCTTCCACTTCATTCTCGTACACTCTCATAGTCATTCTCTCGGTTCCCATACTTTCCATATGGGCGAACCATCGATATATTCTAGTCATTATGACTAATCTAAAAATTGTGACCTAGTCTCCAGAAACTCAGGGAGGGTTGGAACAAAAAGCCTGTAAATATCCAAACCTACCTGTATTTAATGTTGGACAAACTGGATTTCTTGTCACGTATGGGATATAATGTTCTAAATGTATACTATAGCTTTGTCATAGAATATTACTCACTGCAATATATGTTGTTATTACTGCTGAAGCCTTATAATAGGTACGTTACATGATCGTAATAATAGTCCGCCCCGCCGCCATTGGCTGTTCGTGTTTACACTGACAGAGCTCACACCCCCTACCTGTCAGTCGAAAGTGGAGCCATCTCACGGCCTTTCTCACTCAATTTAATTTCAATCATCCAATCAAATAGTAAATCATGATCACGTGATAGATGAGAGCCAACCAGGGGCCGTGAAGGCGTGACCGGAAGCACCAGGAAAACCACTCGCCTCGCCCAGCCGGCCAGTTAAGCGATGACCTCCAAGTGCGGCGGGTGCGACGGTACACAATACAACATAGTGAAGCAGTGTTATAAAGACGATCAAGCTTCCTTGAAAGTTTTCGCTGAGCATGGAGTGTTACCAACATCGGTAAAGTGTATACATTGTAATAACGAATGCTTTTTCCGTATTGTGATCGACGAAAACTCAAAGGACAAACACCCGAAGTACCAATGGTACTGTACCCGGTCCCGCAAAGTATTTAAGTCTAAGAAGCGAAACTACTGTAACTACTTTGTCTCCCACTACAAAGGATCATTTCTAAGCGGAACCCATCTACTTCCCTGGCAAGTTTTATGCTTTGTCAATGACTGGCTGGAGAAGGAATGGAATCATCCCCGCACTCTCAAGATCTTGCATAATTCGAGCAAAACCAGCGTTGATTGGAGGTCATTTTGCAGCGAGGTGTCACAGAACTGGTTTTATAACCAGTCCCCAATTGGTGGTACTGGAATAAAGGTTGAGATCGATGAAAGTGTCATCGTTAGACGAAAGTTCAACGTTGGAAGACTCGTTAAACAGGTCTGGCTTTTTGGAGGGATTAAAAGGGTATCCAAAAAACGTTTTATAGTTCCACTCACTGACGACAATTATATCGCCTTACCCCGCAACAAGGACACTTTTATTCCTATTATTCATAAATATATTCTGGTGGGTTCAATTATCTACAGTGATTGCTGGCGAGCCTATAATTCTTTGGACAACGAAGGGTTCCAACACTGGAGTGTGAACCACAGCCCCAACTTCGTGGACCCACTGGATAAAACCGTCCATACTCAAACCGTTGAATGCCTGTGGTTAGATGTTAAGCAGTATATTAGGAGGCCTGGCATTCGAACCAAGTATCTTTCGCAGTATCTCGGACGGTATATCTTCCTTAAAGACCACCCAGAACAAGAACTGCATCATTTTCTCATCGAGGCGGCCAAACTCTACCCACCATTAGGCCTAAGTGAACCAACCTACGAATCGGACACCATCAGAAGCCCTGCCGGTCCACCCATTCCTCATCAGGAAGGCGAAACCGATGATGAGGACGATAACGACCTTGACCTTGTATTGAACCCATCGGATCTATTGTCAGGAACTACTGAATAAGGTATGAATTATGTATGTCATTACCGTCTGAAATGCATTATATGACCACTATTATAGTCAGTGGGGGAGGGGGGGGGGGGGGGATAAAGGGTAAATAAAAGTTAAATAAGGGTGGAATGAAAAATGCCGCCCATCTTGGCTCACCTGAGAATTACTAATTTTTCAGTTTTTTACCGTATCTTTTGTTTTTTGTCATATTCTATATCAATGCTAACCCTGCGGGGGTCTGGGGGCGGCAGCCCCCAGGTTAGGTTAGGTTGTTAGGTTAGGGTAATGACAAAATATGCTTTTAGGGGGCATGTTTTAATAGTGCAAAATAATGGGTCAAAATTAATTTGCCCCCTTTAGCAGTATTACCCTACCAGCGGGGGTGTGGGGGCGGCAGCCCCCACCCATAATACTAGGATAGGTTAGGTAAGGTTGTTAGGTTAGGCTAATGTCTTCTCAAAGTTGATTCTACTTTTATCTATCTATCTATCTATTGCCTGACGCCGTGATCCCCGAAGGGGTGGCCACGAACGAACCGCCCCCATGCACCTCTGTCCCCAGTCAGTCGACGCCCCTCCCCCCAACCAGCACCGCCTTCGTTCATGTAGTTCCTCACTCCATCCTTCCACCTCATATTCGGTCTACCTCTCCCCCTCTGTCCCTCCACCTCGCTCTCGTACACCCTCTTAGTCATTCTCTCGCTTTCCATACGTTCCATATGGCCGAACCATCTCAAGTTGTTCCTTTTCACACTTTCCAGCACATCTACCTCCACACCACACCTCCTTCTTACTTCCTCATTAGTCTGTCTATCCCTCCATGTAACTCCGCACGCACTCCTTAAGTAATTCATTTCCACTGCTCTCACTCTTGGTCTGAGTCTCTCAACCAACGTCCATGCTTCGCTTCCGTAAGTCAGTGTCGGGATTACCACACTGTCATGCAAGGACTTCTTCACTTCCATACTGACCACCCTATTTCTTGTTACTGCTTTTAGCGTTCCTACAACCCTCTTCCCCTGTTGTACCCTCTCCCGCACCTCTTCATCCATAGTCCCATCTTTACTCAACACACTGCCCAGATACTTAAAAGAGTTGACGATCTCCATAGCCTGACCGTTCAGCTTCACCTCACACTCTGTGACTTCACCCCTTTCGAAGACCATAACCTTGCTCTTCCCCGTATTTACCTTCAAATTCCGTTTTTCGCACACTGTTCCAAACTCATTTACCAGACCCTGCAACTCCCATTCATTATCACTCATCAGAACTGTATCATCCGCAAACAGCAGTATAGGTAGCTTCCACTCAATTCCCTCCCTTTTCAGCGATACACCAACATTCACTGCTCTTGATAGTATTTCTTTCATGACTCCATCCATATATACAGTAAACAACCACGGGGACATCACACACCCCTGTTTCAAACCAACATTCAGGTCAAAGAACTCGCTCTGCTCACTCTCCACACGTACTGCCGCCTTTGCACCCTCATACATGCTCTTCACTGCTTTCAGCAACTTGCCCTCTACTCCGTATATCTTTTTACATACTTTTATAACATAGGCTATTAGTCTACAGTTACCCACTCCACACTATGAAATCCTTGAAATGCGAGCCAACTTTCGTCAAAATTGGCTCGAATTTCTTCAAACGAGCCTTATCCTATATGGGTCTGGAAAACTTTAAAATCCGAGCCAAGTTTGGTCAAAACTTGGCTCGGATTTTGCAAAAGTGGGGTTTTATGGGTCTGGATAACTCTCAAATCAGAGCCAAGTTTGGTCAAAACTTGGCTCGGATTTTTAATAATTTGGGTTTTGTGGGTCTAAAAAAGTCCCAAATCCGAGCCAACTTTAGGCTCGAAATAACTACATTTGTCTTTTTTTCCATTTAACCCCACATTTTCCCTGATCTTCATAGCCCTCCCCACTAGTGGGGGCCGTATTTTAACATTGATCAATAATGGGTATAAATGCATTTCCAGAAGCAAACACACTTTAAAACACACTTACCAATACAAGAACTAATGAAATAAAAAAAAATAATTATAAAAACACATACGTGACCTGAAATCCAATTTGACCTTAATGTTTGACTCTTCCCAAATGGTAGAATAGCAGCTTAATTTCTCAAGTCCTTCTTTAGTTACAAAAGGCTAAAGGGATAAAATACCTAGCCTTGTTACAGCAAAGAAAATACACATCTAAGGCATATTTAGTAAAGAATCATAAATGTTGTAGACTATTAACCCTCTATTGGCGGCCCACAACATAAGTCGAGTTAAATAAATTTGGACTATGTGGCGGCTCACAACATAAGTCGTGTGGTAATTTCAGCACGTAATGTTGCTGAGAGAGAGAGACAAGTGGTGGCAGGAGAGTAGCGAGCGTATGACTGCTCCAGACCACCGCGGCGGGCCTACTGACATGAATCCCACCCTCCTCCACCCTCTCACACTCGCTACTTAGTGAAATGTATGGGGAAAGTACCGAATTACATGGTTTTTGCACTCGTGTTGCGCGGTTGTTGCAAGAAAACTAGCGGTCATACAAGGATCATTGTGGTGTCATTGGAAAGCTCTGTTTATGCCCTTTCAGGGATAGATACTTGTTTTACGCTCTGGGTCTTATTTAGGCATGAAAATGATCACGTAAACAGCCCTATTTTGGCTAAAAACACCCCGCTGGGCGGTACATATAAATAGACCGCCTAGCCCGCCAATAAGGTGTTAACTAAAAGGACAAACGACATATCATTTACTGCAGCTATACTTATTCGTCAACATTCCAATACCGCTTGCAATATTCAAACATTGTAATATACAAGCTAATTAACCCCTTCTGTACCGGTGATGTCTTTTTTAACTTTATTGTTGCTAGTATTAGACTATATTATTCAGTTTAAAAAGGGCCTCCAGCAATTAACAGGCTTCAATATCTCACTTAGTCATTTTTATTGCCACACATCCTTCTTAAGCTATAAACAATCGTCCAAATATAACTAGAAGACAATTACAAACACGTCTCCGGTACAGAAGGGGTTAAGGACGTGAAATTATACCCACTTGGTGAGTAATCTCTATATAATTTCAATAATATCAAAATACACCCATGTTCATATTGACAAACATACAGTACACATTATGTCTTTCAATAATTACGATTAGCTGTACTTTACTACTGACTTTACTACTGGTTCTTGTTGCGTAATGCGCGGAATTAATGTTGATTTCACTAATTGAGTTTATAAGTAAAGGTGGTTGGTGAAAAAAATATGAATTACTCCTAGATATTTTTAATTCAAATGAGCCAATTATGTATTATTTAATTATTGATGTATACATTATGTGTTTATTATTATTGATGTATACATTATGTGTTTATTATTATTGATGTATACATTATGTGTTTATTATTATTGATGTATACATTATGTGTTTATTATTATTGATGTATACATTATGTGTTTATTATTATTGATGTATACATTATGTGTTTATTATTATTGATGTATACATTATGTGTTTATTATTATTGATGTATTCAATATGTGTTTATTATTATTGATGTATACATTATGTGTTTATTATTATTGATGTATACATTATGTGTTTATTATTATTGATGTATACATTATGTGTTTATTATTATTGATGTATTGATGGCGTTGTGTGTGTGTAAGTGTGAGAGTTCGAGTGTAGGGGGTGAGACAGTGAAGCACGGGAACGAGGTGGCTTCAGAGATGGGGTCGTTTCGGGCCATGAGTGAGCACAGTGCCTCATGTGAAGGCAAGATGGCAGGTGCTCGTTGTACTCTACGTGCTTCACATGTCTCACTCCCTAGACTGGAACAAGACCTCACGGGCTTCACTGTTCATTGTAAAGCGGTGAATGTTAAGGCTCTCAGCCTATGCCCGAGAGGAAGTAAGTTGGAATATATAAAAAAAAAAAAAATTATTTATAAATTGTATTTTTTAATATCAATCTTCGCAAAATGTATACAATTGACAGTAATTTTGACAATTAAGTACGTTATGCTTGCATGCACTTAGAAAACGTTCCTGTATTTGCATGAAACATTAACGATATATTTTACATATGTTACGTCCTGGGATATATAAACACTGGGCTCTTTCTATTGGACTAGGTATGCGGCAACAAGCAACAACGGAAAACGCTAGATACAACCCTTATCTATAAACCCAGGCAACAAACCACCCTAAACCGTCAAGAGTCTTGCCTGGACAACAAGGTATCCTATGACTCGGTTACAGGGTGCACGCACTATAGACTGCTGATAGTCAAGCAGGCTATATAAAAGATCACACAATTAAGTTGACTTAAAGCTTCAAGGAAAAGATAGATAACGGAATTAAATTGCAGAAACAATTTAATAACAAACTAGAAGAAACTACATTTAACGTTACGTTAATTAATACAACTAATCACCCCTGCGTGAAAGAAGGTGAAAGCAAACAGTCCTCAAAACATCGTACAGGTAGACAAGATGCAGGTTTCTAAACTGCATGCGGCTACTGTAGGATCTGATGCTTAGCAAAGAAAGTAAGTTACGGATTTAGAGAACTCTTATCTCATAAGCAGGAATAAATACTAGTGATAGGCCATACAGTGTATAATGGCATAGGTATAATTAAATAAAGGCAGCAACTCGCAACATAACCACATACAGGTGTGCTTCTCACTCTTAGTCAGGCAAGCCTGCTCGGACAGAGTCTCTAAGCCACACCCTGACTCACAATGCTCACAAGAACGGTAAAACTGTGGCACAATAACAAGCATGCAGAAATAATAAACCCCTAGCTGTTAATCTGCCAGGTGGCAGAGGTCTAGCCGGAAGGATATAGGCTTCGGATACCCGGGCTGAGCCACCTGCTCTAGCCTAGGGACGTTCCCAAGTCTGTGCGCCAAATTACTCTAATTGAAAGGGTGCTCTCTTGAGAGACTCAGATCCCAAGTATCTGACTCTCTCCTGGCGACCCGAAAACAAACGCAAGACGTGCTAGCGCAGTGCTGAGTGGACTAGGCAAGGGCCCTCACACAACACAACACTAAATACACAGGCACACGGACAAGAAAATGCCCCCCAGACTCCCACGGGTATCCTAGTAAAGTCGTGCAGGTCCACAGGACTCGCACCAGCAGACTTTACTTAAAGGATTGCAAAAAAACCTCCCCTCCGGTCTAGCCCCTGCTCACCTGCCACAAGAACACACTAGCAAGCATGAAACTACCAAATATGAGACAAAAAAATAGTTTCCTAGGTCCCATTAACAATTACATCTCTGCATAAGGCCCAAAATCCTATCTAATTATCTGAGAGCTCGTCGTTAATACAATAATAGATATAAGGTCTATCAAGGGGATGGGATAATTAAATAGATTGGTGAAGTAGTGGAAAGAAGGTATACAAAGTAAGAGAGAAAGTTTCTAAGTGGGGTTGAGAGGGATAGATATCAAGGGGGTCCAAAGGGTACGACAGTGAGGTGAGCTCTGAGTCTTGAATCTGTCTGGGACCCCACCCTAGGCATGCGAAATACATCCCATGCTTGGCAACACTCAACACCGTTGCCGGGTCAAAATCCTCTACCCCTTGCGTGAGTCGAAACTAAGCCTAACGTTGCGATCAAATTGGCAACATCAGGCTCGTCCCAAGCTTAACTCTCCGCGCCCGCGCGAAGCAACTTCCCCCAGCCGGTCTCTCTCTCCCGCTCGTCTCCTCCCACTCTCACTAGACTTACATCTTATATATTATAATGAAACAATCAACTATCGAGAATAAAATATACTAAGATGCGTTGGTTAAGAATAAGGGCAGCTTCAAGCTGTGAAACAACATAAGAATATCCCAGACATTAGTTACATTGTCGTAGGATATATACTAAGGAAAAGCCGGCCGGCCGCCTGCCGCCAGCCGGTTTCTAAACGGCTGGGCAGCCGACACTCGTGCATGCCCGCACGTGGCTACTATGCAGGAGCGTCACACCTCCCCCAAGATATAAGACACTTGACTAAGTTCTTCATATCTAACAGAAAGCTTTTCATAGTACCACACACTGTTGCGACACAAGGCACTATATATAAAAAAAATAAAGACTGTTGCGCTCCACCGAGCAAGTTCAACTAACTTAGCGACAATAAGCGAAAACATTCAACTTAGATACTGCTACAACATCTTATACAAAATTCTACACGTTATAAAAATAAAGAGTTTTTATAAGGTTTTTTGCCTTTTTAATTTTTTTTTCCGGCTGAACTACAAATAGGCTGTCACAGCCTATTTTCCTCCACACTCAACACACACTGACTGAACGGCGAGGGTTCTCCTGCAAACAAACCCTCCCGTGACAAACAATTAACCAAAACATTATCAGTGCCCTTAGGATGCCACACATCCAACTTGTGTCCCGGCAGCAAAACAACACCTGGCACTGATAAACTGCCCAGTTCATCACAAGACTGGCATTTCTCTTCGCTCTTTCCGGCAACGGGGCCTGCCAATAACCTTTCACTAGTTCTACCTTCGTGATAGGCGATGCAGCCCCGAGGCGGTCTATGGTGTCGTCAACTCTCGATAAGGTATAGGCGTCTGTCAGGGATAATGCACATGCACTCTCGCAATCAACACACTCACTGATCTTGCCACTTAACACCGGTTGCAAAGTTACAGGCAACGACCACTCACGACATTCCTTATCCCTCAGACCCTTCGTCAGCACGTAATCCAGCTCTGCTTGCACCACAGGCTGTCGAGCAGGATTTATACGGTAGGGAGCCAATTTGAACCTTGCACTGTCTCCAGCCTCCATGTCGGATTCTACTTCGTACATCAGGCCTGGAGAATGAACAAACATGCGAAAGTACTGCCATAGCCTAGTAAACAACTGCCTTGCACTGTCTCCACGAACAACATGCCTAGTGCCCTCCCACAACCCAGCCGAGACCGCAGCTTCTAACCTGTAGTCTCCCTCCTTCTCCACCTTCGTCCCTAGAACAGCCAGGTCATGAGAGGGACAATCAGTACCACCTGTGCAGTCACTCCCATAGTTCATTATTGCTAAGGCTTCCCCGCCGATACCGTACATGCACACCCCCGCCTTTCTTACGACTACATCTGCCTGCGCAGCATCACCGCTTTTAGCGACATGGCCAGATACAGTCGGTCTATGGTAGGGCTGTTGCAATTGACTAGAGCAGCATTGGGAGGCTATGCGACGACTGGGCACTTCTATGCCACAGCCAACCTCACCAATCTGCTCAAAGTCCTCCTTTTGACCACCACCCTTGGCAGCCATGGGTCGACCCTGACCTGGCAACCATGCCAAAGCCTCGTCGCCCACCTTGAACCACCGAAACAACGAGACTAACGGTCTTTCAACATTCACGTGACCTGCCCGCGGAACATCTTGCACCGCCCGAGTTGTTAGGCTCAGGGGCTCGGCACGACCAGTGGGGTATGAACCGAGCTGGTGCTGGAGCGCTGCACACTGCTGCTCAGGCAGGTGCTCTAGCACTTCCACAGCCACCAGACTCGTGTCCCCCGCCCACTGCTCCGCCGAGACATGACAATCCCTACTCTCCTCCACCTGTGCCCTACTGCCCCCCTCTCCTTCTCCACCTTGGCCGCTGCAGACCAACGCAGGGACAGTAGGCTGCTCAGGTGGTTGCCTCACAAACTCCTCCAACAGGTTCACATGACATGTTTCCCCGTCCTCGTGTTTGATCTCGACAGCACCATTACCACACCTCTGAACTTCCGGATCCTCCAACTGCAATTTACAAATATCTGAGGGAACCAACCTGTCTAGATGCTTCCGAAGCAACCCAAGTCCTCCCCCAATATCAAACTGAGCAACCCTTTTTTCTCTCCGTGTGTAACGTTGCTGCCTCGGAGTCTCTTCCTGCCCTACCTCCTCACTAGCTGTGACAGGTCCTGGGGCCTCTCCAGACTCTAACATAGGTGCCAATAATGAGTCACCAAGAAACACTGCCGGCTCAAAACTCTCCAATTGACCAACACTTCCCGTTTTCTTGTGACCTTTCCTCCGCGGTTTAATAGACTGAGGTGGTGGCTGCAAGGCTCCGGATGTCTGAGAACGCGTCACAACACCCGCCATGGTTTGTACGCTACACTTCTCAACCCACTCCTGTTCCTCCCTACTATCGTCGGCCGCCTTCTCGGCAACGACCAAGGGTGAAACCTTAGAAGCAGGCACTGCAAAGTCGTTGCCGAGGAGGAGGTCGACGCCCCCAACAGGCAAGTTCTCTACAATTCCCACATCCAGCTCCTTCGCCACACCACCCACCTCCAGCTCCATCCGCACCAGCGGGTAGGACTTCGTAGCATTGATCCCCTGAACTACCACCACCCGAGCAGCGTTAATCGGTCTACCAGTAAAGTTCCTTAACAAGGTCTGAGAAGCCCCAGTATCACGCAATAGCTTAACTCCTCGCCTTTCGCCAGCCCACCTCACAAAACCATGCCCTCTATGACCCCCAAAGACGTCGCGGACAGGGTTCGAGCCTTCCGGACTCTTGAACACAGACTGTGTCCCAACCTCTGACGAACTACCCTTGGCAAACTCAGAAGATATAGGCGACACCCCTATGCTGCGGGCCAATGACACAACCTTGTTTGGTGGCTTGTTCGGTCAAGCAATTGCAAAGTGACCCTCCTTGTGACATGCAAAGCACTCTTTACTCTTTGGTTTCCCTTGGGAGTGGGAGGTACCATTAGACTTCTTATACGGGACGGTATTTGGTTTATGTTCAGTTTTATTGTCAGTGCTACATGGTTTTGTGTATTTGTGTGTATCAAAATTCTTGGGAGGGGGAGGGGTACGATCCTTTGCACCCGACTCACTCCTAGCTGCTGCTCCACACCCTCGAATTAATGACAGTCGGAGGTCAGCCATTTCTGCTGCCTCCTGGAGAGTTCTAGGATTTTTTCCTTTATATTTAATGTTAAGTCCCCGCCTGTGCACTTAAAGAACTGCTCCAAGAGAACCAGCTCACTCAACTCCTCAAAAGTAGCTGCCCTCTCAGAACGCAGCCAATGTCGTAGTGCATCAGACAAGTCCCGGGCGTGTTGTAGGAAGGTACTATCCTTGCCCTTAGTAACACCCCGAAACTTCAAGCGGTAAGTTTCTGGTTGTAACTCATAGGCCCGTAGCACAGCCTTCTTTAGCTCATCATAAACTACACAGGACTCTAAAGGTAGTGCATCATACGCTTTTAGCCCCTTTCCTAGGAGTCTTGATGAAACTAATGCTGCCCACTTTTCCTGAGGCCACTGGTGTTCCTGACACTTCTTCTCAAATCGCATAAAAAACTCAGTCACACATGATTCATCGAACACAGGAACTAGTTTAAGCAGGTGCGACAATGATTGGTCCTGATGTCTGTTACCTCCCCCAATATTTCGCCCTGTTACCTCCACTCGAGATCTCTCCAGCTCCCTGTCAGCCCGATACCTAGTAGACTCTGCCTGCAGTTCAGCCTCTCGTATAGCTGTTCTCTCTGCGGCCTCAGCCTGAGCTCTAGCAACCTCAGCCTGCACACTAGCCTGTCTCTCGGCAGCCTCAACCTGAGCTCTAGCAGCCTCAACCTGAGCTCTAGCAGCCTCAACCTGAGCTCTAGCTTGTCTTTCGGTAGCCTCAACCTGAGCTCTAGCAACCTCAACCTTGGCCATCTCAAGCCGAAACAACAAATCTGGAGTCAACCCTTGAGGAGGGGAAGGTGCATTTAATGGAGAGGGTCCCTGTGATTGAATTCCACGCTGCCATTGACCATCAACTTGGGGTTATGTACTAAATTCAGGCACCCTAACGTTTGATATGGGGGTAGAGTGGAGGGGGGGCTGGGGACCGGGGCCCCCAGTCGCCTCTCCACCCAGGTCTCTCCCTTCTAAACCCAATATCAAAGTCCTCAGCTGATCTTTCCTCATGCCACTTAAACCCTGGTGACCCTGAAGACCTGCCACACACTTTAAGCCATACTTATTCAGTTTCAACACCCTAGCAGCGGTAAGGGGCACCTCTAAAAATCTTCTAGCACCCTCCTCGCTATCGACTAGCCACTCCACAGGTCTTTCTCCTTCCGAGCCCGTATCGTGACCTGACCCACCACTGTGTTCTGATGTATTAGACATGTTTGTGCACTGCAGTAATTATCACGGTTATAGAATGTGCCTTATCTCCTATGCAAGTATGTATACACTAATGTTATTTAAAGTCTTTAATGTGTTATATTGGTTGCTCCAAAAAAAACTCTATGTCCACTGTATTCCTCTAATCATAAGGAATCTCAAAACAAATGACCACTATATTCCTCTGTTCAGTAAATCCTATGCAAGGTCGCCATTTGTTACGTCCTGGGATATATAAACACTGGGCTCTTTCTATTGGACTAGGTATGCGGCAACAAGCAACAACGGAAAACGCTAGATCCAACCCTTATCTATAAACCCAAGCAACAAACCACCCTAAACCGTCAAGAGTCCTGCCTGGAGAACAAGGTATCCTATGACTCGGTTACAGGGTGCACGCACTATAGACTGCTGATAGTCAAGCAGGCTATATAAAAGATCACACAATTAAGTTGACTTAAAGCTTCAAGGAAAAGATAGATAACGGAATTAAATTGCATAAACAATTTAATAACAAACTAGAAGAAAGTACATTTAACGTTACGTTAATTAATACAACTAATCACCCCTGCGTGAAAGAAGGTGAAAGCAAACAGTCCTCAAAACATCGTACAGGTAGACAAGATGCAGGTTTCTAAACTGCATGCGGCTACTGTAGGATCTGATGCTTAGCAAAGAAAGTAAGTTACGGATTTAGAACACTTATCTCATAAGCAGGAATAAATAATAGTGATAGTCCATACAGTGTATAATGGCATAGGTATAATTAAATAAAGGCAGCAACTCGCAACATAACCACATACAGGTGTGCTACTCACTCTTAGTCAGGCAAGCCTGCTCGGACAGAGTCTCTAAGCCACACCCTGACTCACAATGCTCACAAGAACGGTAAAACTGTGGCACAATAACAAGCATGCAGAAATAATGAACCCCTAGCTGTTAATCTGCCAGGTGGCAGAGGTCTAGCCGGAAGGATATAGGCTTCGGATACCCGGGCTGAGCCACCTGCTCTAGCCTAGGGACGTTCCCAAGTCTGTGCCCCAAATTACTCTAATTGAAAGGGTGCTCTCTTGAGAGACTCAGATACCAAGTATCTGACTCTCTCCTGGCGACCCTAAAACAAACGCAAGACGTGCTAGCGCAGTGCTGAGTGGACTAGGCAAGGGCCCTCACACAACACAACACTAGACACACAGGCACACAGACAAGAAAATGCCCCCCAGACTCCCACGGGTATCCTAGTAAAGTCGTGCAGGTCCACAGGACTCGCACCAGCAGACTTTACTTAAAGGATCGCAAAAAAAACTCCCCTCCGGTCTAGCCCCTGCTCACCTGCCACACTAGCAAGCATGAAACCACCAAATATGAGACAACAAAAAAAGCTTCCTAGGTCCCATTAACAATTACATCTCTGCATAAGGCCCAAAATCCTATCTAATTATCTGAGAGCTCGTCGTTAATACAATAATAGATATAAGGTCTATCAAGGGGATGGGATAACTAAATAGATTGGTGAAGTAGTGGAAAGAAGGTATATAAAGTAAGAGAGAAAGTTTCTAAGTGGGGTTGAGAGGGATAGATATCAAGGGGGTCCGAAGGGAACGACAGTGAGGTGAGCTCTGAGTCTTGAATCTGTCTGGGACCCCACCCTAGGCATGCGAAATACATCCCATGCTTGGCAACACTCAACACCGTTGCCGGGTCAAAATCCTCTACCCCTTGCGTGAGTCGAAACTAAGCCTAACGTTGCGATCAAATTGGCAACATCAGGCTCGTCCCAAGCTAAACTCTTCGCACCCGCGCGAAGCAATGTCCCCCAGCCGGTCTCTCTCTCCCGCTCGTCTCCTCCCACTCTCACTAGACTTACATCTTATATATTATAATGAAACTATCAACTATCGAGAATAAAATATACTAATATGCGTTGGTTAAGAATAAGGGCAGCTTCAAGCTGTGAAACAACATAAGAATATCCCAGACATTAGTTACATTGTCGTAGGATATATACTAAGGAAAAGCCGGCCGGCCGGCTGCCGCCAGCCGGTTTCTAAACGGCTGGCCAGCCGACACTCGCGCATGCCCGCACGTGGCTACTATGCAGGAGCGTCACACATAATGTACATTTGCAATTTTATCGCGAGCAAATCTTAACTTAATTAGCTGAGTGGTTGTGTAGCAGGATACATTACCACTTACTATATTTAGAATAAAGTGTGTGTGTGTGTGTGTGTGTGTGTGTGTGTGTGTGTGTGTGTGTGTGTGTGTGTGTGTGTGTGTGTGTGTGTGTGTGTGTGTGTGTGTGTGTGTGTGTGTGTGTGTGTGTGTGTGTGTGTGTGTGTGTGTGTGTGTGTGTGTGTGTGTGTGTGTGTGTGTGTGTGTGTGTGTGTGTGTGTGTGTGTGTGTGTGAGATAATTAGTTATTTACAAGCATTCGCATGTTTAAAATGTTAAGTCTTTATTCATCCAGACCTTGTATGTATATATGTATATACGCAGGTACACATCCCATAAATAGGGGACTCGAGACAGATCCCGAACAGAAACAACATTTAAAGATCCAATTCTTAGGATCCGGGTCACTTTCGCGTTCCCTTGCCCCTTTCTCTGTCTCGTCAAGTAGGTGAATTTTACAGGGGGCGGAGGATTCCTAGCCACTGCCTTCCAGACCTTACCAAAATAATTGAGAAAAAAACAGAACATATTTTCGGTTAATCGTTTATTATCATTATCATTATTATTATTATTATTACCATATTAACGACTTCTGTAGCTTTGACATTATTTATATTCTCTTCTGGCTACTACTAAACGACTAAATTCAGTTTAGGAAGGATCTCTAGCAATTATAAGGCTTCGAACTATCGTAATCAACCATTTTAACTACTGCAGATCCTTCCTAAGCCGCATAAAATGGTCTAAATATAGCTAGAATATACTATAAGAGACGTCGCTGGTACAGTAAGAGTTAATTTTAGTACTATCATATAATGGTTGTCGTTGCAGTCATAGTAATAACATTATCACCATCTCCAATCATAGCAGCGATAACTTCCTCCCATTCCTCAACACATTTATGGAATATTTAAGGGAGCTGGTCTATTTCTCTGGACCCCTTTCTCCCTCACATTTAGCCCCATTAGTTTTCAGATTTTAAGACGTTTGTTCCATTAGTTTGGCGATTTTAAGACATTTCAACCCATGTTTTTGTCAATATTAAGACCTTTCGTGTCATTTAGGGGTCGATTTTTACCTGGTGAACGATAGCGAGCCTTAATTGTTATGAGGGACCGGCCTTCGGCCTGGAAATTTTTCTACCGAATAATGTACAAATTTATCTCGAAGGGGGGTCTAGGGGATGTTTTTTTTTAGCTTGATGGGAGGTGAAGAGAGGAAGCTAAGAACACAATTAAAAGATCAATAAAAAAGGCAAATATATTCGCCCATCCCCCTTAAGTAAATAATCTAGTTCCCAGTTCTCTCCCCAGTAGAGGCATGTACCGGGCCCCATTACCCTCCCTGTTCCCACCAGTACTTGTGTGAGAAAAGTCCTGATGGATTGGTCAATATTGAGAGCAGAGCAGACCTCCCAGTGTGCCTCAGGGGGTGTGAGGGTCGCGGGGGGAATTCGATCCTTATCCCGTGTTGATATTAAGCTCAGTTTTGTGTGCTGTCATCTGCTGGGGGAAGAGACGCAGGTTTCTAGTGAGTTTCGGCTTTATAAAGGGTCACAATTAGGCTTATTTTTCTACATTTACCATCTCTTTAATATAACTAATATTTCTGGTAAACTCGACCTTATCTAATATTACCATTAGACTTAGTTTATTCCCAGTGACAATTTTCCAATAAAGGTTGACAAGTTCATAAGATAGTTGGTTTTAACACCTCTTAGCGTAAGTGCCTGTTTCCCGTGCTAACACGCTTTTTCCGATATATATGAATGACCTAGGGAGATCTCGACTCTATCCCACCAAGGAATAAGGGCTAATTTCCGGACTAAGCACCCCTTCCGGTCCTGGCTAGAAGATCTTGACAATTTCACCTCTGTTTGTGGGGGAATTAAGGGCCAAAGTTGGGTGGTAGTTACAAAGCGGTTTGACTGCGTTCTTAATGGTGTAAATTGAGGTCGTTATGAAGATGCTTGTTGGTTTACATTTTTAAAAGCTCCCTATCCTGCTGTACAGAGAATGGCTTAATGTGTGTGTGTGTGTGTGTATCATTGTGGGTGCTAATCATTGTGTGTCTGAATGTCAGTGTGTGTGTGTGCTTATCAGTGTGTGTGTGCATATCAGTGTGTGTGTATATGTGCGCTTATCACTGTGTATGTGCTTATCAATGTGTGTATGTGTGTTAGTATGAGTGTGTGCGTGATTGTGTAGCCTTGTACATGCGGGTATGTTCACAACTCATAATATTATCACGACATCCTTGGCAATCTCTTCATGTTGGCACTTACTGTTGTATCTAAACCTCACGCAACATTCTCATACCTTACAAACCAGGAAATAGTGTGTGTGATAGTAATGTATACTTCCTAATACTGCTACTAATACTAATACTACTACCACTACCACTACTACAACAACAACAACAACTACTACTACTACCACTACGACAACAACAAACCTCACGCAACATTCTCATACCTTACAAACCAGGAAATAGTGTGTGTGATAGTAATGTATACTTCCTAATACTGCTACTAATACTAATACTACTACCACTACCACTACTACAACAACAACTACTACTACTACTACTACCACTACGACAACAACAAACCTCACGCAACATTCTCATACCTTACAAACCAGGAAATAGTGTGTGTGATAGTAATGTATACTTCCTAATACTGCTACTAATACTACTACCACTACCACTACTACAACAACAACTACTACTACTACCACTACGACAACAACAAACCTCACGCAACATTCTCATACCTTACAAACCAGGAAATAGTGTGTGTGATAGTAATGTATACTTCCTAATACTGCTACTAATACTAATACTACTACCACTACCACTACTACAACAACAACAACAACTACTACTACTACCACTACGACAACAACAAACCTCACGCAACATTCTCATACCTTACAAACCAGGAAATAGTGATAGTAATGTATACTTCTAATACTGCTACTAATACTAATACTACTACCACTACCACTACTACAACAACAACTTAATGTTAAGGCTCTCAGCCTATGCCCGAGAGGAAGTAAGTTGGAATATAGAAAAAAAAAAAAAAAAAAAAAAAAAAAAAAAAAAAACTACTACTACTACCACTACGACAACAACAAACCTCACGCAACATTCTCATACCTTACAAACCAGGAAATAGTGTGTGTGATACTAATGTATACTTCCTAATACTGCTACTAATACTAATACTACTACCACTACCACTACTACAACAACAACTACTACTACTACCACTACGACAACAACAAACCTCACGCAACATTCTCATACCTTACAAACCAGGAAATAGTGTGTGTGATAGTAATGTATACTTCCTAATACTACTACTAATACTACTACTAATACTACCACTACTACAACAACAACTACTACTACTACTACCACCACTACTACAACAACTACTACTACTACAACAACTACTACTACTACTACTACTACTACTACTGCTACTACTACTTCCTAATACTACTACTAATACTACTACTACTACTACTACCACTACCACTACTACAACAACAACTACTACTACCACCACTACTACAACAACTACTACTACTACAACAACTACTACTACTACTACTACTACTACTACTACTACTGCTACTACTACTTCCTAATACTACTACTAATACTACTACTAATACTACTACTACCACTACCACTACTACAACAACAACTACTACTACCACCACTACTACAACAACTACTACTACTACAACAACTACTACTACTACTGCTACTACTACTACTAATAATAATAATAATAAGTAATGTATCCTTCCTAATATTTACCTGGTGAACTTACTTATAGATCATCCTGTCACGCGGCTAATGTAAGGGGACGATAGTTTATTGATATATATTTGTTCTATTGTTACTGGTATATAATACTGTATATATATTTGTTCTATTATTACTGGTATATAATACTCTATATATATTTGTTCTATTATTACTGGTATATAATACTGTATATATATTTGTTCTATTATTACTGGTATATAATACTCTATATATATTTGTTTTAGTTTGCTCCCTAGACCTCTATAAAGCTTAGAAAAACAATTCCAAAGACCACCCCTTCCAGATTTTTTATTTTTTTTTTTCAGCCGGGCCGGTTCCTCCTAAATTACAGGCTCGCTATCGCTAGCCCAGAAAAAATCGACACCTAAATGGTCGGAAAGGTCTTAATTTTGACAAAGAAATGGGCGAAACTCTTAAATTTTGAAAACTAATGGGGCTAAACATGCAGAAGGAGGTTCAGAAAAATACAAATATTTCCCCATATTTCCAGGTGTTAAGAGAGCGATACACATTAATACTGTGAACAATTCCCCCCAAAACGAGATAACTGATTTCGATATATAAATGAAGGAAAGTTATGATAAACAATACAATAACCAGGTCTCCCGATATGTGCAGCTAATTATAAAAGAACACGAGCAAGTATGGAATGGGCACCAACTTGTAACGTCATGGATTCACATTACTGACTGATAAATACTCACTAAGAGTTTTTATAAGAAATACAAAATCCAGAAGTCCACAAATCTTCAGATAATACAAGGACTTTCCCACGAGAATAATTGATTAATGTAAGTTCGCTAGGATAATAAACAAGGCTAAATATTATTTTAGATATACCATTATAATAATATACAGAAACCCAAAAAGTCCAAATAGATTTATGACATATTATAATTTACGAACATACTTCCAATTAGCACTTTTCTAACCTAATTCAAACTAGAACATTTCAAGCGTAATTCCAACAACCTAGTGTTTGGCCTTTTCGAACTTACTGACGTTTACTTGGAAAGAAATTCGAACACGTACCTGTTTCAAACCCTGCACTATCAACACGTACTTATTACCACGTACCGGTATGTATTTCCAACTAAATTCAATAATATTACATATGATCCTATTTCCAAGTCCCTGTTCAAAATCGGAAATTTGGTTCGCGGGACACAAGTTCGAAGGTTTTCCAACCTATTTCCACTTACCTATTTCCCAAGAACTAGCACAAACTTATTGTACACGTACCACTTTCCCCCTCCCCCAAAAGCAACCAAGTAATTCAAATACTCAAAGAAATTACATATGAAATGCACACAAATGATGAAAGTTTCCCATGCATACCGACAATAGGATATATCTCCAAAAATACAAAGACAATGCGAAAAATATAAGAATTAGCCCAAATTTGTTCCTTCTTGGATTTCTCGTTACCGTCCGACCGCTTGAGGAACACTTCGGTGGACGCAGATCGAGTTACAGACTACTGGGACTTCTATTAGATTTACTCACGGTCTTCTCCAATCCTAAGGTTACAAGTGAGGGGGACCAGGACACCAGGATTTTCTGTTTTTAAGATGGTATGCTTGCTTCAAGATTTATATTTTCTATATAGTATTTGTTTTTATTTATATATTTAATATTATTATTATTATTATTATTGATTTGTTTTTGTTTAGGTAAGCAGGGGTTAATTTCTAGGTTCGAGGTTTGTTTGTTTAGATAGTTGTTGGTTCGAATATATTGTTTTGAATCTGAAACTTCTTTTGTATTTGAAGTTTAGTTATAATTTACGAAATAAGGACGAAACAAAATCAATATTCATATCACCACTATTGTAACAAATCAGTTTGTTTTCCAACACTGATGAATATAGGTGAAGAAATTATCTGTGTATATTTGCACTCAGACATATTATGAATAGCACCACAATCAAGTGTGACAAGTAGTTTTATAACATTAAAGCCACGGTGAAAGATAGTACAAGTAAATAGGGGAAGAGGTGACATCACAGTTCTGATAACAGTGACCGGTGCACATGAAAGATGGCAGCATAATCGCTAGAGGAAACTCTATGAACAATTAGTTCAGTGTTAACATTACAGAGTCAATAACCATATCTAAAGGCTACCAAGAAGGCCAGGAGTGCGTTCAGTATACCCTATCAGGCAATAATGTTTTTGTTTGAGCAATCATGTTTATGATCGTGCAGGATGAATGACATTGATAGCCAAACATTGATTCTTGTCGCTGATTGGTCAGTGGCTGTGAGCGCGAAATTCAATTTTTGTTGGCGATGTCTGCGAAGGTTTTAGGCCCTGTAACATGTGCTTTTTCGGTCTATTAATTTCAATCAATACATTCAAATAAATACTATCCATCAATATAGGCACACTGTCAGCTACAGTCATCATCCTTGTTCAAGCTCAAGACAGACGGTAGGTTACCATCAGGCTATTATATCTTATAATCTTATCAGGATATGTTGACAAAGTTATTACGGTCCTTATCTGGCAAAGGTAGCTCTTTATTCCCCGTGTAATTCTCAAACAATTCTCCGTTAGTCTAGTGGGGAATTAAAAAGTATAAATTATTTTCCTGGCGATGTATGAATAAGCTGAATTATATAGTTTATATATAGGCTATTGTTCTTTCCCTGACGATGTAGCCTATGTGGAGGCTGAATTAAATAGTAGCCTATATATATTATCTCTTCCTGGCAATATAGGCTGTGTATAGGCATATTTTCTTTTCCTGATGATCTATGTGTAGGCTATAGGCTATGTATAAGCCTAGCCCCTATATTAATGGAAGGTTCATTAACCCTTGTCTATCGGGGCCCGACTTAAGTCTGTATCGAAAAATTTGGACTATGTGGCGGAGCCCGACTTAAGTCTGTGTGCAATTTTGGGGCAATATTGGCTCTGAGAGAGAGACGAGCGACGGGAGGAGCATGGGTTACCTCATGACCGCTCGCCACAGCCGCCGTGGACCAACTGAGATGTACTCCACTTACATCCACCCTCACTCCCTCGCTACATACGTAATTATATAAAGAAATTACCGTATTTTAGCAATTTTGCCCTTCGGTTGCACGATCGTTGCAAGACAACCAGTGATCGTAGAAGGATGGTTCGGGTGTCATTGGAAAGCTCAATTTACGCCCTTTCAGGGATACATACTTGTATTACGCTCTGGGTCTTGTTTATGCATGAAAAAGAGCACGGAAACAACCCCATTTATGGTAAAAAAAAAAACCACTGGGCGGCACAGTGAAATATACTCCACCACCCGCTCTTAAGGTGTTAATATTATATTTTAACCATTAGATTACCTTTGAAAATTTAACTATAGTGTGGGTAGGCTAACTTACTAAACATAGCTTAACTGACCTATCATATTTCGATGCAATTATGCCTCAGAAATTGTTTTTAAGAAATGTAAATAGAGTAATCGATCAATAATATAGACAAGCGCCGAAAAACCTGTACAGTTAGGCTATAACCCGTTAAATATAGGCTATCATTCAATTGGCACAGTAACAACTGTAACATTACCAATATATAACTAAAAATAAAATACAAACCGCATAAAAAACATAATAATCAATCAATATTATAGACAAACGCTCAAAAATCTGTACAGCAAGTTATAACCCATTACAATACATCATTGGCATAGCAACATTACCATTATATAATGATACAAATTAAATAAAAACTGCAAAAAAAAAAAAAAAAAAAACATTAACTCATCGGGCCCTCGAACCCTTGCGAGTAGGCTTACGGATTTAAAAGCGAAGTCAAGTCGTTACCAACTAGGCTACGCTTACCGCACTGAAGGCCTGACGAAGTAGCTGTGAGACTTGCGCTCCAAGTTGCTTGTTTTATGTTATATATAGCAAAATGGTCATGATAACTATGATTTTTATAGGTGTGCCACCTTATAATTGAGATTGCGACATATAAATAATATGGAGGGAGGCTAATTAAGCTTAATTATGATAATATAATGTCGAGGTGAGATTTAGGCCTACGGTTATGATAGCTTCGCTAGTCACCTCCATGGAGTGTTAGCGTGATCGCCGTCTGATTGCAAACAATCACAAACGTGATTCGTCGAATCAGAGGTGATCACGTTCAGTAGAGCTACAACAATAGGTTAGGATAGGGTGATGTTACTTTATATACTTTAGCCACACATCTACCTTTTATTCATATCCCTTCCCATTATGGGGAGTACCCTTGCGGTACCGGTGCCATTCTTTTAGCTATATTCTGACTAATATCAAACAATTGTATTTCATTGTATTCCACAACCAACGCCGCCAGAAACGCCGACGAAGCAGGTGAAGCCGCCCGGATAGCAGAAAATAAAAAGCGAGAAAAATATCAAGCCATCGCCAGAATTCATCAGTTCGAGCCCCTGGCATTCGAAACTTCAGGAGTCTTCGGCCCTACCACCCTTAAGATGGTGAATGAAATAGGCCGTAAAATCAGAGAAGTTTCAGGACAACCCCGGGAAACCCTCTGGCTCAAGCAAAGACTAGGGATGGCTATCCTCCGGGGCAATGCCACCAGCGTCATAAGCTCAGTTCGACAGGACTGGGTCATGCCACTGCGTGAGGCCCCGGCAGGAGTGGTGTATCCGTAGTCTTTCCACAGTAGGGTAAAACAAAACATAAACTTTATTTGTATGTAACATGTGTGATGCACATTAATAAAAGGGGATGTGTCGGATGGTTGAAAGCCACAGTTGCTCGCGCGTTTGGGGCTAGCAACACTTATTATGAAAAACATGCATCCTCCTTCATTCACTGTCCCCCCCTTCACTCACTCAACCCCACAATTTGCCGGAGGATAACAGGTTTTTCACAATACGTAGACGGAGGTCTTTAAAAAAAAAAAAAAAATGAAAAAGGGCCTCCAGCAACTAACAAGCTTCCAACTCACTTAACTCCTTTTACTACCACAGATTCTTTTTAAGGTGCACAAAATCGTCTAAATGTAGCTAGAACTAAATTTAAAGTACGTCAATGGTACAGAAGGGGTTAAGATTCTTGGAGCAATGGGGTTATGCTGTGTTTCTACCACAGTGAAAATATAACTTAAGCCATCTATCTATCTATCTATATGCTCAGGCCCAATCCCCATTTTGGGGGTAGCCGACTCAAGACAGAGCAAGAACAGGGAAAACACAAAAACAACATAAAACAACGAATAAACACAGATAAAAAACACAAATTCACACACATCTAGGTCACCCAGGAGAAAACCCAGAGACCAGGGCCACCAAGGTCGCTCCAGCACCCCCCTGGCCCCCGACCACCCGGAGAGGTTCCGATCTCGGCAGGCAGACATGCAGCGGAGCCAAAGCCACAAGCCCTCCCACCACACTTCCAGGCGCACCCTTCATATTAATCGTCTCCCCGGGCCAGGCGCATCTGATGGACTATTATCTAGTCCAACTTGCGCCCGACCCCTTATTCCAAATGACCACGTGTTCACTCAACTATTCACAAGCATTCTCCATTCACTCCTGTCCACCACCACTTCCCCTGCCTGATCTATAGTCATTCCTCTATCATCCAAAGCTTTTCTTACACAGTCTCTCCATCTCAATGGGGGTCTTCCTGCCCTTCTATCTCCCCTTGTACCTGACTCACATATTCTCTTTGTAAGCCTTTCATCTCCCATTCGTTCAACATGACCATACCAGCTCAGCACCCTTCTGTCCACTCTGGCTGACAAATGTTCCTGCTGCCCCACTCTCCTACGTATCTCTTCATTCCTCAATCTGTCTCTACGAGTAACTCCACACATACTCCTCAAGCAGCTCATCTCCATCACATCCAGCCCTCTTTTCTCCTTTTTCTTCAGAGCCCATGTCTCAGCCCCATACATCACTGTTGGCACAACAATTCCTTGATACAGTGCACTTTTTACTTTCACTCCGAGATTTCTCGTCTTCCACATACTTCCCATTGCTCCGAAAACCTTCCTGCCTTCACACACACTCTGTTTTACCTCCACTTCCATACCTCCACTCCTGCTTATCGTTCCTCCTAGATATTTAAAACACTCTACTTGTTCCAATATTTCCACATCCAGCCTCACATCTAGATTCACCCTATGCTCTCCCCTATTACACACCATTGCTTTACTTTTACTGACGTTCACCTTCGTTTCCTCCTTCCACAAACCACATCAAACTCTTTGACTACCCGCTGCAGTTTCTCCTCAGAATCCGCCACCAATGCTGTATCATCATGAAAACTGTAATTTCTCAAAACTGGAAGAAAAAATGCATGATAAATATGGCTGCGAGGCTCTTCCCTAAAATTACTATTAGTTTAGTTGCATTGTTAATATTTGTATTTTTTATAAGCAATCGTAAATAACCATCCATTACTCTTATGCTCAAAACTGACTAACTTTTCATATTATATTAATATAATTACCATTATATTGTATTTGTATTGCAGGTTTCAAATTGCAATGTATCGATATGGTATTAATGAACATTATTTTCTGTGTTTCAGGTGGGTGTTTGAACCAGCCAGGGAAATAGTGAGTACTAAGTGACAATTATTATTATTGAGCGGTCTATAGGCCACATACACGAGGAGGAGGCTGTACGCACCAGTTGAACAGGGCGGTACTCACGGGGAATACTAGAGGTGGTTGGTAAGGATAGCTGGAACTCCTGTTTCACCACCTGACCTCCCTTGCTGGTCCTTTCCGTGCCTTAGCAATATTAAGGGCAACCCCATTCTGCCCTCCAAAACACCTTCTCTTCCTATCAATTCATCATACCACAAACACATTACATACTACAATAACTTTGCATAATTTAAACAAAAACACCACGAAGACAAAAATCACACCCAGCTTCGGAGTCACGGGAGGGGGGGATATAAAAAAGCTCCCATTGGCCGGATGCCTGGAATTGACTTCAAAGTGTTTTGGAGCAAACTGGTACTCTAATACTCTACTACTCTATCTATCTATTTATTGCTGTAACATTCATGGCCTTTCCTCTAACTTCCTCTCTGTAGAACACCATTTCTCTTCTACCAAACCTGACATACTTTTCATCACCAAAACTCAGTTGTCCAAGGCAACAGATAGCAAACCGTTTTCTGTATCCTCCTACTGTCACTATCCTCAATTCAAAGCCAGAGGTGGATGGTATTTGTACGTATGCAACAATCTTACTTGCTCTTGTGTTCCCAACTTTGACTCTAATTAATTCTCAACTCTTTGGCTTAAGCTATCTTGTTACTCTCCCACTAAATATATCTGTACTGTTTCTCTCCCTTAATTATTCTACTGACTATCCAAAGTGGAACACGCTCTATCCATCTCTCCCTTCTCTGAATTCTCCAATATAGGATATTTCAATGTTCACCACTGCCAATGGCTCTACTTTCATGTCACTGACCAACCTGGTGAACAAACCTACATCTTCTCTATCCTAAATGACCTAGAGCAGTTAGTTCAGGTCCCCAACCGTACCCTGAACCACCCTGGAGATTGGCGCAACATTCTTGACATATTTCTAACTTCTAATCCTTCTGTTTACACTGTAATTTTTCTCTCTCCGTTGGGTTGACAGTTTTTCTTTGATTTCCCATGGGAAGATTTTTGCTTTTGGCCCTCTGAAAGTCATGAGCACATTACTGAGGTGCTCATCCCTGGCATGGAAACATACATTCCATTTTCTTTCTCTGTCTAATGTAAAACAAAATCCTGGTTTACTCACACTTGTTGTACTGCTGTATGCAATAATGAGGAAGCATTCAAACTGTACCGTTGCCTTCAAACTCAAGAATCTCGTACCTTTTGTTTCTGCCTGGAATCAGGTAAAAGCTGTGCATTGATTCGCCAAAAACTCTTTCATCAAAAATAAATATTCTGAAATTTCCAACTATGGCACTTCCCAAACCTTCTGGCATCTAGCCAAAGTTTACTTCCACGTCGTTTCCTCCTCATTTCCACTCTGATGGTACCAACGTTACCATATCCTCTGACAAAGCTGAACTCTTCACTCAGACTCTCGCTACAAACTCCACCTCAAAGCTGGTATTGAGGGGGGTCACCTGCTTTTTTTCTCTCCTTTTCCCTCTTTCTCTGGCTTGTATCCATTCGGCCCCATTCAGCTTACTGTTTTAAGACATTTTATCCCCATCCAGGTGTTAATTTCTTTGTATGGAGAAATACGGCTTAGCCAGACATTTTTCTATCGAAAAATGTACAAATTTAGCCTGCTGTCAAAAACATTAAACAAAATATGCTGGCTCGCTACCGCTCGCCAGGAAAAAATTGACACCTAGATGGGAGTAAACGTCTTAAACCAGTAGGCTGAATGGGGCCGAATAGATGCAAGCTAGTGAAAGAGAGAAAAGGAGATCAAACAGCCTGTGACCCACCTTAATGAAGGTAGCAGCCACCCCCACCAACTGTGACTCAAAAGTGAACATGTATCAGTTTAGAAAAAAAAAAAAAAAAAAACTCCATGTTAGAGACAATCCTATTCTGGCAAACATTAAACGCTTTTACTAATCTTAGGAAAGACATGTGGGAGTAATATGAATTAAATTACACTCGTATTTCAATGAGCCATCTGAATCCCCAAGGTCTATTCAAATCTGAATAAATTTGACTATTGATTAGCCATAGCAGAAAGGTAAACGCCATCATCGTACTGAAACTGAAAGGATTAATAATTTATTGAGTATCAATTATTATCATGCGTGAATTCGAGTTGGCCGGTATTAATCGCATTTTTTTGTTTTCAAATTAGAAAGTGTTCAATACTCTTGACCACGACTACAACAATTTACCATTGAAACTACCGAATGTTTTTATGCTAAGTATATTGATGTAGATAAACACCATATGAGGGGAACACTTTATTGACAACTTTTCCCACGTTGTCAAGGGAGTGTTCTTCCTCATATGGTGTTTATATTCATTCTGTCAACTTTTCACAGTTATTAAAACATATTGATGCACGCTAATGTTGTCATTTTTTAATGGAATTCACTTTAATTGCCAAACTAATATAACATAACTAAGCTACCTAATTTGTTGGTAATACTCGTAATCTACTATAGTCTGTTTGTTGGTAATACTCGTAATCTACTATAGTCTGTTTGTTGGTAATACTCGTAATCTACTATAGTCTGTTTGTTGGTAATACTCGTAATCTACTATAGTCTGTTTGTTGGTAATACTCGTAATCTACTATAGTCTGTTTGTTGGTAATACTCGTAATCTACTATAGTCTGTTTTTTGGTAATACTCGTAATCTACTATAGTCTGTTTGTTGGTAATACTCGTAATCTACTATAGTCTGTTTGTTGGTAATACTCGTAATCTACTATAGTCTGTTTTTTGCTAATACTCGTATTCTACTATAGTCTGTTTTTTGGTAATACTCGTAATCTACTTGTTATGCCCTGTTTTTCTACAGGATTAACTTGGGTAATGTGAGTTCTAACTGACTGGGTATATAAGGCTGCATGCACAATACAAGGTATGAGGAATAGAGAACACAAAATAAACACACGGTAACAAGACACACGATCACGTTTATTTAAGAAGGTTAATAGGGAGCATAAGAAAGTATGAATACTCGTACAAGACAAATGATAGAAATGAACCGCTAGCATTAGTGGATCTGGATGGAGCCTAGTCTCCCACTTCCAACGTTCAGGTATACTCTTCTGATCACTGGTTTGGTTCGCAAGTTTATATACTGGAAGACCTCAATGTTACTTATAGATTCAATTTCACTAATTAGATTTATTACTGGCAGGTCTGGTGCACAAGTAGTAGTTCACAGACTAGAATTAGACACGCGTATGTTTTAGAGCACGGGAATTCTAGTAACCTCAGGGGGGTACTGATCTAAGTTTTATATTCTTATGGCAGAAATACGTAGAACACAAATCAGTGGGCGAACGTTAGATATCACTAGGGTTTTACTTCCATGTAATAATATCTGGATAAAGGTAATTACGAGAGTTAATGTCGCCTGTTAATTAATAAACACTGATACGCTTAGCACTTCCCAAATGGAATGGTTTATATATGAATTACACTGGGCAAAGATATAGCCACTTCATAGAAAGATTAATAAGTGAATTTCTCATTAGTACTGTAACACGTTAGTACTAATAAAGTGAATCTTGGGTAGTATTTGGTTGGTCTGGTCCTGGTTATCTTGCGTCCGTGATGTTGGGGGCTAACGACTGGTTCCGCGGCCGTCCAGGTGGTCCATATGTAGGAAGTTCTCAAGACGGATCTCTTGGCGATCGTTGCTGGCTACACGCTTATATACCCACTGGTGTGTGTGAAGGTTATAAGGTGCACGTAGATTTCTTGTACGTGGACAGATGCTTCTATCTCAAATCTGCCACGGAGTCTGCCGGCTCTGGAATCTTCAATCTCAGGAACAACACAAGGACAAGCTAGAGGTCAACTTAAGGGGGCCAGCCACTGGTTGGTGTCTATCTTTCAACTGATTTTACTGGGGGCGGGGGCTGGGTTTATAGGCTCGGTTTTGGACCCTGTAGGCCATAGGGATCTCTAGTCTTATGGAATTATTTGAGCTCTCAATAGATACGGGGACTCGGTAAGGTGGTGAGTACTGTTGTGGCACATGGCTATAGGGAGCCTTCATAATGTGATATAACTGAGGTAAGAGGTACTATTTTGGTTATATTGGAAGTATTTAGGGGAGGGAGACTGGATCTACTTTGCGAGGAGGACTGGGCCAGCTGTGATAGGAGCGTCTCTCTTATATTACTCCATCTTCATTCTATGGTATAGCTGAGGTGCTAATTTGATTATCCGAGTATGCAAAAAAGGTGAATGGGTTATTGTGGGTTAATAGAGGTTAGTAAAGGGGTTAGTCATGCATGGTTAGTTCATTGATAGGAAGAATTCCTGTGCTACCTGGCAATGACCCGGAAGTCAAAACAGGGGTCAGGTATACCTCCGCAAGGGTGGGAGTCTCCCTCCTCGGGTGGGTAAAAAGGGGTAGCTGTGCTCCCTCTCTCTGGGATGGTCGTCCGGCGGCTGTGGCTAGGGGCTTGCCATATCACAAGTGTTTGTAATAACCCTCTGTTTATGAGACAGATGTGGGTGTTCTTAATACCAAAACCGAAGGTGCCTTGACTAGCTGGTTTAATCGGTTGGTTGTTAATTGTATGGCTTGCTGGATGTGGTGGAGACTGGGTTGCTAACTCTGCCACATTAATCTGGAAGTATGGCAATAGAAGTTCGTCACTGGCGAGGCGGCTAGCCTCGCACTGACGATCATTGGGTGCAGGGTTGTGAATGGGTTGTGAGGGAATAGATGGCATGCAAAGGGTTAGTAAAGTTCTAATGTTGTTCCGGCCTACTAAGGGAAGGTAGGCTGGATAGGAGTATATATATAAAAGGTTGGAGAGCGTTAGCAACGGAAAAATCAAGGATCTTCAAGAGGTATAAGGGAGAGGCTAGGTCGGAAAAGAGTCGAGGAGCGCGGGGTGTTAATGAGAGGGAGAGAGTTCAGGGGGCTAAGTGAAAGTTTGACCCTAAGGTCTCCGGGCGTGGGGGTGGCATTAGGCTACAGTTGATATTGGAGTTTGGGGGGAAATGACAGTGAAAGTACGTTAGCCAAAAGCTACCGGGGGATGAGCAAATACGGGGTGGTATATGAGTCTGGAAAAGATAGAATCATGTGGACTGTGGGGCTGTGGGGGAAAAGGAGGTTAACTATAGGTGTGTGCTTGACTGTGGATAAAGTAGGGAAAAACATGGTGTATTATTACTCGTCAATACGATGGTTATGGATACTGTTACTCTGACACTATTTCTTGCTGGTCCAGTTGTTCCTGGGAGCTGTGTTTTCTATGATATATACACCAAAGAAAACGACAGTTCGTAGGGTTAACTTCGGTATTGTTTCGTGGTGAAAGTGGTCGATACAATGGTAACAGAGGGTTGTATATACAATCCCTGGTTGGGGTAAGCATTAAGTTATAGCACGGTGGCTAACATCTTCAGTCATGGCTGTCTAGGTCTTACGGGAGTAATGGTTCTATATACACTGGTGTACCCGTGGGTATCTTAGTTTCTTATCAATTAGGACATGGGTTTTTTTAACATACTACTTCTCGGATGGAAGAACATACATAGATTTATGGGGGCGGTTGGTCTTCAGAAACTTAGTCTGACAAGACAAGGTATTTTAAGGGGTGAACATATTATTTCTGGGAGAACATACATAGATTTATGGGGGCGGTTGGTCTTCAGAAACTTAGTCTGGCAAGACAAGGTATTTTAAGGGGTGAACATATTACTTCTCGGATGGAAGAACATACATAGATTTATGGCTGTCTGAACTGGTTGGCATTGGCTCAACTTAGGGACAGGGTATGGGTGTTTTAATATGAATGTGTATTCCTGTTCATCATCATGTAGGTAGAGTCTGGCGGGTAAGAGGTGTAGGACACGAAGCAAAATGGAGTAGTGTGGACTGTGGATATGAAGGAGGTGATTGGAAGACGTATAACAATTGTGGAAAAGTAAATGGAAGAGATGAACACAATGGCGGATAAAGATAACTAACCTAAGGATTGAATACATAGATTTATGGGGGCGATTGGTCTTCAGAAACTTAGTCTGGCAAGACAAGGTATTTTAGGGTATGTTGATATTTATATCCTATCTTAGGGACAGAGCATGGGTGTATTAACTTAAGATGTATTTATGTTCATTCTCATGTAGGTAGATGTGTAGGACACGAGGGTAGTGTATACGTGAGGTGTGGGAAAGGTCAGTGTTTTAGAAGGGGTAGGTAGGTGTGGTTTGGAGCTGCTTAGCCCTGCGGGCTTGGGCCTGTCTGAACTGGTTGGCCCGGTCACCTGGTCCTTTCGTTCTGTGGGCCTTTCTTTCGGGTGTTTCTGTGTGGTGTTCGCTTGTGGCTTCTGTGGTGGGCCTCTCGTTCTGGGGCATTTTACTACTATAGTCTGTTTGTTGGTAATACTCGTAATCTACTATAGTCTGTGTGTTGGTAATACTCGTAATCTACTATAGTCTGTTTGTTGGTAATACTCGTAATCTACTATAGTCTGTTTGTTGGTAATACTCGTAATCTACTATAGTCTGTTTGTTGGTAATACTCGTAATCTACTATAGTCTGTTTGTTGGTAATACTCGTAATCTACTATAGTCTGTTTGTTGGTAATACTCGTAATCTACTATAGTCTGTTTGTTGGTAATACTCGTAATCTACTATAGTCTGTTTGTTGGTAATACTCGTAATCTACTATAGTCTGTTTGTTGGTAATACTCGTAATCTACTATAGTCTGGTTTTTACCAGCAGATGGTAAATTGCTATCTCTCCATCCTGATTACTACGCTATTACCATGATTTTGTAGCGAACTCTGTTGATAATTATGAAACCTTGGCAATAATATGACGCACAGACATTGTAGTATCCTATTTTTCCAGTAACAAGCAATACATCAGATGCTATAGTACTCAATTTACCATCAGCTGAAAAAATAGACTATAGTGTGATTAAAATAGGTTAGGTTAGTCTACTATTAATAACATTTAATTGGATTTTGTATATACAAAATGCCTCCCACGCCATAATTGTGAATATGTGCATTATATAAGTGGATTTTGAAAGTTTGGGTGAACACATTCGAGTAATAGTTATGCCAAGGTGGTCGCCGGCACAGAAGGGGTTAACTAAAGAGGTGTATCGCAGCCATCACTAACAAACAAACACTGAACGGTGATTAATCCAACACGCTAACAATGTCTCTGTGACCGAGATCTTATATACAGGTATATAACAGCAATAGAAAACGCCCAGAAAAAAGTGAAATAAAATATAATAGTGAAATGGAAGGCGAGGAAATGGAAGAGAAGGAAAGAACTTGATTGGACATTAACCTAAAAAAATAGAAATCAAAATGGAAAATCTGAAAAATAGAAACTGGAGGGAGAAGACGAAGGAAATTGGGCAAAAGGAAATGTAAATATCTTGGGTGTGAAAGTAGCGAAGTGTGAAGAGTATACAAGAAACAAGAAACAGGAAATACAGAGTGGAAACAACGGAGGAGGAAGGTTGTGACTAGAAAAGGCGGTGAGAGAGATAGAGAGAGAGAGAGAGAGAGAGAGAGAGAGAGAGAGAGAGAGAGAGAGAGAGAGAGAGAGAGAGAGAGAGAGAGAGAGAGAGAGAGAGAGAGAGAGAGAGAGAGAGAGATAGAGAGAGAGAGAGAGAGAGAGAGAGAGAGAGAGAGAGAGAGAGAGAGAGAGAGAGAGAGAGAGAGAGAGAGAGAGAGAGAGAGAGAGAGAGAGAGAGAGAGAGAGAGAGAGAGAGAGAGAGAGAGAGAGAGAGAGAGAGAGAGAGAGAGAGAGAAGGATATGTAGAAGGACAGTCGCTTATAAACAATCCTGAACCCCCTGTCTTTTTCTGTATGCAATTACGGTATAACTTTCTGTATGCAATTACGGTATAACTTTCTGTATGCAATTACGGTATAACTTTCTGTATGCAATTACGGTATAACTTGCTGTATGCAATTACGGTATAACTTTCTGTATGCAATTACGGTATAACTTTCTTAATTTATTTTTGGACGGAACATGCTTGTCAATAAATAGTATAATTATGTTGTTGTGTAGTTGGTGTAGAAATATTATATGCATAAATTCGCTTCTAGATATATATTTCCAAGACTACAAAAAGGTGAGATCCACGAATAATTTTACGAGTGACTGTACTTTTGATGTGATGAAAAATGGAAGTCTTCATGAAAACACATACAAAGCACACGAGAAAGCATATAGCATTATATATGGTAAATATGGATCGAACAGTAAAATACACACACACACACACACACACAGTTGGTTCACGTCACATTTCTCTTCAATTTCTCCACCATTTCTCATTTCACCATCTCTCATTTCAACATGCGAGGGATCTGATACCTACTCCACCAGTTCTCGTCTCTCCCACAACACACACAAACACACACACACACACACACACACACACACACACACACACACACACACACACACACACACACACACACACACACACACACACACACACACACACCACACACACACACCACACACACCCATACACACACACACACACACACACACACACACACACACACACACACACACCCACACACAAACAACACACATATACACACACACACACACATCCACACACACACACACACACACACACACACACACACACACAACAACAACCCAAACAACAACCCAACCAAAAAAAAACCCCACCCCAACAACCCACCACCCAACCCCCCAAACAACAGAACCCTAACCAACAAAACCCACCACAAAACCCAACCTAAAAACCACCTAAAAACCCAACCCAACCACCAACAACCAACCACCCACCCTAACCAACCACCCAAAAAGCCACCTAACACCACACACACACACACACACACACACACACACACACACACACACACACACACACACAACACAAATTGAATTAGCATCAATAGGAAAACAATTATCTTTTTCCCTGGTTGAGCAGGAAAACCAGGAAGAATAATAGGAAGCAACAGGTAACCCCTTCTGTACCAGCAACGTCTTGTTACTTTTATTCTAGCTACAGTATATTTAGAAGATTGTGTGCAGTTTAAGAAGGATCTGTGGTAGTAAAAAGGATTCAGTCAGATAGTTTGAAGCCCGTGAATTGTTGGAGGCACTTTAAACTGACTAAAATCGTCCAATAGTTGCCAGAATATAATGAAAAGGACGTCACCGGTACTGCACGGGTTAAGGGGAGATGGATTATTTTGTGGTCGATTTTGTTTAATATAATTATGTATTATATTTTGTTTAGTTTCCTCCCTAGATCTCCATCAAACTTAAAACAACATCCTTTAGATCCCCCTTCGATAGTTATTTGTACAAGGCCGTTCCTCCAATATTACAGGCTCGCTGTCGCTCGCCAGGAAAACAAATCGACACCTAAATGGCACAAATGGTCTAAATATTGACAAATAAATGGGGTGGAAGGTTTTAGTATCGACAAACTAATTGGGCAAACGTCTCAAAATCTGGAAACTAATGGGGCTATGAGGAAGAAAGGGGATCAGAAAAACGACCCATCTCCCCTTACTTAAGAAGTGAGAGGGTGTAGTAGATGTGTGTGGAAGGGTGTGGGTGTGTATGGATGGGTGTGGAAGGGTGTGAATGTATGTGGATGGGTTTGGATGTGGGTGGGCGTGGACGGGTGTGGGTGTGTGAGGACGGGTGTGGGTGTGTGTGGATGTGTTTGGACGGGTGTGGATGTATGTAGATGGGTGTGGGTGTGTTTGGACAGGTGTGGGTGTGTGTGGAAGGGTGTAGATGGGTGTGGATGTGTGTAAATGGGTGTGGATGGGTGTTGATGTGTGTGGGTGGGTGTTGATGTGTGAGTGAGTGTGTGTGGTTGTGTGTGGGTGTGAATGGATGTGTATGGAGGGGTAGAGGGTGGGCTATCTTCACGCTATTATGGACAATTACCGAGGTAAGGGGAACAGTACGGGTCATGTTTAAGGGCAGGCTATTATATTTATCTAGGGCCTATTCATTTGTTCTTATTACCGGTATATATATTTGTTTTAGTTAGCTCGCTAGACCTCTATCAAGCTTAAATAACACCCCCCCCCCCCCCTAGACCCCCTTTCAACATAAATGTTTACAATTTTCGGTAGAAAAGGCAGCTTTGCCTTTTGTCTCATGCATGCACATAGAACAAACTATATATTAATGCAATTTTCCTGAATGAACATACTATTTTGCCACACTTTTTGAATGAAAACACACTTATCAGGTTGGTGGCATGGTAATTTACCGTCAGATTAAACTTAAAATCCCATTCACTACAGCTGACCTAATTGTTGTTGTCTGGGCTGGTGTATATATTTGGCCAGGGAATGTTGGAGTGTCTGTCTGTGTGTGTGTGTGTGTGTGTGTAAACTGGGTTACAAGGGGTTTGTATTCTGAGCCTTGATTACTTTCACATCTGGGTTTCAACTATGTGCCTGTGTTCTAGAGAAAGTACAAAGTACAAAGGGTACAAAGGAAGTCAAGCAACAACAGGTCTAGCGACCCCTTGAGGTTGCTTGCCCTTTAAATCATTGCTGTTCAAAGTGTCCAACAGTGGTTCAGAGTGGATAAGGGACAATTGGAAAGGAAAGGTATACGCACCAATGTCCTTGGCAGGGTTAGGAAATGTTAGGGAACAATTTGGGTTAATAACATAACACGATGTGTCTGAGAAAAAGCTAATTCATTTACAAATGCAATCTCGAGGAATCCCGTTCCACGATTTCACAACTCTATTGAAGAAGACATTTTTAGACTTGTGCGAGTTAAATGATTTACCAATCATTTTGCAACCATATCTCTATGTGTAGTTTGACTGGTCGATCGTAAAGTACTTATTACAGTTCATATTGTCTATGCCATTGATGTTTTTGAAGACTTGAATTAGGTCACCTCTTAATCTGCGCTTGGTTAAAGGAAATGAACTTAATTGTCTAAGACGCTCAACGTATGGTTTGTTTCTTGGATTAGGTATCATTCTGGTAACTCTACGTTGCATTAGTTCAAGTTTATCGATATATTTTTGGTAGTAGGGGCACCAGGATTGAACGCAATATTCTAGAAGAGGACGGACTAGGGAATTGTTAAGTGTGAGGATTACATCTTTGGATTTATACTCGAGTGACCTGCCTATAAAGCCAATTATTTTATATACCTTCTTAACAACTCCTGAATATTGTTGACTGGGATTTAAGTTACTGGATATTGTTACTCCCAAACCAGTTTCTCTGTCTACACTCTTAAGCTGAGTGCCATTCATTGAATAGTTTGCTTTCTCATTTCGGGTCCCGATATGGAGTACTTTACATTTATCCGCATTAAAACTCATTTGCCAAATTTGAGCCCAACTTGACAGCTTATCTATGTTATTTTGCATAATTATCTTCTACATGTTCATTTGAGAGTACAGTATTTGCAATTTTTGTATCGTCTGCAAACTTTGAGATTGGACAGGTGAGGCCTCATCTATGTTATTTATATAAACTAGGAAGAGAACTGGCCCTAGTACCGATCCCTGGGGTACCTTGCTAGTTACATTGGTCCATTTTGATGCTTTAGCGTTTATGACTACCCTTTGCTTTCTTTCACTGAGCCAATTTTCCATCCATCTCAACACTCCCCCTTGTATTCCATGCACTTTTAATTTTATCAATAAACATTTGTGGGATACTTTGTCAAAAAATCAATGTATACAATATCTACAAAGAGAGAGAGAGAGAGAGAGAGAGAGAGAGAGAGAGAGAGAGAGAGAGAGAGAGAGAGAGAGAGGTGGGATAGAGAGAGGCGAGAGGAGAGAAGAGAGAGAGACGAGAGAGAGAAGAGAGAGGAGGATGGAGAGAGGAGAAGAGAGAGAGAGACGAGAGAAGGAGGAGACGAAGAGAGAGAGCGTAGAGAGAGAGAGAGAGAGAGAGAGAGAGGGAGAGAGAGAGAGAGTTGAGGAGGTAGAGTGAGAGAGAGAGAGAGAGAGAGAGAGAGGAGAGAGAGAGAGAGAGAGGAGAGAGAGAGAGAGAGAGGAGAGAGAGAGAGAGAGAGAGAGAGAGAGAGAGAGAGAGAGAGAGAGAGAGAGAGAGAGAGAGAGAGAGAGAGAGAGAGAGAGAGAGAGAGAGAGAGAGAGAGAGAGGAGAGAGCGAGAGAGAGAGAGAGAGAGAGAGAGAGAGAGAGAGAGAGAGAGAGAGAGAGAGAGAGAGAGAGAGGAGAGAGAGAGGAGAGAGAGAGAGAGAGAGAGAGAGAGAGAGAGAGAGAGAGAGAGAGAGAGAGAGAGAGAGAGAGAGAGAGAGCACAAGCACACACTGCTTACACTCCCAAAGACAATAACAGTGAGCATTAGCATCTATACGACCTGAAAATAGAGAAGTAAGCCACTCTACCGCTCGTTCCCACACACCCTCTCTACCCTCGATAACAAAAAGAGGCTAGTTTTTGTATTCTTATCATGTATATTTATTTCCATATGGTAAGACCCAAGATATTTCAATGTACAGATGACTAAGTAACTTTTGTCACTACGCCTATTAACCGCCAAAGGCGGCTTTCTTAAGGCCTTTCCTAGCTGATGCTGAGAGGATTGGGTTCTAGTCATGTGGTGATGGGGTGGTCAATCAGAATGAGAGCTGAGCGATCTCTGCCATACCCATAGCTTACTCTGACTGTTCCTTTTACTGTTATATTTTCTAGATCTCAAGTGACGGTGTCTCTTCCGTGGAATGACCTCCCTACTGCCAACCTAGAGGTTGGCAGATTGGGAGCCAAAGCGTCACATTTTTCATTTGCCCCTCAACTTTCCCTTCATGGTTGCTGAGGGGAGCGGGGCCTTGGATGGGGCTTTGGTTTCCCGGGCATTTCTGTGCCCTCCTTGGCTCCCCGCCTTGGTGTGGCTTTGGTCACCTGGGCTTTATTGGTGGTAAGCAGGGAGGGTTTTGTGGGGCCGCTCGGTTGTGGCCTTAGCCTTGCTCGGGACCATGGGGCTGCTCGGCCAGACAGCCTGGGAACAGCAACAACAAAACCAATCCCTTCTCTACCGGCTACGTCTTTTTAATTTAATTCTAGCAATATTGAGACGATTTTGTGCAGTTTAAGAAGGATCTGTGACAGTGAAAGGGGTTAAATGAGATACTTCGAAATCTGTTAGTTGCTGTAGACCTTTTTAAAACTGAATATAATCGTGTAATTGCAGCCAAAATAAAGATAAAAAACGTCTAAGGGGTTAATTGTGTATGGCTATGGGCGGTGGTGTAGTTGGTTTAGTGTTATTTTGTTACTCTAGAGGCCCGAGTTCGAGGTTCAGCTTGGTCATACGTCAAAAGTGTTAGTTCATTGGGGCTCTATTTGTATACTATATCCTGTTTCATTTCAACTGACGGTACATTGAATCCCTTGGCAACTAATGTTTTTATATTTAATGGAAGAATGTGAAACTACAATGTATCTGCTTCATATTAAGACCAAGTTTATATAATTAGCACCATATTAAACTACAAAGTCTTCAAAATAACTGAGAAATTTTGATGGGTACTTTGCACTTACCGTCAGTTGAAAACAAAAAAATAGGGTATAGTGAGGACTTACATGCGCTTCACTATTCAGATTACTGGTTTCCTCTCATCAATGATCACTGGCTAGTGTAGTTCGTAACATGGTGCTCAAATTTGTTTTATCACAACCTTACATTATTCTAAATACTGAAATTGCATTATATGCATTGATGGTACCTACTGTACACAAACAGCGCTCAAAGGGTTATCAGTTATGTATACAATTATGCTTATTCCGGGCTTTGAACAGATAGTCTGTTCATTTGTGGTTATGTATTTGTTTTCCTTTTACCAGAAATTACAAAAGTTGAAAATAATATATGCCTAGCTGGACTTATGAGCGGGACTGTACACTCGGATACCATAGGCTCTAGCCCACTCATAGAAATTCGTGGATCTAACCTATTTCTAATTATGGAGGCATATCTCTGGATACAAATTTATGAATATGGTTTTCTATAAATCAACTTCAAAACTTAATATACTTTTTATTGACAAGCAAGTTACATCCTTAAATAATTCCAGATTGTTATAATTGCATACAGAAAAACATTGGGGGTCCACGAATTCTTATGAGTGGGCTAGAGACTATGGCATCCGAGTGTACATAAGGGTCTACAATGCAAGGTAATGTACAGTTGGCCACATAATTATTGTTCCTCGTCGTGATCTTATATGTGAAAGTTAAATTAATATTCATGAATTGTGAGTGCGGTTTCTTCTAATTATCAGTTGGCTAATCAGATGAGTTAACCACTGCATAAGAAAGAACAGTTTTAATTCAGTAATGCGCATTATATTTCTATGTATAAGATCACGGAAAGGGACAGAACCTATGTAGGCAACTGTACATAATATATCGGTTACGTTACCAGAACGAAGCCTTGGACCTTCTCACTATAAAGAGCATTAGTTTGTAAAATTCTCGTTAAGGGGGGTCACCAGCTTTGTTTTATCTTTCTCTCATTTTCTCTCCTTGCCAGGCTTGTATCCATTCGGCCCCATTCAGCCAACTGTTTTAAGGCGTTTATCCCCATCCAGGTGTTGATTTCTTCCTGGCGAGCGATAGCGAGCCAGCATTGTATTGATAAATCCGGCTTTGCCGGAGACATATTTCTATCGAAAATTGTACAAATTTAGCTTGCTGTCAAAACAAAAATGTATATAATCAACTCTGCGTAAGCAGAGTGGTATCGCCCCCCGTATAGTGGTACATGCTGGCCGAAATGTCTGTCTGTCTGTCTGTCTGTCCGAAAACTCCTCCTAGACCGTTCGACGGATTTTCACCAAACATCACACGAACATTTAGTGCATGAATGCGGCGGTAATTAAAATCAGATTTTTTGAATGTGTGCAATAAATTTTGATTTTAGGTTAAAAAAATGGGTTTTTTTTCACTTTCCCCCTCCTTCCCCCCCCCCCCCCCCCCCCTTCCTTTCCCCCCTTTCCTCCCCCCCCCCCCCCCCCCTTCCTCGGCCCTCCACATGCCCCAAGGGGGGGGGGGGCCCCCCCCCCCCCCCCCCCGCCCAGTAATGATGATGGCGTTCTGGGATAGGTTAAGTTAGTTTAGAAGAGATGGTAGTAATAGTAGGTGACCCATCGCAGAGTTGGGTATGCCGTTTTGATTTTGGGCAAAACGGCAAGTCTTCTTTATTTATACATGCTGGCTCGCTACCGCTCGCCAGTAAGATATTGACACCTGGATGGGGGTAAACGTCTTAAAACAGTAGGCTGAATGGGGCCGAATGGATACAAGCCAAAGAGTGAGGGAGAGAAAGATAAAAAAAAAAAAAAAACGGTGACCCCCCTTAACAATGAGTGAATTACCACGCTAATATAAACATATTTACCAGGTACGTGTGTCTGGTTAGGGGAAGGCAATTGGCGGACACTGACACGAAATATAATTAATAATATATTTTAGATGCTGTGATTAATTTGAATTATTCACTTATATAGGAAGGTTGACTGTGTAGAAATTAAAGCGAGTATTATTAATTATTGTTAAATTATTTTACAAATGTATGAATCGAAAGTGCAAATTCCTTATTTGGGTATAATTAACCTGAAATGTGATAGAGTTTTAACCCCTACTGTATCGGCGACGTCTTTTTGTTTTATTCTAGCTATATTTAGACGATATTTTTCAGCTTAAGAAGGATCAGTGGTAGTAAAAGTGGTTAAGTGAGATAGTTCAAACCCTGTTAATTGCTGGAGGCCCTTTTTAGACTGAATATAATCGTTTAATAGCCAGAATAAAGGTAAAAGGACGTTACCGGAACTGAATGGATTAACTAAGGATGAAATTGAGCAAATAAGATAACACAAATGTGTTTCGTGGACAAATACAAACTATTGTATATGTTTAGTTGATTGTGTTCACTGTCAGCCAAGCATAGCATGGGCTAGTACATACGAGATAGAGATGGGAGGGCATGTGTGTATATGTGAGAGAGAGAGAGAGAGAGAGAGAGAGAGAGCGAGAGCATCAGCATCAGCCCTATACCAGTACCATATAAAGGACCTCACGCCTCACCAGTTCTCGTCAAAAGGTGAGAAATGTATACCTTCCAAGGAAATCATCCATCTCACCTTTGATCCCCGCAGGAGCTTCTCAAAGGCGGGAGAGAGTGTGTGAGTGAGCCAAATAACAGTTTCCAGGACTTTAACGGAAGGTTACGGGGCTTATTAATCTTCAGGGGGCAAAATCGTTCAGGGGCGAAAAAAAACTTGCCCGCATTTGTTAGGTTAAGTTAGTTTAGTTGACATTAGAAGGTGACAATTGTGGTAATGATGATAGCAGTAGTGATGATGGTGGTAATATTAGTGATGATGGTAGTATTAGTAATGATGGTGACAATTGTAGTGATGATAGTAGTAGTAATAATGGTGGTAATATTAGTGATGATGGTAACCCTTCGCAGAGTTGGGTATGCCGTTTTGATTTTGGGCGAAATGGCACGTCTAGTTTATTATTATTATTTAGTTTCGTCCCTACACCTCCATCAAAATTAACATAATACAATCAAGACCCCTCTTCGAGAAATATTTGTACATTTTTCGGTAGAAAAATGCCCCGGCCGAAAGCCGGTTCCTCCTAAATTAAGGTTTGCTATTGTTCACCAGGAAGAAATTGACACCTAAATAGCACGAACCGTAAAATCTAATGAGACTTAACATATGGGAAAAACAAATACCTCCCCTTTAATGTGAGGTATAAACAAACACCTCCCCTTTAATGTGAGGTATATACTGTACTGTACAATGTTACTATTTTAATGTGAGGTATAAACAAATGCCTCCCCTTTAATGTGAGGTATACACAATGTTACTATTTTTGTCTCTCTCTACGAATGTTTAATGTAGTGTTGCTTACATCACGTGAATATTTGAACATTCTTGATCTTTATCGAACTCAAAATTCAGTGAAGGCTGGGTCTTTCTCTTAAATCTATATCATAATTTAGCAGCCTAAACAATGCTTGCTTGGTCTTCGAAATGTAGGGGTAGTTAGTTGCTTTTTTGTTTACCTCCTCTCCCTTATGCTTAGCCCCATTAGTTTTGAGATTTTAAGACGTTTGCTCCATTATTTTGCCGATCTTAAGACTTTTTGTGCCATTTGGATGTTGATTTTATCCTGGCGTGCGAAAGCGAGCCTGTAATTTTAGGAGGAACCGTTTTTTCTACCGAAAAATGTACACATTTATCTGGAAAGGTTGTCTAAGTTATTTTTATTGAGTTTGATGGAGGTCTAGCGAAACAAATAGAATTTAATAAATATACAAATAAATAGACCAAAAAATAAGCACTACCCCCATAATGGCTCTTCAAATTCGTTCAATTAGCCCATTGATCCTCTAGAAATGAGTTACTTGAGAAGTGCGTGCAGAGTTACATGAAGAGTTAGACAGACGAATGAGGAAGTAGATGTGCTGGAAAGTGTGAGAAGGAACACCTTGAGATGGTTCGGCCAGGTGGAACGTATGGGAAGTGAGAGTATGACTAAGAGAGTGTACAAGAGCGAGGTGGAATGATGGAGAGGGAGATGTAAACCGAGAGAGAGGTGGAAGGATGGAGTTAACAATATATGCGTGAAAGCGAGGCTGGATGGAAGGAGGGGCGTCGACTGACTGGGGACAGAGGTGCATATATAAATCGCCAAACTAATAGGTCATACGTCTTAAAATCTGAAAACTATTGGGGCTAAACATGAGGAAGAGTGGGGACCAGAAAAACTACCCATCTCCCCTTAATCATGGTCTCTCTCTCTCTCTCTCTCTCTCTCTGAAAAACGTAAAAAACTTTCCTGTTTAACAAACCTCTTAGACTTCTTCCACGATATCCTCAACCTCTACGATGAGAGTAAAGCTGTAGATATTATATACCTTGATTTTCAAAAGGCCTTTGACAAAGTTCCCCACAAACGTTTACTGCTAAAACTAAAAGCGCATGGAATACAAGACGGTGTGTTGAAATGGATAGAAAATTGGCTCAGCGACAGAAAGCAAAGAGTAGTCATAAACGGTAAGGCATCTAAATGGACCAATGTAAGTAGCGGGGTACCCCAGGGATCGGTACTAGGACCAATTCTCTTTCTAATTTACATCAACGACATAGATGAGGGTCTCACCTGTACAATCTTAAAATTTGCTGACGATACAAAAATTGCAAATAGCGTACTCTCAAAAGATCAAGGTGACGATATGCAACACAATCTAGATAAATTGTCACATTGGGCCCAAATTTGGCAAATGAGTTTCAATGCGGATAAATGTAAAGTACTACATATCGGATACCTAAATGAGAAAGCAAACTATTCGATGAATGACACTCAGCTTAAGAATGTAAACAGAGAAAACGATCTGGGAGTAACAATATCGAGTAACCTAAACCCGAGTCAACAATGTTCAGAAGTTGTTAAGAAGGCAAACAAAATAATTGGCTTTATAGGCAGGTCTTTTGAGCATAAATCCAAAGACTTTATCCTAACCCTTTACAATTCCTTAGTCCGCCCTCTTCTGGAATACTGCGTCCAATGCTGGTGCCCTTATTACCAAAAAGACATAAACAAGCTAGAACGAGTTCAACGTAGAGTTACCAAAATGATACCTAGCCTAAAGAACAAACCATACAAGAGCGAAGAGCGTCTTAGAGAATTAAATCTATTTCCTTTAACCCAGCGCAGATTAAGAGGTGACTTAATTCAAGTGTTCAAAATCATCAAAGGCATCGACAATATGAACTGTAGTAAGTACTTCACTATCGACCAATCTAATTACACGCGGGGAAACGGTTGCAAAATTATTGGTAAATCTTTTAACTCACATGAATCTAAGCATTTCTTCTTCAATCGAGTTGTCAACTTGTGGAATGGGCTTCCCCGAGACGTTATAGACTGCAGCACCGTTGATTAATTTAAACTCCGCCTAGACAAATATCTCGCATCAAACCCGCGACTGACTGCGTTTGTAAATTAATAACTTTATTTTATCCTCCCCTCAGTTACTAACCCATATGTCCCCTACTAACTTCCTAGTCCTGCCACGGACATTAGTTCCAGGGCAGTAGTTCTCTTTCCAATGTTCCCTTACCCACTCTAAACCATTGTTTGGACACTTGATCCTCAATGTACTGGAGGACAAGCAGCCTAGAAGGGTCACTAGACCTGTTGTTGCTTGATTTCCTTTGTTCTCTCTCTCTCTCTCTCTCTCTCTCTCTCTCTCTCTCTCTCTCTCTCTCTCTCTCTCTCTCTCTCTCTCTCTCTCTCTCTCTCTCTCTCTCTCTCTCTCTCTCTCTCTCTCTCTCTCTCTCTCTCTCTCTCTCTCTCTCTCTCTCTCTCTCTCTCTCTCTCTCTCATATTACCTTGGTCCTCATAACTCCTTGACAAGAATAACGAGTGAGAGAAAATAACCAGATATCACGACAGAAGGAAATAGATAACAAGATATTTAATTAGGTTATTCTTTCCCGTCCAATGATTGCTTTGGCGCACCAACACCGGGACGCAAATCAATAGTGCTAGTAAAACATGTTATGGATGCATAACTTATATATATAGCTTTGATTTATTATGTTTTATTTAACTTTATGTATTTATAAATGTTTTGTATTATTTGTGTATCTTTATATTTTGTTTTTATATATATACTTATTTAACTTTGATATAACTTTTATTTATTAACTTATATTTATTTAAGCTTTAATTAAGTTTTTTTTATTTTAATCTGAATTTGGAAACAATAATACCCTTCTGTACCGGTGACGTCTTTATAACTTTATTCTGGCTACAATTAAATGGTTCTGTTCGGTTAGAAAAGGGCCTCCAAAAATTACAAGTCTTCGGACTATCACACTTAACCCTTTTTACTACCATAGGTCCTTCTTAGACTGCATACAATCGTCTAAATATAGCTAGAATATAATTATAAAAACGTCGCCGGTACAGAATGGGTTAACATATAATTATTATTTTCACTTTCGGCCGAACGGGTCTTTTATAGGTGACTTATCTGTTCTATGTATGAACTACAATACTATATGTATGATTTATTGAAAAGCAAGTTTCTTCCAAAAATCAATCCAATCAGTTATATTTGCATAAAGAAAACATTAGGGGTCAACAAATGTTTTTTGAGTGGGCTAGACACTATGGTATCCGAGTGTACCAAGTGTGTAAACATTTTGGTTCACAACTGAAGATACTGACGAATCACTATCATTGATTACCATAGCAGCCTACAGAAAACCAAAATACCCCCGTTATCAGACTTCATTATAATTGCTGCCATGCATAGTACATGGACGTTTGGCAAATTTCCACGAATGCATACAGTACATGTAGTTTGTATGTAATGTTGATGAATCGTTGAAAAAGTTTACTATATAACCATGATAAACTACTGTAGTGTGCATGCAATTTACAAACGATAAATACATACCGGTAAACGCCCACATCCGTCATCACTATCGACATAGTAAGCACTCTAGTACAGTCAGCCAAATAAGAAAAATCGCGGCACTAAGTATATTTTGATCGATAATTGGTATCAGCACTACCTAAGCTTTATTTTATCGTTCTGAGTGAGATATACAAACATTTTCCTATCCTTTCATACCCTATTCAACATCTGGCAAACATTAATACAGCACACAGTGAGCAAAACGTAATGGCAGCGGAGACACGACTTATTTGGCCAACTGTACCAAATCGACTGTTTCACATAACCCTGTATACGGACTAGATTTCTCAAGCTGACAAAAATGGTCATAATTTAGTAAACAAACAGAGAAAATAACGGATGAAATACTTATATTACCAGAAATAACGGATGAAATACTTATATTACCAGAAATAACGGATGAAATACTTATATTACCAGAAATTAAGATGGGGAGATTTTAGGCACCAATCGAGCAGGGCAGTACCCAGGGGAGGCCACATAGGCATATAATAAGGAGTTGCTGGAACTCCTGTTTCATTTGCCTGGCTTCCCCTGCTGTTTTGATTTGTGACTCACCTACACAGAGAGTAAGTAATCCAGCGAACTCTCACAAATACCTCTACTTCCTATTAATTTCACTACACTTTAAAAGCACACCACTTTTTTTTCTAGCGTACTTAAATTACTTCTAACATACCTAGATTTTGGCTCTATCACTCTTTCAACCTTGTGGGGGGAGGGGGGGGGGGGCACTTGTTACAGGCAACTTTGCATTTTGTCCCCTTCATGCACAAACAATATATATATATATATATATATATATATATATATATATATATATATATATATATATATATATATATATATATATATATATATATATATATATATATGTACTGTATATATATACAGTACATACAAGAACAAAATAATAAAATACTCCCGCCACACGTTCCTATTCATTAAGGTCACTCAGACACTTTCTTCATACGCCTTCCATCATCTCCTTTTCCCTTCTACATTTTTGTCCCCATAGTACAGCAATAACCCACCCCTGGATCCCTATCTCCTTGCATACCCCTTGTGTTCTCCCGCTGGCATCCCTTCTTGAGAGTATATATTATGTCTACTGCACCGAAAAGAAATTGTCGTAATTGCTCCCTATGAATGTCTAATTATCACGAATCATAAATATGTCATAAACGCTCCCCATGAATGTCCCCTAACCCTGGAGCCCTACACCTGCTCTTCAATCACCACCATCACCACCACCACCACCATCATCATCACCATCACGATCATCACCACCACCACCATCATCATCATCATCATCATCATCACCCCTCTTTGCGTTCTCCCCCTCTCCCATCACCTTTGCAACCCCTCCCCCCATCTTACCTTCTTACGCCTTCTGTCTTGGGACCCACATAAGGGGAGATGGGTCGTTTTTCTGGCTCTTCTTCTACCTCATGTTTAGCCACATTAGTTTTCAGATTTATAATGACGTTCGGCTCATTAGTTTTGCTATTTTAATACCTTTCACCCCATTTGTTTGTCAATATTAAGACTTTTTATGTAATTTATGTGTCAATTTTTTTCCTGGCAAGCGATAGCGAGCCTGTAATATAAGAGGAACTGACCTTTGGCCAGGACATTTTTCTATTAAATTTTTTTACAAGATTATCTTGAAGGGGGGTCTTGGGGTGTTTTTTCTAAGCTTGTTAGAGGTCTAGGGAGGAAACTAATAATATGATAAAGAAGATATATAAATGAGCCAAAAAAAAACGCCCATCCCCCCTTAAGAATTTTTCCCCGGGGATCCACTTGAGCTCTTTACCTGACCCTACCCTAAAGCCTCTTCACCAGGGACACTCTCGCCATTACCTGAGTCACGGGAGTCAGTTTCTTACATCTTGACTCCACCAGTTCATATATACGATGACTAAGCTTGTTGAATGATAGTCCAAGAACAGGTTAAAACTTTGACTAAGAAATGTAATTTTGGGCTTAACCCCTTGAGTACCAGCGATGCACGTTATGCGTCGCCTATGTAACGCTAAACCCCAGCGACGCAATGGTTGCCTCTGCCTTAATTACTCTTGTCCTATGGGTCCTAGAGGGTTCAGATTTGTATGGGAACTACTTTACGATCCCTCAGAACAATACCAATGGTTGGCAACACTCCAAGGCCAGCCACGTGCGGAAGAATGCCAAAATTCAACCAATCACGTAATTAGCTTAGAGTTTTCTTTCACAGCTCAAAGAATCCCCTATCTTCAGCTCTAGCACTGAAAGCCTTAACCGAGATCTCAACTTTAGGCGCCAAGAATTTCGACCTTGACTCTTGCGCTAAAAACCTCAGCAGACGCGGTTTAAAGTGCCTTAGACCTCTGCCGCACACTCCTGAAAGCTCGTCTCAACTCGAAGCCAACAAGTTACAACAAGTTTCAGCTCTCTTGAGCCTTCAGAGCAAAGTAAAAGAGGGAAAAGTCAATATTTGTATTTCCCCTGTGGAGTCAATGCGGAAGTATGTGTGGATTAGTGTCACTTGAGTTTTCGTTGGTGTGTGTGTGTTGCAAAATCTCTCTCTCTCTCTCTCATATATATATATATATATATATATATATATATATATATATTAAATAGTACATCAGCTGATGACCTAGGGCATCTCAGCTTCCATAGTAGAAGGGTAATGAGGAAAAGGACGCTTGAAACATCTTAGTTATTTTCACATTTTCGACTAACCTCTCCCAGCCGTCATCAGGAATGAACCCAAGATGCCTATAAAGGAAAAGATACCTCTAGAAATTCAACAAGAATAGGACCAGGAATGTAGAGCAATCAATTTTAATTCAATTAGTTACTCAGAAATGTGTATGTATGTATGTATGTATGTATGTATGTATGTATGTATGTACTCAGGCCCAATCCCCACTTTTTGCTTCTTCTTTTTTTCTGTTCTTTTTTTTTAGGGGGGGGGGGGGCGACTCAAGACAGAGCCCGAATAGGGACAACATAACAGAAAACAATGAACACACACAAACAAAATACAAATTCACACACATCTAGGTCATCCAGGAGAAGACCCAGAGAAAAGGAAATTGGTAGTAATCTATTTTATTTATTTCATTCACAACACCAATTATGAAAGCATGTGATCCGCCGGTATTCGAACCTGGGTTACCACACACATATTTATAAACACACTAACAATTAAGAATTAACTTGAAACATAGTTAGGTATATTGAGAATATATCACAAATACACGTGAGCCACTAAAAGTTTCTAGTCTCTCAGTGGGGATCGAAGGCTGAGTGTCTTTTAGACTGCCGTGGTGTAATTGATTAAAGCGTCGGCTATCGTTCTGATGGTCGATGGTTCGATCCCCACTGAGAGACTAGAAACATATAGTTAGGTATATATTTTTGAGTAATTAATATCATACAAATAGAATGCTTTGTATTCCTGGCCCCATTCTTGTTGATTTTTTATATGTAGGTTTTCCTTTTGGTCAATTTGGGTTCACTCCTGATGATGGCTGCCAGAGGTTAGTGGAAATATGTATATATATATATATATATTAGTGTAGCCAGGGAGGATATTTTCTTTCAGGCAGGTGAGATTAAAATAATAGGCACAGTTTGCATTATTGAGTTTTTTATTGATACTCTCAATTTTTCGTATAGTTTTTCTGGTATTTTCAGGAAGTTGGTAAAGGAGGTTTGCAAATGGTTCCGACGTTTCAATGGGCGCAGCCATCATTATCAAGGAGAAGTGAAGTTAGAAGGTGAAAATTCGAGTTTATATAGGCGATACAAGATCAAGAAAGGGATTATTGTGTGCTAGCTGCACACTGGTTGGCTAACCTAAGACTAGCTCTGGTAGGCTGGCCGGACGCAGGAGTGGGCGGGGCCTCTGCGTCGTTCATCTGCGTGTGTGGAGGGGGCATTCCTGGGGGCATCATGGGGGCCTCGCTATGGAAGGGCGTGCCGAGGGTAGGATCTGGCTGTATTCCGCTTGTGTGTTTAAAGTAGGTTGGTATGTTTGTATATATATAGCTTCAAGAATGAATAGGCGGCGTGAGTCTATTTCTTTATCAAGAATAGAGGTGTGTTTATCTAAGTCGGGTCTGGTGAGTTCCTGATGGTGTGGGGATGTGTGGTAGTGGTCCTTGATAGCTCCGGCTTGAAGGTGGAAGGTAAGGCGACGTGACAGACGAGTCCTTGTCACACCGAAGAAATAAAGCGGAAAACCAACACCACCATCACCGCCATTAACGCAAAGACAGGAGGGATCCACCTTAAAAAACTCATCGGTGACTTCTCCCCTGGGTACGCTTACGGCACAGTCAAAACCCACAAACCAGGTAACCCCCTTCGCCCCATCATCTCCCAGATCCCTACCGCCACCTACCAAATTGCCAAGACTTTGAACAAACTTCTAACCCCCTACACCCCCAGCCAGTACAGTCTTTCCTCGTCAGCTGACTTCCTGGAGATTTTAAGAGATGCCTCCTCTACTGACGACCATATCATCGCCTCCCTAGATGTAGAAAGTCTCTTTACCAACGTGCCTGTGGACCGCACCATTGAGCTCATCCTACATCGAGTCTACCACTGCCCAGACAAACACGCCCTTAGACCTCCCAGAAACAGCCCTGAAGACGTTGCTGGAAATATGCACCAAAGAGGCGCCCTTCACCTGCCCGCGAGGTGACATGTATCAGCAGATTGATGGTGTGGCAATGGGCAGTCCCCTAGGAGTCCTCTTTGCCAATTTTTACATGGGCACCATCGAAGAAGAGCTCCTGACTACCAACCGCCCCTCCGTCTACTGCAGATATGTGGACGACATCTTCGTGCGTGTGAAGGACCCACAGGAGCTACGTGACCTTCAACAACGATTCATCGCCTCTTCCAGTCTAAACTTCACCTTCGAGGAGTCCTCTAACGGTCATCTCCCCTTCCTTGATGTCCTCGTAAACAACAACAACACCTCAGGCTTTACCACCACTGTCTACACCAAACCCACCAACAACGGATTATGTCTCAACGGCGAAAGTGAATGCCCCCAGCGATATTTATGATCCACCATCGCCGCCTACATCAGGAGAGCCCTATCACACTGCACCTCCTGGCGAGACACTCACAAGGAACTCGAGAGGCTCACCCAGGTGCTTGTAAACAATGGGTACAGTAACTCGGACATCGCCCACACCATCAACAAACACCTTGAAACATGGTACAAAAACGACATGCCTACTAATACAAACACTGAATACATAAAAATTTACTATAAAAACCACATGTCCTCAGATCACAAAACAGACGAAAACATAATGAGAGACATTATCAGCAACAACGTTAAAACTACGAACCCTGACCAACACCTTAAACTCACCATATACTACAAATCGAGGAAAACATCACAACTAGTCATTCGCAACAGCCCGGCTACCGCTAAGAAACCGTCACAAGAGGACCATGTCATATACCGACACACCTGTAACAGTGAGGACTGTGGACCTCACACTTATGTCGGTTTGACAAGGACTCGTCTGTCACGTCGCCTTACCTTCCACCTTCAAGCCGGAGCTATCAAGGACCACTACCACACATCCCCACACCATCAGGAACTCACCAGACCCGACTTAGATAAACACACCTCTATTCTTGATAAAGAAATAGACTCACGCCGCCTATTCATTCTTGAAGCTATATATATACAAACATACCAACCTACTTTAAACACACAAGCGGAATACAGCCAGATCCTACCCTCGGCACGCCCTTCCACAGCGAGGCCCCCCATGATGCCCCCAGGAATGCCCCCTCCACACACGCAGATGAACGACGCAGAGGCCCCGCCCACTCCTGCGTCCGGCCAGCCTACCAGAGCTAGTCTTAGGTTAGCCAACCAGCGTGCAGCTAGCACACAATAATCCCTTTCTTGATCTTGTATCGCCTATATAAACTCGACTTATCACCTTCTAACTTCACTTCTCCTTGATAATGATGGCTGCGCCCATTGAAACGTCGGAACCATTTGCAAACCTCCTTTACCAACTTCCTGAAAATACCAGAAAAACTATACGAAAAATTGAGAGTATCAATAAAAAACTCAATAATGCAAACTGTGCCTATTATTTTAATCTCACCTGCCTGAAAGAAAATATATCTATATATATATATATATTATATATATATATATAATATATATATAATATATATATATATATATATATATATATATTGTACTTCCTTTTACTTTCTACACAGTTTTTTTTCTGCATCCACACAAGCCATTTACTTATTTTAACGAAGCTGTGAACGATAACTGAAGTACATGGCTTGTGTGGATGCTGAATTAGAACTGTGGTAAAAGTAAAAAGAAGTACAAGGAGAGCAACACCAAACTAAAGAGAATAGTTAAGAGGAGATGGACATATTTATTTCATCATTTATGTATCTTTTTATTATTTTATTAGTTTCCTCCCTAGACCTCCACCAAGCTTAAAAAAAAAAAATCTATTAGATCCCCCTTCTAGATTAATTTTGTATATTTTTCGGTAGCAAAAATGTCCCAGCCGAAGGCCGGCTTTCCAAAATTACAGGCTTATTATCGTTCGCCAGGAAAAAACCCGACACCTGAATACTACGAAAGGTCTTAATATTGACAACAAATGGGGCGAAAGGTCTTAAAATCGACAAACTAATGAACTGAACATCATAAAATCTGAAAACTAATGGGGCTAAACATGAGGAAGAAGGGGGACCAAAAAAAACATCCCATCTCCCCTTAAGGAAAAGAAAGATAAAGTAAATGAGGATTTGGTAAAGAAAATTTATGAACATTTTGCATAGAATAAGATTTTTTTTTTTGGAAGGACGTGCGTAAATGCATGAGAGAATGTGGTCAGAAATGTGTAAATGTGAAAGATGAAAGAGGAAATGTGATTACAGATGAAGAGCAAACAAAGGGAGATGTGGAAGGAATATTTTGAAGTACTAATGAGTGGAAATGGAAACAGAGCAGTTGTCAATGATAGAGGTCTGTTAGATGTGCCACGTGAGAGACATGTAGAAAGAGGTAACATATCCAGAATATAAATAGTGAATGCAGTGAAGAAGTTGAACAATAGAAAAGCTGCTGGTGTAGATAAAATACAATGTGAAATGATAAGGAATGGAGGGGAAGTATCAATGGATTGACTGGCAATTTATGTTCAAAAGCTGGGACAAATGGATTGCGACTGTACAAGAGAACTGGTCTATTGAATAAGAAGATAAATATATATATATATAACTTGTGTGTATCTGTGTGTGTGTGTGTGTGTGTGTGTGTGGGGGGGGGGGGGGGGGGGAGTTGCAGGGTCTGGTAAATGTGTTTGGAACAGTGTGCGAAAAACGGAATCTGAAGGTAAATGCGGGGAAGAGCAAGGTTATGGTCTTCGAAAGGGGTGAAGCCACAGAGTGTGAGGTGAAGTTGAACGGTCAGGCTATGGAGATTGTCAGCTCATTTAAGTATCTGGGCAGTGTGTTGAGTAAAGATGAGACTATGGATGAGGAAGTGAAGGAGAGAATGCAACAGGGGAAGAGGGTTGTAGGAACGTTGAAACCAGTAACAAGAAATAGGGTGGTTTGTATGGAAGTGAAGAAGTCCTTGCATGACAGTGTGGTTATCTCGACACTAACTTACGGAAGCGAAGCTTGGACGTTCGGGAAGAGACTCAGACCAAGAGTGAGAGCGGTGGATATGAGTTACTTGAGAAGTGCGTGCGGAATTACATCGAGGGATAGACAGACGAATGAGGAAGTAAGAAGGAGGTGTGGTGTGGAGGTAGATGTGCTGGAAAGTGTGAAAAGGAACAACTTGAGATGGTTCGGCCATAGGGAACGTATGGGAAGCGAGAGAATGACTATTAGAGGGTGTACGAGAGCGAGGTGGAAGGATAGAGAGGGAGAGGTGCACCGAGGGAGAGGTGGAAGGATGGAGTGAGGAAGTATATGGATGAAGGAGGTGCTGGTTGGGAGGAGGAGCGTCGACTGACTGGGGACAGAGGTGCATGGGGGCGGTTCGTTCGTGGCAATCACGGCGTCGGGCAATTGATAGATAGTGTGTGTGTGTCTTCAATGTTTCATCTGTTTTGGTCTTGTCTCAGTAAGTAATGAAAAAGGCTTAACAAATTTCATTTTTTTAGTCTAGTCCATTTGTTATCTTTTATGAGGCATACATAAGTAAGCTAAGATAAAAGTCTCAAGCATCAATCCCAGAAAATGGATGGTGGGCAGGCACGCATGTATAACAAACACAGTCAGACACGCACACACACACACACACACACACACACACACACACACACACACACAGTTAGACACGCACATACATTCATATAGTGTATAATAATTTACATGCACTTTAGAAAAATGCTAAAATATATACACACATTAATTTTAAAGGGAGATATAGTTACATAAAGTTACCTGGATACACAGACTGCAATTACCTTGCGGTCCCTACTAGGCAGTCTGGACTAACAAAATTTGCTACTAAGAGGAAGGTAAGGATAGCAAAACAGAAGGCTCTGAGAGAGAGTACAAAGGAGTACAAAGGAGTACAAAGGAAATCAAGCAACAACAGATCCAGTGACCCTTCTAGGTTGCTTGTCCTCCAAAACACTGAGGATCAAGTGTCCAAACAGTGGTTTAGAGTGGGTAAGGGAACATTGGAAAGGGAATTACTGCCCTGGAACTAATGTCCGTGGCAGGATTAGGAAGTTAGTAGGGGACAGATGGGTTAGTAACTGAGGGGGGATAAAATAAAGTTATTCATTTACAAACGCAGTCAGTCGCGGGTTTGATGCGAGATATTTGTCTAGGCGGAGTTTAAATGAATCAACGGTGATGCAGTCTATAACGTTTCGGGGAAGCCCATTCCACAAGTTGACAACTCGATTGAAGAAGAAATTCTTAGATTCGTGCGAGTTAAAAGATTTACCAATAATTTTGCAACCGTTTCCCCGCGTGTAATTAGATTGGTCGATAGTGAAGTACTTACTACAGTTCATATTGTCGATGCCTTTGATGATTTTGAACACTTGAATTAAGTCGCCTCTTAATCTGCGCTGGGTTAAAGGAAATAGATTTAATTCTCTAAGACGCTCTTCGTATGGTTTGTTCTTTAGGCTAGGTATCATTTTGGTAACTCTACGTTGAACTCGTTCTAGCTTGTTTATATCTTTTTGGTAATAAGGGCACCAGGATTGAACGCAGTATTCCAGAAGAGGGCGGACTAAGGAATTGTAAAGGGTTAGGATAACTTCTTTGGATTTATGCTCAAATGACCTGCCTATAAAGCCAATTATTTTGTTTGCCTTCTTAACAACTTCTGAACATTGTTGACTCGGTTTTAGGTTACTCGATATTGTTACTCCCAGATCAGTTTCTCTGTTTACATTCTTAAGCTGAGTGCCATTCATCGAATAGTTTGCTTTCTCATTTAGGTATCCGACATGTAGTACTTTACATTTATCCGCATTGAAACTCATTTGCCAAATTTGGGCCCAACATGACAATTTATCTAGATTGTGTTGCATATCGTCAACTTGTTCTTTTGAGAGTACGCTATTTGCAATTTTTGTATCGTCAGCAAATTTTGAGATTGTGCAGGTGAGACCCTCATCTATGTCGTTGATGTAAATTAGAAAGAGAATTGGTCCTAGTACCGATCCCTGGGGTACCCCGCTACTTACATTGGTCCATTTAGATGCCTTACCGTTTATGACTACCCTTTGCTTTCTGTTGCTGAGCCAATTTTCTATCCATTTCAACACACCGTCTTGTATTCCATGCGCTTTTAGTTTTAGCAGTAAACGTTTGTGGGGAACTTTGTCAAAGGCCTTTTGAAAATCAAGGTATATAATATCTACAGCTTTACTCTCATCGTAGAGGTTGAGGATATCGTGGAAGAAGTCTAAGAGGTTTGTTAAACAGGAACGTTTTTTACGAAAGCCGTGTTGAGTATCTTTAAGTATGTTATTTTCCTCTAAGTGATTTACGAGTCTGTCTCGTATGACCGTTTCTAGCATTTTACATACAACTGAGGTTAAGCTAATTGGACGATAGTTACTGGATAGGGATTTGCTGCCTTTTTTGAATATCGGTGTTACGTTGGCTAGCTTCCACTGATCGGGCATAGTTCCAGACTGCAAGGATTTATTGAATAGTAATGTCAGTGGTTTAGAGAGCTCATCCTTAGCTTCCTTTAGAACTCTAGGCGAGATTGTATCAGGTCCAGGCGTTTTATTTACCTTGAGTTTATCTAAACAATTCAATACTTCTCTCTCTGTAACGGTGATATTGCTTAAAACATCTGAATTATCAATCTGAATCGGTGATGGTGTAGGGATATCACTGAGGTCTTCTGTTGTAAAAACTGATGCAAAGAAGGTATTGAGGGCATTACTCATTTGTTCTTCGTCTTTGGTGTATTCTCCATTTTCATCGACTAACGGTCCAACAGTTGAAGTAACTACTTTTTTCTTTCTGATATAACTATAGAATTCTTTCGGGTTTGTTTTACTTTGATTCGCAATATGTAACTCTAAGGTCTTTTTACTTTGCTTAATTAACTTTTTGGCTTTGCGTCGTAGCTCTACAAATTTCAGCCGTTCTTCGTCATTTTGTGAGGATTTTAATCTATCATTAGCAAATTTTTTAGCAAGCAGGCAGTTTGAAATATCTTTATTCCACCATTTGGGCTTATTATTATGGCCTGGACGCCGAGTTTTCGATGGTATGCAGTCTTGCACTGCTTTTAGGTAAGTGGCTTCGAATAACTTCCAAGATGTATTTATGTCGTTATTGTGAATTAAAAAGCTCCAGTCAGTTTCTTTAAACATAGCTCTAAGTTTATGGAAGTTTGCTTTCTTGAAATTAGGGACTTTTTCGATGCTACTATTTGGTTCGTTACTAGTAAACTTTAAAGTGAAAGTTATCGTATGATGGTCGCTGTTACTGAATTCATCACCAACATTCAAATTCTCTATTAATTCTTCTTTTGTTGCAAGTACAATGTCAAGAACGTTATTACCACGGGTCGGCGTTCCAACAAATTGATAAAGCGAACTCTCTTGCAAGTTCGTATACAAGTCATGTCCGGAGTGTGAAGTAAGAGTATCGCCCCACTTGGTCACAGGTAAATTAAAGTCACCAAAAATTACGGTATCTTGTGAGTTACTTACATCTGCAATTTGTTCGTAAATTTCTCGGTCAGTTTGCACTGATTGAGCTGGAGGTCTGTATATTAATGCAAGTATTATTTTGGTACCTTTATTATTCTTTATTAGCACAAAAGATGTGTCGACGTTCACAATTTGAGGTTTTGACAAGAGGGTAGGGTTAAGACTTTCTTTGATATAAAGTAAAACGCCACCTCCATTTCGATTTATTCGGATTTTCTCAAACATTACATAACCGGGAAGTGAATACTCTGCTAAAAAGTCTCTATCTTCTGTATTGAGCCAAGATTCTGTTATGCCAATCACATCATAATTTTCTGTAAACACTAGCTCCTCTAAATCTGAAAATTTATTGCGTATGCTACGAGCGTTTGCATAGAAAACCTTTAAATTTGTTATTTTAGAACTCACAGAACGCGCTTTAATAATATTTTTGGTTCTTGTCGGATCTACATTTATGTTCATGGCTGTCCTCGGTCCTCGCTGTCTCCGGTCCTTATCGCTGGTGGTCCTCGGTTGCCTCTGTTTTTTTCTTGGCGTTGGATGATTTATGTCACTGCTGCTTCTTCTCGGATGGCGTTTTTTGATCCATGGCTGCGGACTGCTTCGTGTAGGAGACGACCCATGCGTGCTGAACCCACAGGGTTTAGATGAGTGCCATCCTTGCGGAACAGAGTAGGCTGGTTGTAGAAGTTGTCCCAGAGGTTGATGAATTCAACTTCTTCCCTCAGACACAAATGTTTTAGTCGGCTATTTGTGCTGAAGGCCTTGTCGTAGAATTTGTCAGGTGCGTCGATCTTGGGGAGAATGCCTGAGATGATGATATTCCTTGACTTGTTTTTGTAGTGCTGGATCATCTTGCGATATTTCTCCATCAACTCTTCGGATCTGGTGCGCATGACGTCATTTGAACCAGCATGGATGACAAAAAGGGTATTTAAGGGTAGAGAGAGAGAGAGAGAGAGAGAGAGAGAGAGAGAGAGAGAGAGAGAGAGAGTCACATTGAGTCATATAGATACACAGACCCCTAGGTCCTTACTAGGCAGTCCGGCCTTACAAACTTTTGTTTTTTGTTTTTTGTTTTTTTATTGAGAGATAGAGACAGGTTGGCTTGCCAGGCATATGTTGTTTATATAAATATATACATGAGGAGAGGGTTAATATTCTACATGAAGGATTACAGGTCAAAGTCAGGGATTATTGTACATTTGCATTTGTTTCCATGCATAAATTACAATTACCAGAAACACGGGCTGACCAAATACTCCACAGATAAAAGATGAAGCACACTCATGTATCCTGCATAAAACAACATACATCTTTCTTAAGGGGGGATGGGCGTAGTTATTTGTTAATTTATATATTTATTTATTATGTTATATTACTGTCCTCCCTAGATCTCCATCAAGCTTAAACAAACAAAACACGAAGACCCTCCTTCGAGATAAATTTGTACAGTTTTTCGATAGAAACATGTCACGGCCGAAGGCCGGTTCCTCTTAAGTTACAGGCTCGCTATTGCTCGCCAGGAAAAAAATCAACAGCTAAATGACATGAAAAGTCCTAATATTGACAACGAAATGGGATGAAAAGTCTTAAGATTGCCAAACTAATGAGTCGAACTTCTTAAAATCTGAAAACTAATGGGACTAAGCATGAGGGAGAAGGGGGACCAGAAAAGCGACCCACCTCCCCTTAAGTTACCTAAATAGTATAGTATGTTTGGCTATGAAAATGTCAGGTAATAATGTATCTCAGCCTCATCAAAGATTAACCCCTTTTGTACCGGCGACGTCTTTTACATTTTATTATATCTATATTTACACGATTTTGTGCTGTTTAAGAAGGATCTGTCTTGGTAAAAAGGGTAAAGTGAGATAGTTCGAAGTCCGTTCATTGCTGGAGGTCCATTTATCAAGATTTGCAGCATTATAATTTCTGAAAGATATTGTTGCATCATTTTCCTCTTTAAATTTCGATTTAGAAATATTAGAATTATACACCGAAAATACTGGAAAATGGTCAGATATTTTATTGTAAACAATTCCACTTAATATGTTATTAATATAATTATTAGACCAAAAATGGTCAATGATTGTTGCTGTGGAGTGAGTGACTCGTGTTGGTTTGCATATTGTATTATAAAATATCTTAGAGTGACATGAAGTAGTGAAATCTGCTACTGCATTATCATCTTCATGTCTTAATAGATTGATATTGAAGTCTCCACCAATATAGCCAATTGAAGTCTCCACCAATATAGCCAATTGAAGTCTCCACCAATATAGCCAATTGAAGTCTCCACCAATATAGCCAATTGAAGTCTCCACCAATATAGCCAATTGAAGTCTCCACCAATATAGCCAATTTTCTTTTCGTTGCTAATAACGGAAATAATATGATTGAATTTATCTAGAAAATATTTAAAGTCAGAATGAGGCCTCCCATATACAATCATCACAATTACGTTATCTGCATTCTCCGCACATATTTCAATACCTATAGTTTCTATTCTGTTGTGCTGCATAGTTAGGTCATTTCTCATAATGTATCTATAACCGGTCTTGAGGTATAATGCTACACCGCCACTGGTGCGGGAAAAACTGTTGGTAAACATTGTGTAATTGGGAAGCTGAAATAAATGTTCTATATCCTTAGTCAATTTGGTTTCACAAAAACCCAAAATATCGAAGTCACGGTTAAACGGTTTTAATGTTTGTTCTTTAAAATCTTCGAAATGTGATGGCATACTGTTAATATTGTAATAAAGTAGAGAAAAGGATGTAAGAGGTATATTTTTAAAAGTGGGAATCGGGATTGCCAGGAAAAACGTAATTACATAATGGGTTCTTATAGCCTAGGGAATTTATCATATAATTATCAGGATCTGTGTCGGTTTTGTGGACATCATGATTAAAAGTAAATTGATTGTAAGTTAAATTTTCTAAAATGTTAAGCGAGATATTTTCTTCGTTTTAAATGAAGATATCGCAGTTTATGTTTAATAATAATTCATCGTCACTGAGACTTGAAAAAGGTAAACAACCATAAGTACCATTATGCACGTCTTATATGATCTTAAATTCTAGTCAAGAAGCCCAAAAGGTGTCTCACTGAGAGGTGAATCTGTCAGACTTCTTTCTATTCCGAGATTGTTTGTCTGTTGACCATGATGTTTTACAATTACAAAAACCTCTGGCCATCTGCAACTACAACATCAATATGCATCTGGTGGACAAGTCAGACTCTGTAATCTTGCCAGTCGAGTGTGCGAGGAAGACGATGAGGTGGAACAAAATGTTATTCTTCGACCTCCTAGACATCACCCTGTACAACTGCCACATCACATACTCCACTACCACTGGCAAGACAGAAACGATGGAAAACTTCTCCATCGAGTTGTCCAGGGAGTTGTTGGGGGAGAACATGACAGGCCCACGCCGGCAGCAATGCCCCGCACATCAACGCCCAGCAGCAGAGGGGATTGCCAGGTTGACTGAACGCCACTTCCTCGACTACGTGCCTCCCACAGCAAACAAGGAAAGTACATACAGACCGTATCATGTTTGCCGGAATACAACAAGAGGACCGCAACTAGAGCAGAAACCAGGTTCTACTGCCCAGACTGTGATGTTGCGCCGTGTTTCCCAAGGTGCTTCAGGGAATACCACACCCTTGAGCACTTCTAAAACAGTGTGTGCAAAGACTGTGATAATAGACGCTAAGACTATGTGTAAATAAACAGTGTAAATATATATTATTAGTACAAAGTGCCAAAGAAAATGTGTAAGTGACAGTGACACTAAAATATTTGTATAACAGTGAATGACCTGCAAATATATTTATACTTATATACTGTGATAAAATAAACTGTGCGTAAAAAAAGACCACGATAAAAGACGATAAACGTAAGTAAACAGTACAAAATTACCGTGTGATATTACATTATCTAATTCAAAAGTGCCAAAAATAATTTACAAAATTGATAGTGACACAATAAAATTTACGATAACAAACAACAACAATAATATGCAGGCGAATGAATGAAGAGAGAGTGGTCACGGAAAGTGAAAGTCGGGAATGTGGGTGGGAGCGCTCAGCCAGCTGAGCGCGTGTTCATCCGTGCATTTTGTTATTGTCTGGGGGCAAGATGGCTGCCTGTCTCCATGGAAACCAGGACGCGCGTGAGGCTTGCCACTCACCGTCACTTATAACACCGAACTCAATCACTTATAACACTGTACCTACACTTACAATGACATTCAGTGATAATTAGTGTTATATTACGCACTGTGGAGGAACATATGATGCTCGGGTGGTGTAAATGAGTCACACTCGGAAACTGGAGGCATCGTACATCAGGCCCCCTCACCCTGCCCGCCGCAGTCTACCGGCCAAGTAGTTTTGAATAGGCTTATGGGACCCAGAGGTGGTGGTGACACCATATTAATTTTGAATGGAAAAGCTATAAGACTAGCATTCAGGCATAAGTTTACCACCATCAAAATGTTGATATATAGTGAAACGAAGGTAGGAATCTGTATTGTGTAACATTTATTGTGCATGTGTGTGTGTGTTCATGAAGGGAAGAGCGTGAACAAAGGTTGTCTGCGTTAGAAGAATATTATTATTCCAGAGGTGTCTTAGTAAATTTTTATTGAATTAATTCTAGCTAGTGAACAACTCTGCCAGCTGGTATTTAGTGTATTCCTTGTGCTTCTTCCTCGGCTTAGTCTTGTGGGCATAAAATCACTCTCATCTGGGTGTAAAGGAGTGGAGTTGTGTCTTTTATGATTGGGGCAGGCTGGCTCAGGTGTGAAGAGTGGGCCAAGTAGCACGTAAGGTACTGGAAAGGTGGTAACATCAGCGAGGGGTGGTTCGGAGGTGGAGCTAAGCAGGTGAGGTGGAACAGAGTATGGGACATTCTTTTGGGTTTTAGAAAATGGTGGATGGTAGACCCTGCTATTCTTGGGTGTAGGTGTGCTTCCTAGAGCTGCAGTATTTGGCTTTACTATAATGGATGTTATTCTGGTGTGTGTATTTCCTTGAAATGTGGGCATCACAGGGAATAACTACAGGTCTTGCCGAGGGCAATACTACTTGGTGCCTTAAGAGGAATACTAGTTGAGTGTGCAGGAGAGACAAAAAGAATATTACAAATCTGGATGAGAGGAATACTACACGTCTTGTTGTCGAGAGGAATACTATTTGACGCATTAAGAAGAATACCACTTGAGGGTGGGAGTCTGAATGATCTAATGAATGGTGGTTTGCTTGAATTCGCATTTTTTGGTCATCTCGCTGGTCCGGTGGTTTGTGGTTACAAGTTATTTCTGGTCACTGTCTTGGTGGCATTTTTTATGCCCTTTTTGACTCGGGGTGGCCGGTAAAGGTGATATGAACGGCAGGAGCACAGGTAGGAGTAGGTTCTGGGTTCTTGGGGATTATAGGTAGAGATTCTGGGTGGGGCTTAGTGATGTGGTGGGTGACGTTGCAGCTCAGGACAGCTGGGTGGTAGATCCGTGCTTTGTGATGTTGGTGGTTGGCTTTGAAGAGAGCAAGTGTTGATGGGTGTCTTGTTTACTTTCACCTGATGCTAGCATCACTGATGCAATTCGTCTTGGGGTTGCAGATGTTGAGGAATTAGGTATCATACTCTTACACTGGACAAAGATTTTGGAGCCGGTTCGATGTTCGTTTGGAATCCGAATCTAGTGGTACCAGTCTGACTGTTAGCTTATTGATTTGTTTAGCCATCTCTCGCCTTCTCAGACTCACTTTCCATGTCACCTAATTGGCTATTCACTAGCTACGCATCACATTGCATTTTGAATAAGGAAATATGCACACTATGCCAATGTTTTGGAAACAACACAGATGTGTTTTGTGGTGGGTTTTGTGATGAAATACTGAAACCAAGAATGTAACACAAATATTATCCAAAAATGATCTTCCCTTGAATCATAAGGGTGTGAATCCGAGACCATAGGGTCCCAAAGACCGTTGAGAAAGTATTATTGAACATGTTTGTGTAGAACTGCATCAAACATTAGTTCAATACAAATTTACTAAAACACCTCTGGAATAAAAATATTCGTATAACGCAGAAAACCTTGGTTCACGCTCTTCCCTTCATACACACACACACACACTTTTAAGGTGACAGTTACAAAGTGGTGTACAATCTATCTTATTCTAGTTACATTATAGTTTATCGTGTTGTACCAGTATCTCCCTACAATCAACCTAGTTGTTCCCCAATTCGGCCCTCCGCCACGACCATTTCAAAATCCAAGTCTCTCACTCTTGTCCTCTGTAGTGGGGAGGACCTTACACACACACACACACACACACACACACCCACACACACCCACACACACACACATGATGGTGGTAAACTTAGGCCTGAATGCTAGTCTAATAGCTTTTCCATTCAAAATTAATATGCATCATTCATTATAAATACTATTAATTTACTATATATATATATATATATATATATATATATATATATATATATATATACATATATACAGTATATTCACTGTCCGAACATATTTAAAAAACAAATTGATCTTTGTACTACATTGTAAAATGGGAGAAGCGATAAAGGAAGCAGACAAAACCCAGAACCAGAAACATAACATAGTGGATGAGACTAAAGGTACAGATACGCATAATTCACTGTGTTATGTATCTTAAGGGACACACTAACCCTCTGCCACTTTAACAAACTAAATACAAAAATGTAGCTATGTATTTTATGTATTTTTAATTTCTATATGGATGAGGAAAACAAAATGCAAAACTACCCGTGACGATTACTTCCCCCAAAGTTGAAAGAGTGACGGGGCCAAAATCAAGGAATGTACGAGCCACTATGCCTGGACACATGGAGTTGGAAACATGTTATGTCAGGATGATGTTACGTCCTGGGATATATAAACACTGGCCTCTTTCTATTGGACTAGGTATGCGGCAACAAGCAACAACGGAAAACGCTAGATCCAACCCTTATCTATAAACCCAGGCAACAAACCACCCTAAACCGTCAAGAGTCCTGCCTGGACAACAATGTATCCTATGACTCGGTTACAGGGTGCACGCACTACAGACTGCTGATAGTCAAGCAGGCTATATAAAAGATCACACAATTAAGTTGACTTAAAGCTTCAAGGAAAAGATAGATAATGGAATTAAATTGCAGAAACAATTTAATAACAAACTAGAAGAAAGTACATTTAACGTTACGTTAATTAATACAACTAATCACCCCTGCGTGAAAGAAGGTGAAAGCAAACAGTCCTCAAAACATCGTACAGGTAGACAAGATGCAGGTTTCTAAACTGCATGCGGCTACTGTAGGATCTGATGCTTAGCAAAGAAAATACGTTATGGATTTAGAGAACTCTTAACTCATAAGCAGGAATAAATACTAGTGATAGGCCATACAGTGTATAATGGCATAGGTATAATTAAATAAAGGCAGCAACTCGCAACATAACCACATACAGGTGTGCTTCTCACTCTTAGTCAGGCAAGCCTGCTCGGACAGAGTCTCTAAGCCCCACCCTGACTCACAATGCTCACAAAAACGATAAACTGTGGCACAATAACAAGCATACAGAAATAATAAACCCCTAGCTGTTAATCTGCCAGGTGGCAGAGGTCTAGCTGGAAGGATATAGGCTTCGGATACCCGGGCTGAGCCACCTGCTCTAGCCTAGGGACGTTCCCAAGTCTGTGCGCCAAATTACTGTAATTGAAAGGGTGCTCTCTTGAGAGACTCAGATCGCAAGTATCTGACTCTCTCCTGGCGACCCTAAAACAAAAGCAAGACGTGCTAGCGCAGTGCTGAGTGGACTAGGCAAGGGCCCTCACACAACACAACACTAGACACACAGGGACACAGACAAGAAAATGCCCCCAGACTCCCACGGGTATCCTAGTAAAGTCGTGCGGGTCCACAGGACTCGCACCAGCAGACTTTACTTAAAGGATCGCAAAAAGCCTCCCCTCCGGTCTAGCCCCTGCTAACCTGACACAAGAACACACCAGCAAGCATGAAACCACCAAATATGAGACAACAAAAAAACTTCCTAGGTCTCATTAACAATTACGTCTCTTCATAAGGCCCAAAATCCTATCTAATTATCTGAGAGCTCGTCGTTAATACAATAATAGATATAAGGTCTATCAAGGGGATGGGATAATTAAATAGATTGGTGAAGTAGTGGAAAGAAGGTATACAAAGTAAGAGAGAAAGTTTCTAAGTGGGGTTGAGAGGGATAGATATCAAGGGGGTCCGAAGGGTACGACAGTGAGGTGAGCTCTGAGTCTTGAATCTGTCTGGACCCCGCCCTAGGCATGCAGAATACATCCCAGGCTTGGCAACACTCAACACAGTTGCCGGGTCAAATCGTCTACCCCGTGCGTGAGTCGAAACTAAGCCTAACGTTGCCAACAAATGCATATGGCAACATCAGGCTCGTCCCAAGGTAGACTCTCCGCGCGAAGCAACGTCCCCCAGCCGGTCTCTCTCTCTCCCGCTCGTCTCCTCCCACTCTCACTAGACTTACATCATATATATTATAATGAAACAATCAACTATCGAGAATAAAATATACTAAGATGCGTTGGTTAAGAATAAGGGCAGCTACAAGCTGTGAAACAACATAAGAATATCCCAGACATTAGTTACGTTGTCGTAGGATATATACTAAGGAAAAGCCTGCCGGCCGGCTGCCGCCAGCCGGTTTCTAAACGGCTGGGCAGCCGACGCGCGCGCATGCCCGCACGTGGCTACTATGCAGAAGCGTCACAATGAGGAAAAGAGGGATTCAGGGAGAGAGTTCCAGAGCTCAGCTGTTGAATAGTAGAAATATTGGGAATATCGTTTCACTCTTTAGTTGGAGAGTTGCACAGAGTAGGGGTGAGATTGTTTTGTAAGATGGGTGCTACGTGTTTTATGTACAGGTGGTATACACAGAGAGCTTTGAGGAACACTGATTATTGTAGTGGCGATAGAATAGCGAGAGAGATACAACATTGTGACGAAGAGAGAGAGAGATTGCAGAGAATCAGTAAGTGGACATGAGTTAATGAGATGAAATGCTTACTTTTCTATTTTGTCCAGAAGTGCTATGTGAGAGGATCCTTCCCACACATACGAACAATACTCAATACATGGACGCACTTTGACCCTGTACAGAGCAAGAAGCTGTGCAGGAGTAAAGAACCCCCAGAGGCAGTTGAGCACACCCAGCTTTTGGGAAGCTGTATTAATATGGTCTTTCCAAGAGAGATCAGCAGAAAAAGAGACACCGAGAATATTAAGAGAATATGAAGGGTTAATTTGTATGTTGTTGAAGAGTAAGTGATAGTTTCCTGGAAGGTTGTGACGAGTAGACAGATGGCGAAATTGAGTTAGGAAGCATTGAAAGTAAAAAGGTTTTCTCTAACCCAATCAGAGATAGTAGACAGATCAGAATATGTTTGCTATGGCCTCTTGATGTAGTTTTGGAGTAACTGCTGGGAGGGACACGTTAGTATAAATTGATATGATTTAAGCAATTTCTTATTTGATATATATGTTATTTAAGTAATAAACAAATAATACACCTAGTTTTCCAAAATGTGAGTAATCTTTTGTAATTAATAATAAAGGTTGACCTTGACCTACAGTATATGTAAGAGTACATTTTTATTTGCATTGACATTGCCCATGAAAATCAAATAAGCATGCTTAATTTCATTAAAACCCATCAGTTAGTTAAACATATATTAATAGAATAGTTGACCTTGACCTTTGACCTTTATTAAAGGAATTAATTAAATTAAATTAAAAGGAAAATAATACATAAAGGTCAAGACCTTTATGTATTATTTTCCTTTTAATTTAAAGTGCAACTATCTCACCAAAATGTGTGAAATGTGCATGCAAAGTAAAGAAAATAGCATATTGACCTTATATTTGACCTTGACATGTGACCTTCACCTTTCAAATGAAATTGTATAGTTTCTTGTATGACCTTGGCCTAGGTATTCCGAATATACATGGTAAGCCTAGTGAAAATCTAACAGTTAGTATAAGAAATACTAGTAAAAATCTTATTTTAACATTTGACCTTGACTTTTGACCTTACCCTTTAGAATATTTATCTGAAATTTGGTCAATAAGATATCAAAGTTACCAGTAACATTTAAGGTGAAAATGAAGAAATTTAAGTAAAAACTAAAACAATATGAAATATTTACCTTATTTTTAACCTTGACCTTTGACCTTAACCTTTAAGTTATATGGAAAATGTCTTTTTTACTGACCACTGCATTGACCAATTGAAGATACCTGAGAAATCTGGTGAAAATCAATTGAACGGTCTAAGAGAAGTTTCCGGACAGAAAGACGACGACGGACGACGACGGACAAGCTGACTGATGGTGCACAGTATACAGGCGGGATCTATGTGCGCAATATCACTCTGCTTCGCAGAGTTATTAACATTTTGACAATGATGATTCGATCCGCCGACCCTTTGATCACGAGTCGACGCTCTACTGACTATGCCACGGCTCGCGTATATGCATGTGAAAAATAATTAAATTTGGTTCAGTAATAACCAAGAAATAGCCCTGTTTGGCAATGATCGCCCTAACAACAACAACCAGAACAACAACGGCGTCTCTTCCGTGGATTGACCTCCCAATCTACCAAGATTGGAAGCTAAAGCGTCACATTATTCCTTTGCCCCTCAACTTTCTCTTCATAATTGCTGAGGGGCACAGGGCCCTGGGTGGGGCTTTGGTTTCCCGGGCGTTTACGCACCCTCTCAGCTCCCCGCCATGGAGTGGCTTCGGTCACCCAGGCTTTATTGTGGTCGGCAGGGAGGGTTCTGTGGGGGCGCTCGTTTATGGCCTTGGCCTTGCTCGGGGCCTTGGGGCTGTTCGGCCAGGCAGCTTGGGGAACAACAACAACAACAACAACGACATGAGTGAGCTTTAGAGGTCCTGCTTCGCACGGACCTAAAAATTTAATTGAAATAGAATTGGATGTTCTTTAATTAAAGTTTGAATTAATGTATATCAAAAGATGGAATAAGAAAGGGGTACAATGGAATGATAGAAGAAAAAGTAGGATGAGAAAGAGAGTGAGTGGCATAAGGGGAGATGGGTCGGTTTTCTGGTCCCCTTTCTCCCTCGTATTAATTAAGCCCCATTTGTGTTTGAAGTTATAAGACGTTCGGCCTATAAGTTTCGCCCCATTTCGTTGTCAATTTTAAGATCTTTCGTGCCATTTAGGTGTCAATATTTTTCCTGGCAAGCGATAGCGAGCCTGATATTTTAAGATATTTTAAGAACAAATTACAAATTTATCTTGAATGAGGGTCTAGGGGGTGTTTTCCTAAGCTTGATTGAGGTCTAGCAAAGAAACATAGGAATAATTTCATTAATAGACCAAAAACACGACCTATCTCCCCATAAGTAAGATGGGAATGAAGAGAATGGGAAAAGAAAAGGGGAATATTATAGTGAAAGTGTCGGAAGTAAATTGGGTGGTGCATGGAAGAAGAGTAGAATATATTGAAGGAGCTGTGGAAGAGTAAGTGAATAGGGTGGCGCGTGGAAGAAGAGTAGAATATATTGAAGGAGCTGTGGAAGAGTAAGTGAATAGGGTGGCGCGTGGAAGAAGAGTAGAATATATTGAAGGAGCTGTGGAAGAGTAAGTGAATAGGGTGGTGCGTGGAAGAAGAGTAGAATATATTGAAGGAGCTGTGGAAGAGTAAGTGAATAGGGTGGCGCGTGGAAGAAGAGTAGAATATATTGAAGGAGCTGTGGAAGAGTAAGTGAATAGGGTGGCGCGTGGAAGAAGAGTAGAATATATTGAAGGAGCTGTGGAAGAGTAAGTGAATAGGGTGGTGCGTGGAAGAAGAGTAGAATATATTGAAGGAGCTGTGGAAGAGTAAGTGAATAGGGTGGCGCGTGGAAGAAGAGTAGAATATATTGAAGGAGCTGTGGAAGAGTAAGTGAATAGGGTGGCGCGTGGAAGAAGAGTAGAATATATTGAAGGAGCTGTGGAAGAGTAAGTGAATAGGGTGGCGCGTGGAAGAAGAGTAGAATATATTGAAGGAGCTGTGGAAGAGTAAGTGAATAGGGTGGCGCGTGGAAGAAGAGTAGAATATATTGAAGGAGCTGTGGAAGAGTAAGTGAATAGGGTGGCGCGTGGAAGAAGAGTAGAATATATTGAAGGAGCTGTGGAAGAGTAAGTGAATAGGGTGGCGCGTGGAAGAAGAGTAGAATATATTGAAGGAGCTGTGGAAGAGTAAGTGAATAGGGTGGTGCGTGGAAGAAGAGTAGAATATATTGAAGGAGCTGTGGAAGAGTAAGTGAATAGGGTGGCGCGTGGAAGAAGAGTAGAATATATTGAAGGAGCTGTGGAAGAGTAAGTGAATAGGGTGGCGCGTGGAAGAAGAGTAGAATATATTGAAGGAGCTGTGGAAGAGTAAGTGAATAGGGTGGCGCGTGGAAGAAGAGTAGAATATATTGAAGGAGCTGTGGAAGAGTAAGTGAATAGGGTGGCGCGTGGAAGAAGAGTAGAATATATTGAAGGAGCTGTGGAAGAGTAAGTGAATAGGGTGGCGCGTGGAAGAAGAGTAGAATATATTGAAGGAGCTGTGGAAGAGTAAGTGAATAGGGTGGCGCGTGGAAGAAGAGTAGAATATATTGAAGGAGCTGTGGAAGAGTAAGTGAATAGGGTGGCGCGTGGAAGAAGAGTAGAATATATTGAAGGAGCTGTGGAAGAGTAAGTGAATAGGGTGGCGCGTGGAAGAAGAGTAGAATATATTGAAGGCGCTGTGGAAGAGTAAGTCATTATATAACGAGTCTTGAAAAGGATAAGCCTAGCCTGATCTGATAACTAACATTGATCACTGCCTAGTATGTATAACCTGATCTTATAACTAACCTAGAACATTGTATAGCATTATACAATTATACACATTATGCGAGTCAGGAAAAATATAAGGTAGTCAAAGAGTTTATTGCGATATTTTACCCCAATCCGTCCCAAGAGGTCCTTCCTAAGCTGATTAAAATCATTTGATGCTTTCCATTATACATTGTTGTTATAGCATAATAGTTGTATATGTAGGTATTTAGGGGAGACGGTTCACTTTTGGGGGGATTTTTGCATGTATTCATCATTTGTCTAGTTTCCTCCCTAGACCTCCATCAAATTTAAAAAAAACATCCATTATATTCCCCTTCTAGATTAATTTGTACATTTTTCGGTAGAAAAATTTCCCGGCCGAAGGCCGGTTCTTCCAACATTACAGGCTCACTATCGTTCGCCAGGGAAAAAAATCGACACCTAAGTAGCACGAAAGGTCTAAATATTGACGACGAAATGGGGCGAAATGTCTTAAAATCAACTAACTAATGGGGCAAACATCTTAATATCTGAAAACTAATGAGGCTAAACACGAGGAAGAAAGGGGACCAGCAAACCGGCCCATGTCCCCTTAAACATGATAGAATGTAACAAGATTACTGTAAGACAGAGGTGGCTATAAACTATCCCCATAAAGATCAAGGTGGGATTTCCAGGATATGTTTACAGCAAATGGGTTTCAGTCAAGAGGGTTTCAGTCAAGAGAGTTTCAGTCAAGAAGGTTTCAGTCAAGAAGGTTTCAGTCAAGAGGGTTTCAGTCAAGAAGGTTTCAGTCAAGAGAGTTTCAGTCAAGAAGGTTTCAGTCAAGAAGGTTTCAGTCAAGAGGTTTCAGTCAAGAGGGTTTCAGTCAAGAGGGTTTCAGTCAAGAAGGTTTCAGTCAAGAGGGTTTCAGTCAGTTCAAGCAACACAGCCGGCCACAGTATGGGGCTCTCTACGCGGCCATTGAGGTATGTACAACCCCAGACACAAATACCTGGTACAAGGCTAGATTATGAACTTGAAGCATTGAGGGAAAACACCGACTCCGGCTTGTGTTTAAAGGGATTGTTCCAAAATATTTCGTCCGCGAGTTAGTTATATTAAGGGGACTGTTTTGCTGGACCCCCTTCTCCCTAATGTTTAGCTCCATTAGTTTTGAGATTATAAGACGTTCGGCTCATTAGTTTGGCGATTTCAACACCTTTCGCCCCATTTCGTTGTCAATTTTAAGACTTTTCGTGCCATTTAGGTGTCGATTATTTTCTGGCGAGCGATACGAGCCTGCAATTTTAAGAGGAATCGGCCTTCGGCCGGGAAATTTTTCTACCGAAAAATGTACACATTTTTCTACCGAAAAAATATACAAATTTTTCTTGAAGGGGGGTCTAGAGGGTGTTTTTCTAAGCTTGATGGAGGTCTAGGGAGGAAATTAAAAACAAATATGAATAAAATAATTAATAGACCAAACAAACGGTCAGTCTCCCCTTATGAACATTTGTACCACCTCTGTGATTCTATCTGTCACCGTATATACTGTACACTCGCGGACAAGAATATTCAGAACAATGATACACAATTGATAATACACTGCCGAACTATTTTGATAAACCTCCTAAACAACAAATAATAAGCACAGTAAATCCACGTTAACCCCTGCTGTACCGGCGGTCTCTTTATTGTAGTTGAGCTATAGTTAGCCGATTAGGAGCAGTTTAAGAAGGATCTGTGGTAGTAATAAGGGTTAAGTGAGATAGTTCAAGCGAAGTCTGATAATTGTTGGAGGGCCTGTTTAAACTCAATATAATCGTCTAATAGTAGTCAGCATAAAGAACATCAGAACATGGGAGTCTGCAGAAGGCCGATTGGCCCACACAAAGCATATCCCTCTCACACCCAACCATAATTATTGGCCCAGCTCACTAACACCATGAGGACTGACCTCACCAAAACGGTCAGAGGTCAGAAAACGGGGTTTTGTAGAGCGCCGATTGTCCCACACCAGGCAGATCCCCTTCACACCCAACCCATCTCATCCATATGTCTATCTAATTTCATCTTAAAGCTCTATCGTTCTTGATTCCACTTTAGCCTATTCCACCTATCTACAACTCTGTTGCCAAACCAATATTTGCCTATATCTTTTCTGAAACGAAATTAATCTAATTTGAAACCATTTGTTCGAGTTCTTTCGCTAGTACTGAGCTTTAGTACATTTTTCTTGTCCCCTTTATTAATCCCACTAACCCACTTGAACACCTCTATCATATCTCCTCTAACTCTGCGTCTCTCTAGCGAATGTAAGCCTAATTTGTTCAACCTTTCTTCATATGGAAGATGTATAATATTATGGAGCATTTTTTGTCATTTTACGTTGTACTCTCTCCAAGGAATCTATGTCCATTCTGTAATAAGGACACCAACATTGAACAGCATAATCCATATGGGGTCTCACTAATGACAAGTGAAGTTTCAAGATAACATCAGCAGTTCTGTTACGCACACTCCTAGAGATGAACCCGATAATCATGTTTGCCTTGTTACAAGCTGTTTTCTAGGTTTCCAATTATTGCTAACAAACACACCTAGATCTTTCTCACATTCTGAGTTTTCTAATTCAATATTAGCTAGTTTATAGCATTTATATTCATCTTCCCTATCTTTAATACCTTGCATTTGTCAATGTTAAACTTCATCTGCCAATTTATTGACCATTAGTGTAAGGTATGTAGATCCCTTTGGAGGCATTTTACAGTATATCGCTATCTGAATCCATTTTTCTCCCCATTTTGGTATCGTCTGCGAATTTAAATTACTTATCCTACTAGTTATACCTAAATCAAGGTCATTTATGTATATAACAAACAACAGAGAACCTAATACAGATCCCTGGGGGACACAACTTTTAACTGCTCCCCATTCTGACTTAGGTACCATTTATGCTGACTCTCTGCTTCCTACCAATTAGCCATGACCTAATCCATCCCAACTACGAGTCACCTATTCCATGCACCTCAACATTTCTCATCAATCTCTCATGAGGGACTCTGTCGAAAGCTTTACTGAAATCTAAATATATTATATCATATGATTTGTCATTATCTACTGCTTCATATACCTCTGAGAAAAAAGCTAAGCAAATTAGTAAGGCAAGAACGTCCCTGAGTGAATCTATGCTGAGAAGAATTGATTTAGTTAAATGTGTCTAAGTGGATTCTAATTTTCCTAGCAATAATTGACTCTAGTAGCTCTCCTATGATTGATGTGAGACTAATGGGACGGTAATTGGATGCTATTGATGTATCACTTTATTTTTGGAGATCGGAACTACAATTGCAAGCTTCCAAGCTTCTGGAACTAAACCTGTTTCTAATGACTTGATAAACAGACATGTTAATGGGTAACTTAATTCATCTCTGCATTATTTTAATACTCTAGCATACAGCGTGCTCCACTGGATCGAAAACTATCTAACTGGATGAATGCAACCAGTAGTAAAAAATGGTAAAGCATCGAACTGCACTAAAGTCACAAGCGGTGTTCCCCAGGGGTCAGTGCTCGGACCTGTCCTCTTCTTGATGTATATACATGACATTGATGACGATCTCATGTAGTATTTCAACATTTTCAGATGACACAAATATAGCAAGCACGGTAGTCCCTCCAACTCAAATACAATACATCCAAATGTATTTAGATAAAATTCTCTAACTGGGCTCAGACCTGATAAATGAGCTTCAATATCGATAAATGTAAAGTATTGCACATAGGTTATAGGAACAATAAGGCAAATTATTCAATGGGTGGTATTCAACTCAAAAGTGTCGACAAAGAAACTGATTTAGGAGTAACAGTTACATATACTTTAAAATTGGGCTACAATGTACTGAAGTAAGATTATTGGATTCATTGGTAGGTCTTTTGAATACAAATATGATGTTATTCTCACCTTATATAATTAATTGGTTCGACCTCCTCTAGAAAACTGTGTTCAATTTTGGTCTCCTTACTATAAAAAGAATATAGACAAACTTAAAAGAGTACAGCGAAGAATAACAAAAATGATTCCCAGACTAAGAAATAAACCATATGAAGAACGTCTAGAAGAATTTAAAAACTTTTCAGCTTGACTATAGCGCAGACTATGAGGGGATATAGGTATTTAGGATAATTATAGATATCGATCACTTGGATGCAAACAAATACTTCACATTCGATTATTCAAATTTCACACAAGGAAATGGCTGTAAAATAATCTGTTAGCCCATTCACTCCTATGAAGCAAAGCACTTCTTTTGCAACTGGGTAGTAAACTTATGGAATGGCCTGCCTAGCAATGTTATAGAGTGCAGCACTGTTGAAACTTTCAAACATTTCTTAGACAAATATCTCGCCTTTAATCCCCGACTGACTGCATCTACAGATGAATAACAAGACACGCCCATAGTACCTCTTTTGGTAGAATAGACAGTAAGATAGTTCTATTTTTCTAATTTTCCTGTTGAGTACCATGCCAGTTTATCCATTCTACATTGAAAAGATTACTCCTGTCCCGTCTAAGCCATGTTTCTCTCTTAAGTAATAGGCTAGGTAGTTTAGATACAAGCAGCCTAATAAGGATCAGTAAATATTTTGTTGCTTGGTTTCCTTTGTACTCCTTTGTACTAAGTTTCCCCCACCTCCTCCAACGTCCACACCATACCTTTTTACACTCCTGGCCACAACAACAGTGGCAGACAGCAGCCTACAGGCCCATGCTACCACGAGTAGTTGAAACCACCGAAAATCATGTTTTTCTTTATCTATTTATACAGCATATATATATATATATATATATATATATATATATATATATATATATATATATATATATTATATGATTATAAAAGATGAAGAGAAGGATAACTCGTTTCCGTTGTGGTTCACTGTAATCGGACCTTCTTAGTCCATCTTCAGATATACATCAATTCCAACTTTAATTAAAGAACATTCAATTCTATTTCAATGACATTTTTAGGTCCGTGCGAAGCAGGACCTCTAAAGCTCACTCATGTCGTTGTTGTTCTTGTTGTTGTTGTTAGGGCGATCAATGCCAAAAAGTGCTATTTCTTGGTTATTACTGAACCAAATTTAATTATTTTTCACATGCATATACGCGAGCCGTGGCATAGTCAGTAGAGCGTCGACTCATGATCAAAGGGTCGGCGAATCGAATAATCATTGTCAAAATGTTATCAATTCTGCAAGCAGAGTAGTATCACGCACACAGATCCCACCCGTTTACTGTGCACCATCAGTCAGCTTGTCCGTCGTCGTCCGTCGTCGTCTTCTGTCCAGAAACTCCTCCTAGACCGTTCAATGGATTATCACCAAATTTCACAGGTACATTCATTTGGTCAATGCAATGGTCAGTCAAAAAGAAATTTTCCATTTAATTTAAAGGTTAAGGTCAAAGGTCAAAATATGGTAAATATTTCATATTTTTTTAGGTTTTTCTCAAATTTCTTCATTTTCACTGTAAATGTTACTGGTAACTTTGATATCTTATTGACCAGATTTCAGATAAATGTTCTAAAGGGTAAGATCAAAGGTCAAGGTCAAATGTTAAAATAAGATTTTTACTACCATTTCTTATACTAACTTAGATTTTCACTAAGCTTACCATGTATATTCGGAATACCTAGGCCAAAGTCATACGAGAAACTATGCAATTCCATATGAAAGGTCAAGGTCACAGTTCAAGGTCAAATATAAGGTCAATATGCTATTTTCTTTACTTTTCATGCAAACTTCACAAATTTTGGTGAGATAGTTGCACTTTAAATGAAAAGGAAAAAAATACATTTTGATACACATATCATAAAGGTCAAGATAAAGGTCAAAGGTCAAGGTCAACTATTCTATTACTATAATATATGAAACTAATTGATGGGTTTTAATGAAATTAGGCATGCATATTTGGTTTTCCTGGGCAATGTCAATTAACAAAAACTGTACTCTTACATAAAGGTCAAGGTCAAGGTCAAAGGTCAAGTTTTACTATTTATTTTTAGTTTTTCCTCAAATGTTTTCATTTTCACTATGCAAGTTACTGGTAACTTTGATATCGCATTGCCCAAGTTTTAGATATATGTTTTCAATTGCTCAAATATATTTACTCTTTAACCGAAAATATAATAAATTAAACGAACAGTATTATATCAACTTTCAAAATGATGAAGATAAATGACTCAGCACGTTTAACATATTCTATTTTCAATTAATTTCAATCGTATGACTTAAGGTTTCAATCTTTACAAACACATTCAGTCACTGATTCGTATCCTATACTGTATATGCTTCTATTTGTTATATTATTGTTCATTAAAAATAAGACACAGCGCGCAATGTTTTAACAGTCTCTATTAAGATTAAGTAAATATAGGTAATATTCTCGTATTTTTAACTCCATAACGATTCCCATGCTTTTAAATGTTATCAACACTCATTCTGATCTATCCTTAGGAGTAAGACTGAGATATGAATGGTAAGTTTAAATTACATTAACCATTTGAGTACCAGCGACGTGTGTTATATTTATTCTAAATATTTTGTAAGCGATGTTATGTAGCTTAGTAAGGCTCTGTGGTAGTTAAAAGGGTTGATTTAGAGAGTTTAAAGCTTTATTATTGCTAGAGGTCCTTCCTAAGATGAATAAAATCGTCTTATAATTGCCAGAAAATGATGAAATGGATGTCTCTGGTAAGCAATGTTTTTCGAAGAGCAAGACGGTTTTATTGGTGATAATTTTATACTATACAGTATATGTACTGTACATGTCTTTGTTTTAGCTCTTAGTAAGATTGATAAATATATTTTTATCCACACCCTATAGGAAAAATGTCGTTGAAATATAATATAATGTTCTATAAAGGTGGAATTGATGTACACCTGGAGATGGACAAAGGTCCGAAATATAGTGAACTAGAATTGAGACGTGTCACACCCTTTCACGGATACAAATACACGTGAGCTACTAAATGTTTGCATACTCTCAGTGGGGCTAGAACTACCGACAGTCAGGACGATTGTCCATGCTTTAACCAATTCTATGACGTGATAAAGGATAGAAACCATTTCCTATCCATAGTAAGGAGAAGGGAAATCCTACATGAAGAAAGTATTTCATTTCATACAAATGTCGTACACTTGTATTTGTGAGAAGTACTACATATTAATGATTCTCGTGCTTGGTTGGGTTATAATTAAATTAAATAACTTTCAACCTGAGTACATGGGTGTACTTGTATAAATCGCTGTATGGTATCCTAAAATATGGATCCAATGACATGTGTATGAATTAATTTCATTTTCCATGTAGGATTTCTCTTCTTAGTATACATAGGAAAATGTTAAGTATCCTTTATCACGCCGTGGTAGAGTTGGTTAAAGCATGGTCAATCGTCCTGACTGTCGGTGATATGAGCCCCACTGAGGGTATACAAACATTTAGTACCACATGTGTATTTGTGAGATACTCTTTGTATTTATGACTCTCGTGCTTGGTTGAGTTATAATAAAATTAAATCAATGTCAACCCGAATTGAGGGGGGGTACTTGTAAAAATCCCTGTATTGAATCCTGGAATATGGATCTTACGACATGTGTAGCCTATGATATGAAATACTTTCTCCATGTTGGGTTTCCATTCTTAATATAAATAGGAAAAGGCTAAGTATCCTTTATCACGCTGTTGTAGAGTTGGTTAAAGCATGGACAATCGTCCTGACTGCTGGTAGTTCGAGCCCCGCTGAGAGTATATAAAAAAAAAAAAAAAAAAAAAAAAAATATATATATATATATATATATATATATATATATATATATATATATATGTTGGTAAAGCCAGGTAATACATTTTCTTTAAGGCATACTAGGTAAAAATAAAGAAGCTGTTTCTGCATTCAAATTGTTATTATTCAGGGTTTCAATATTTCTAATCAGTCTTCTTTGAGGTTCAGTAAGAAGGTGAACAAGGTTGCAAAGTTCATGGTGATCCGACGTTTCGCTAGACATCTAGCATTTTCAAGGAATTATTAAACTACTCAATACTACAGATATATATACATATTCGGAGATCAGGGGGCAAAGGGTGGACGCGTTCGAGCGCCTGCCATTGATTGTGGGTAACCTTCTCGCAAGTCGCTCACTGTATCTCGTCCGAGGTTGGCTGGGGGTGGGTGTAGTCAACGCTGATTGGCTGCTGGAAGTCGAGGTGGTAGTAGGCTTGGTAGTAGGTTGCGTTCTGGGCTGCGTACGCGAGGAGGGCGTGGGAGGAAGGTGGAGGATAAGAGCTGTGGCGGGGTAGTATATATATATATATATATATATATATATATATATGGGTGTGTTTGTGGGGGGGGGGGGGGTTGTGTATTTATCCATATAAATGCTATTGTTAATGATCTTTGAAATCGAAAATATGAGCAGTCAATACAAGATACAAACACTAGTCACCCTTCCAACGCCGTACTAGAGAATTAAACATTATTCTATATACAACACCAGTTTGTCTTAATTTTGTTTCGATATACCATCAGCAAAGGTCTGAGGTTCGACCTCAAAGAGAGGTGTATCGTAATATCTGAGCAAGGAGTCAATATGTGTTCAAAGATATATGCATATGTGCGTATATTCATGTATATCTTATTATAAATACAGTATATGAAACTGGACAATGTATCTGAAATGCATGCTAAACACAGCAAACAAAACATTCAGTAAGTTTTCAACACAAACAATAGCCAAACAAAATCGCAATACATAAAAAACTACAATTTGTTAAAAAAATATACAGTTAGAGCAACCCGTAATATATTAACCATTCAAATGAGTGAATTACATACATATGTTGTTTTGTAATAATACCAAAAAAGTATATTAAATTATGTAATCATAGAAGGTTTGAATAAATACATCACTTAGATTATTCAGTCATGCATTACCCTAGGATAGACAATGGTACATTCCAATGCCATAGTCTCTAGCCCACTGATAAATATTTATGGACTTCACCTGTTTATAATTATGAACATATTTCCCTGGAAACTAATTTATGTATATAACTTTCTATGCATCAAATACAAAACCATATATAATATTTATTGAAAAGCAAACTTTATCCAAAGATCAATCCAGATAGTTATAATTGCATAAAGGAAAACATAGGGGGTCCTCGAATTCTTGTGAGTGTACTGGAGACTATTGCATCCGAGGTGGGAGTGGATAATTAACCCCTTTATTGCCTTGAGGTCAAATCCATATTATTCCGGATAACATTATACAGTCTGGCTCAGTGTAATGGAGTTCTTTTTATGTCCATGTGTATAAAGGAGAAAAAAGGCAGGCTGCCTGTAACGAGTGTTTCCCCCAAAGCCAAAGGAGTGACAAGAGCCAAATTCAAGTCGAATTTGGAGTCGTTGGAGTCGAAATGCCTGGACACACTAAGTTATCTAGCTATTTAAAACCTAACCCTGTAATTAACTCTTTGGCTCTCACAGATTCTTTCAAATCTTAATATAATTGTCTAATGATAAAATGCCAGAATAACATGAAAGAGTACGTTGTAGGCCGCATTAATTCATTCGTGCTCCTAGTCATACGTTGATACGCGACAGGAACTTGTTGAAGACATTGGGAATATGCCTCCTGAGCTCTGAATCTGTTTATTTAGGAGGTGTCCCCACATCAAAGAGCAAGTGAGTGAACAGTGGGTTTTTTGTTGAGGCCATCAGTTTGTATTTCAAGGAACTCAGTCCATCTTGTGTGTAACGCCGGACAGATGTGTGCAGCAGTGTTAGACGAAACTGGGAGAAAAGTTCATGTTAGTGAGTGAATTGTAATATTAAAATATATAAACAATTTCATCCACTCAATGTTCTAAGGTATATCATAATTAGTTACATATTTCGAAACACCTTTTAGCGCACCAGTTTTGGGGGTTAGGTAGTTTATAGACTGAGTATTTGCCATATCATTCACAAGAGATCGAGTCAATATATTTGCTATGACTCGATTATAATTTTACAGTAATATTAAAATGATATTGGCATCCATTTTTCCTGTAAAAAAATACAAACAAATAAATACCCAGCCTGAAAAAAAAAAACATTGGGCCTCATTATAGGTCTACAGTATATACATTTTCAAACCCACCAGAAGTCACTCCATCACTCGTTCGTTCTAACATGTGTCGGATTTTCATGTTTGTTATGAGAAAATATATAGAGGAACGAAAAACAAAGACAAAACTAAAAAGGTCCATGTGCCTAAAGGCATCCTCCATTAATAAAATGTTTGTAACAACTGGACTTAACTGTTGTGGGTTGTAAATTTCTGGGAAACAACTCCAAGGAAGTTTACTCCAGAGCGTAGAAGTTCTGGGGATAATGGAATTTTGATAAGAGGAATTCTACATTGAAGACAAGAAAGAGTGAATTCATGGGCATTTCCTGCTACCCTAGTGCTGCGGGGAAAGATGTGAGAGGTGGTACAATTGAAACAAATTCCTCAGAACATTTACTATGAAAATATCATTCGTATGAACAATGGAGGAAGATATGAACAATGGAGGAAGATATGAACAATGGAGGAAGATATGAACAATGGAGGAAGATATGAACAATGGAGGAAGATATGAACAATGGAGGAAGATATGAACAATGTAGGAAGATACTGCATGATTACAGGCTTATTGATTAATCTAATGGCTTTATTTTTAATTTTGTCCAACTGCCTCAATGCAACCACTCCACATCCATTCCACAAGAGTGAATAGAATTCCATCAGATAATGAACATGTTTGTTATATATAATGGCTAACTGCTCGTCAGTGAAAACATCTTGAACTCTATATAGAAGTCCCATTTTCTTAGAGGCATATTTAGCAATGAGGTGTCCAGTTTAGTCTGGCATTCAATGTTGCACCAAGGATATCAATACTAGAGGAGCTGGGAATATTTACATCATTACAAATTATGTGGGATCAGAAAGGTTATGTCTGTTAGAAAATTGTATGTACTTGATTTTCTGTGCATTAAATGAAACTAATTTTGTTTGTCCCCATTCATTAATTTTAGTAATTCATAGCGTTGGTAGTACTAGGTAGGGAATGTCATGAATTATTAGGTACAGTTGGTCAAGGATGAAAGTATACAGTTTTTCGTCTGCTATAGCCACACATGGTTTGTCATGTTGGCAGCCATGACAGCCTTTCCACTAGCCCAAACTATCCCAACACACATGGGGTTTATTATATTGATACATTAATTAATATACGGAGTGCTTCGAAAAAGCGTTTCCATAAATATCAAAAGTTAGAGAATTATTCATAAACCTTCAGGGTGACTAAATACTGTTATGGAGATAGCAAAACAAAGCTGGAGGCATACGCTGGAACAGCGCGTAGCCGCGGCGCTCGCCTCCGTTTCATTGCTCTTTGGATCACATATAATCCAGTCTTGGGGATGAAAGTGAAATATCAATATTTACCTACTTATTAATTAACAAGTATTATTAGATTCCTCTTTCTACTCATTATTTATTATGAATGTTATAATGTTAAGTGTATATCGTAATATCTTTTATAGCCACTCCATATTCGTCTACTTTAGATACCCAAAAATCTGATTCCTAAACGTGGACGTAAGGAAGCCTGTGTGTTCAATAGGGTAATGACCCAGCAATTTTACTCATCTTGCGAGCGCCATTGCTTTATGAGTCAGTCCTCGAAGCATAATGAGGCTTTACTTGTGATTTGTATTTATTTATTTATTATTATTTTTTTTTTTTTTATCAGCAGAACACCTGCAAACAAACTGCAACATTGATATCACCATACCCTACATTATTAGCCACATATTACCACGTGTGAAAATGGACCTGTATTCCACTGAAATATCGTATATAGGTAGACGTTTTGATTTTCGTTTTCACTCGCATTTCTTGTATATCTATCAATAACATTAAGTGTTTAATATCTCCGAAGTGATATTCACGTCAAAGATTATAGAGCAATATATTCATATTACCGTCTGACAACTAAGTCCAGGAACACGTTTTTAAACACCCTATATAAGGTGGGCGGGCTCTGAGATATGGCTACCAGGGCTGCCAACATGACAAACTATGTGTGGCTATAGCAGACGAAAAACTGTATACTTTCATCCTTGACCAACTGTACCCTCTCGTTTTCTCTAGAGCTCGTTCTGCCATCGCTCGTGTGCGTGGATCACTATTATCAGAGCTGTGGCATTGCACTTTTCCATCCTTTCTTTTAATATCCTTGCCCTCAACATCTTCTTGTTGATGATTGAGGGTAGTAAAGCTGTGAAGCTTATGTCACCCTCCCCAGGTGGAGCCCTCAACATCACCTTTATCTTTTGGGTCGCATGAAGAAATGTTCCAACAGACAGGCCTACACTAGTTGAAGGTGAGGTTGGGGATTGGGGATCACAGCCTCCACAACACTAACGCTCAATAGTGTTGTAAAATGGAATTATGTTGCTGAACCATTGGGATCAGTCGATGTATGGGGTAGACGTGAAACACAAGAAAGAGCTTGTATGTTGCATTTATCTAACGTTACAGTCTATTTAAAATTCAGCCTCTCTGCAGATGCATTATCTGTAGCCTCAAGCGCTAAAGCATAGACTACAGTATATCTGGACTGGGCACGAAAATGGAACTTTGCAGTAATGGACCCAAAATCAGAGAACGAACCCCTAATTTTGAACCTTGAAACCTCGAAAATATCACATATTCGCGGTTTCGAGGTTCGAACTTGGGGGTTTGTTTGCCGATTATGGGTCCCTTACTGCAAAGTTCCATTTTCGTGTCCAGTCCAGATCTACTTTAGTCTATGGTTAAAGAAATACAAAATTCAATCTCTTTCCTGTGTTTCCCTTCCATCCAATCCGTAACAGAATGAGTTGTAAACTTCTGGACTTAATGCTACAAATAATATATCCCGTGGATGTACTATCATACAAAAAAGTATCCTTACTAAAATGACACGCACCATTTAGACTCAATGGACGAAGTAATATGGAAACTATTGTTTGAGCTCGAATCGTACCCCACTTTATGAAACTCAACGTTCACGAGAGTAAGGATACTTTTTTGTATGATAGTACAGTACACTCGGCCGGCCGCAATTCCGCGTGGGCCACCTAGTCGTAGGGTTTGGGTAAAGTCGTTAGTATAGTTTGTTCTCTCTGAGTATAGTAAGATCTCACACTACCCTCCCTGAATCAATCGAAGAATATGATTTCCATAGATGGCGCAGCTTGATTGGAAGGGAGGGGGAGCTTGTTGTAGTGTTGAAAGGGTAGGACACAATGGTAGGGGGGGGGGGGGGGGGGGCTGAGTTCGGTTGTTTACAATTATCGCGATATACTGTATATTCTGTTAGCAAGCATTCCCTAACAGTTATTTCTGTGTTGATAACATTGTATAACATGCAGTGAAGAATTAACTTCTACGTGTTCATACAATAATGTTCCCGAACCTGGAACTAATTTTGTAATTTCTGTAGCTGAAACGTCTCTCTCTCCACTCACTTTAATTATAAATACAATAAAAGTATATAGGTAATTATATATAGCATACAGCTTTTGTTAGCAAACCACAAACTAGCGACAAATTAGATTGCCAGAAGTAGTAAACTATTATAATTTAGTTAAGTTACCTTTGTAGTGTCAAAATATGTCGATCTGTGGATGACTTCCCTCAAGCATGAGAGTCACAGTTAATACTGAGTCGATGATATATTGATTAAATTGATCATTATTCATTAAGTTTGTTAATATCAATATGAAGATTATAAATTACCTGTAGCCAGAAAGAAAACATTGCATATGATCACATTGATACATTAAGCCAAATGGTAGAGGTATGGCATGTCCTATTTGTGTATTTAACAATTAATTTACATCGAGGCAAATTTGTTGATAAAATATTTCCCTCAGGAATATTAGTAACTGGCAACAGTGTTTAAGCTTATATACAAAATGCCTCTCCCCCAGGAGCTAAGGGGGGTTAAGAAGGATAGTTCGAAGCCTTATAATTGCTAGAGATAATTCCCAACCTGCACACAGGTAGAATATAGTGTAAAAGACGTTGTCGGTACAGAAGGGGTTAAGATGACGACATACGAGGGTTTATTTCCTTAAATATGGATCCGTTATATTATTCTGGCAACGTTTGGAGACGTATCTTGCACTAATAATAATTAATATTAAGGGGCAGGTATTAGTTTTCTGTGGACCCACTTTATATATATATATATACTGTATATGTTTACCGTATATTTGTCACTCATAGAAGTATAAGCATTCTAACAAAATATATGTTAGATGTATATTATAATTAATAGTTACAGTAGTGAAATAATAACTATTTACAGTTCATGATAGTTAGTATAGTTAAAACTTCATTACTTTTCCCTCAACTCAAAAACCTGAAACACATTTATCACTTTTCAAAATAGTGTCAAATCCATGTGTGCATGGAACAACACATAGACTGTAGTAAAACGTGTTCATATTGTAAGACCATATTTTACAATAGTTCAGTAATTGGGTATTAACCCTCACAGTACCAGCGACGTCTTTTTGTTTTTATTAAAGTTGCATTTAGAATATTGTTATGAAGCTATTTGATGGTAGCTAAAAGGATTATTTGAGATAGTTTGTAATCTTCAAACCGTGTCATAGTTGCTTGAATATGATGAAAAGGTAATGAATGGGTTAAGGGGACATGGGCCGGTTTTCTGGACCACTTTCTCCCTCATGTTTACCCCCAATAGTTTTCAGTTGTTATGACGTTCGTCCCATTAGTTTGGCGATTTTAATACCTTTTGTCCCATTTCGTTGTCAATTTTAAGACCTTTCGTGCCATTTAGGTGTCGATTTTTTTCCTGGCGAACGATAGCGAGCCTGTAATCTTAAGAGTAACCGGCTTTCGGCCAGGAAATTTTTCTACCGAAAAATTTACAAGTTAATCTAGAAGGGGGATCTGATGGATGTTTTTTTTAAGTTTGATGGAGGTCTAGGGAGGAAACTAAAAAACTAAAAAAATAAATGAAAAAATCCACCAAAAACTAAACCATCTGCATCTATAAGAATCACGAACGTCTTAACCCATTCAGTACCGGGGACATCCTTTTCATTATACTCTGGCAACTATTAGGCGGTTTTATTGAGCTTAGGAAGGATGTCTACCCATAAATAGATTACAAACTATCTCCGTTAATCCTTTTAGCTACTATATAATATATAGTAGCTAAAAGGATTAACGGATATATAGTATATATCCTTCCTAAGCTTCATGAAACCGTCTAATTTCAGCTGAAATATAAAGCACCTGCTTTTTTCTCTCATTCTCTGGCTTGTATCCATTCGGCCACATTCAGCCAACTGTTTGAAGACGTTTATCCACATCCAGGTGTCGATTTTTTTCCTGGCGAGCGATAGCGAGCCAGCATTGTATGGAGAAATCCGGCTTCGCCGGAAAAAAAATTCTATCGAAAAATGTACAAATTTAGCTTGCTGTCAAAACACAAATATATATATGCTGGCTCGCTACCGCTCGCCAGGAAAATATTGATACCTGGATGTGGGTACACGTCTTAAAACAGTAGGCTGAATGTGGCCGAATGGATACAAGCCAAAGAGAGAGGGAGAGGAAGGTAAAAAAAGCGAGGTGGGCTCCCTTAACCTTCATAGGTAAATATCAGCAGAGGTGGCCACTTTTATACGATGATAACTCAATTGACCACTTGCGAGTTTGGATCTATAAGGAAGTTGGAGCTGTGGCCATCAATATTTAGCAGAATTACCGACTAAAATACGGTCGTAGTGCATTTATTAACCTATTTAAATGTACTTATCATACTTTCCATCTATCAGAAACCTACATCATTATTGCATTTATGTTTTATATCAATGTTTATATCTCCAACTTCCTTCAAGATAAATTTGTATGTACATATTTCGGTAGAAAAAAAATCCGGCCGAAGGCCGGTTCCTCTTAAAATTGCAGGCTCGCTATCGCCCGCCAGGAAATAATGGTCACCTAAATGGTACGAAAGGTCTTAAAATTGACAACGAAATTGGGCGAAAGGTGTTAAAATGGCCAAACTAATGGGCCAAACGTGTTATAATCTCAAAACTAGTGGGGCTAAACATTAGGGAGAAGGGGGTCCAGAAAAACGGTCTGCCGCCCCTTAAATATGGATCCATTATATTATTCTGGCAACATTTGGAGACTATCTTGCACTAATGTTTATTCATTTTAAGGGGCAGGGATTGGTTTTCGCTGGACCCCCTTCTCCCTCAATTTTAGCAAATTAGTTTTGAAATTTTAACCCGCTGAGTACCAGCTAAATATTTATAAATGTACCACCCAGGACCGGCTGATTCTGATTATTTTTTTTCCAGAAACAATAGCGAATGGGTTAGGAATGAAGGAAAAACCACGAAAAACCGATCAAAAAGCTCAAAAAATGGCCCTACAGAGCCCCCGAAAACGGATTTTACAGGAGTAAAAAATTGAAGGCAATTTACCCCAAAAAACATGTTTTTGCGCGCTCACGCGCACGCGGTTGGACTTTGAGAGTTTTCAACGATCGGCATGGGTGCGTGGGATACTTACACAGTTCCCATACAAATCTGAGCCCTCTAGGTGCCATAGGACCGGAGTGACACTGACGCAGACGTCTGCGTCGCTGGGGTTTAGTGTTACATACATTGCCGACGCACTGTTTGCGTCGCTGGGGCTCAGTGGGTTAAGACGTTCATTCCGGGGAGTTTGGAAATTTTGAGACCTTTCGACTAATTCCTTTGGCAATATTAAGACCTTTTGTGCCATTTAGGTATCAATTTTTTCCTGGCGAGTGATAGCGACCCTGTAATTTTAGGAGGGACCGGCCTTCGGTCGGGAAATTTTTCCACCGAAAAATGTACAAATCTATCCTGAAAGAGGTCTAACAGTTTTTGTTTACAGCTTGATGGAGGTCTAGCGAAGTAACCTATAATAAATTAATACACAAATATATAGACCAAAAAACAGCCACTAGCGCCTTAACCCGCTGAGTGCCAGGGACGTATATATACGTCCAAGGGTGTTGTGACGCCCAGTGCCAGGGACGTATATATACGTCCACGCCGAAAAAAAATTGTAGCAGCGAAACGACTGCACCTATGGCTTTCATATTTCTACCACTTGTACCTTACCCTTCTGGCTTCTTGCCACCACCAACACAACCCCCTCCCCCACCCACTCGCTGACTATCGGTCGCCTCACAAGGAAAAAAAAGGAAAATATGTGGCGGCAAAACGACTGCACCAATCGGTTCCATATTTGTGTGACAAGTCCCTTACCCTTCTGCCTTCCCCCCACCACACCCCCAACCGCCTCCCACCACCCACTTCCAGTGTATCCGTACAAAGAAAAGGAAAAAAAGGAAAATCCGTGATGGCGAAACTACCCCACCAATCGGCTTCATATTTGCAACAAGAGTCAATTACAGCTTCTACCTTCCCCCCACCATCCCCCAAACCACCCTCCCACCACCCTCCTACCTATAAGTTCCAATACCATAAAAGTCGATGATTTACTCTGAACATTTCAGCTAAATTCGGGACCATCGGGGACCTGATTTCTGGCGAAAATGGACAAGGGGAGTGGTTTTTTTACCATTATCCTTCCTTTCTCACCCAACTTGATAGATTTAGCCAAAAAAATAAAAATAAAAAATCCTCTGGCACTGGCAGATGCATAGGGTCAATAATTGTCTGGCACTCTGCGGGTTAAGTAGGCCAAAACTCTTCACTCCAAACCTCTATAACTAAAAAATGGCTAGAGCAAATGGCCTGTACATTTCCACACTAATTCCCTGCCTGACTCGTCCCAATTGGTTGACATTGTAGCTCGATTACACTAATATTGTGTAACCCTTTCTGTACCAGTGACGTCTATTATGTTATTCTAGCTCTACTTCGACTATTTTATGCAACTTAGGAAAGATCTTAGATCTTAGATCTTAGATCTTAATAGATAACCCTTAGTATTAAGGGTTAATAGTGTTACGATGTTCCTCCATCGTAAGTTTAATTTAGTTAGTTAATGTCCATAAATTACTATGTTGCATTGGTCATATATTCACATGGTGAATATATCTTACTGTCTTGCGGTAATTTCAATACCGCGTGAAGCAGTGCTCGACCATACGGTGTGAACCAGTGCTCGACCATACCGCGTGAAGCAGTGCTCGACCATACGGCGTGAAGCAGTACTCGACCATACGGCGTGAAGCAGTGCTCGACCATACAGCGTGAAGCAGTGATCGACCATACGGCGTGAAGCAGTGATCGATATTTATCGTATTAGCGTCTGTTTCAAGTTCATATTATTTCGTTCAATGACGTGGTCTCTTTGATTTTCCCAATCTATAAACAGTGGCGGAATTATATAACCCATTTATTATTAATGGACTTTTCCGGTATATTGATACAGTACGTGTATTATATTATGCGTTGTATAAGCATGTTGTATTTATTTGTTTAATCCTTTGTGGTCCTACTTGTCGTAGTTGCATTGTTTAAGTAAGGATTACATTGTATAAAAGAACCATCAGGCTAGTTCAAGTAGCTCCATCTGGTGCCGGCCTTAGTAAAGTCCGGCTGTAGGGTCATCAGTCCGATTCTAACTATTAACCCGGGAACTGCGGGAAGGCTCTTAAGAGTTCCCCCGGCGGACTGCGGGAAGACTCTTAAAAGTCAGGGAAAACAAAAAAATAATTTAAACACCAATTTTTTTTTTTTTTTTTGCCCCTGGGCCATGCCAAATATCACTCCTCTACCTCCCCTCCTTCCCCACTTTCCTCCCATCCTTCAGTTATCACCTATTTTCCCTGTTATTCCCTTATTCTGTGGTATATTTTCGTGCTAACATTAGCGAGTTGCAAGCAGGGCATTGTCATCACTGTTAGCAAGCAAGTGCAAGAGAGAGAGAGAGAGAGTATCGATCTACAGTGTCTCTCCAGACTTGGGGAAAAGTGGCGGGAAAGGAGGTTGCCTCAGCCATACATTATGTAACTCCCGGCCTGTATCGCCGATTTTGACCATCCAAACGCTGTTTCCACTTGTTTTATTATTGTTTTATTATTGATAAGTATTAATGCTATTTATGGTAAAATAAATATTTTAGTGATGGAAACAGCTCAAATACATGCGCACAGGCAGAGGTGTCTCATACCCCCCATGCGCACTTCAGAGGTTAAGGGAGTAACATCTATCTCTCGCTTTTCCCTTTATTGGCATTTGCTTATTTAATTATTTCTTTCTTGGCATATATTTATTCATTGGCATATTAACGTAACATATGACGGATTCTAAGGGGTGTGTGTAGTTTTTTTGTCGCTCGTATTGAGACTGCATAATTACTGTGTTTTTCCATATAATATGTTTCTTCTCTTCTGTGTTTAGCCGCACCCTTGGCTTTGTTAAGGGAGCCAGTATACTTCGGTATTGGTGGAGGGGTAAGAGAATTATTCCTCGCTGGCATAATAACTAGAGTTAATGCTCTTTACCATTTTATTTTATTCCTGCAGTGGCGTGTGTTAATTACCAACCGATCATTATTTCTTTTATGTGCATTATTTTAGCTAGGTCTCTAGTCCATTGGGAATGCCTGGTTTGGAATAGAGTGTGGTGGACTTCAATAGTCTTCAGTTATAGGGAAGATTACTTCGGCCCAAGCCAACTGATAGACTGGACAAAATAGACTTCAGTGTTTTATAATTGTGTTACAGTGCACCGCAGGTAGGCTGTGTTTGCCTACCTGGGTATTATTTCTCCGCTTAGCACAAGCACTGGCACAATTATAAAACCTGTTGAGTTGAAGTCGGCTTAGGTCGCCTCAACGATTGTTAGGATAATCTTAAGTGGGTGGTGGTTGATAGGTGTTTATTTGACCCTTGATTCATTCGTTTATGCTTGATACTTGCTTCATTATTTTGGTATTCATTGTTGGCATGTATTTACCGTAATTTTATTAATGTAGATTAAATCAGAGTTTTCTCTTTTGTGTGCAGCTTAGAAAGGATCCTTCTCAGTATTGCTATTCGGTACTGAGTGTTTATGATAGTTGTGGCTCAGATCTTTTCACCACAACTAGGGTTTCCAGTTTTTGCCAGCCGTCCGGCTGGCTCAGTTGATAGCGTGCCTGATTCCCATCTTGCAGGTCTCGCGTTCAATCCCCGCTCAGATTGAAAAGTTTTTCTGGGATATAGCTGGCGGTTACCATTCCCCATGAGCAAGGGGGATGGGTAATGGTATCTGGTAGACTAAAGAAAGCCAAGCGCTTGTGAATCCTCGAAGGAGGAGATACGGGCTCTATATAAGTAACCAGACGATTATTATTATTATTATTATTTTTATAACGGAACCAGTTAGGGGAATGTCTGCACCTTTGGTCCGGGCCAGAGAGCCTGGAAGTTGCGAATGCGCTCTGTTCTGTTGTGATAGGCTGTGTTACGAGTTGAGGCTACGGAGGTGCCGAGTATTTAATTGTCTGTGTTAGTCCAAGGACTAGAAGCCTCTACTGTAAGTCGTAACAATAGAGATAGTTCGAAGCCTTATAATTGCCAAGGATCCTTCCTAAACTGAATACAATCGTCTACAAGTTGCCAGAATATACTGAAAAAGTCGTCGCCGGTACATATGGTGTTAAGTTACAAGAGGTTTTTAAGATTCTGGTCTACTTAAGCCGGTATCACACGAGAGCTAGTTTAGTCAACATTCGATAATTAAAAAAATTCTGGCAACATTTCTAGAATATTTTGCACTGGTATTGGAAACTAGACTGATGATAGATGAATTTATGTAATCAGAATATTAAAATGTTTGACCTAATAAGCTCCCAGACCAGTGTTGAGCATAAATGTTGAGGGCAAAAGCGCTCGTGTGATACCGGCTTTACAGTGAACAAACTATAGTTTCGCCTATTACACTGATAGTATTGTAAGTAACACCAACAATTATAGTTTTTTAGCATCTGCAAACAATAAATTCAACAAAAATAGCAAATAAAGAGTTGCAAAGGAAACTTAAGGAGAGATGGTTGATTTTTCTGGCCCCTCTTCTCCCTCGTGTTTAGCCCTATTAGTTTTAAGACTTTTGTTCCATTACTTTGGCGAAATTAAGACTTTTAACCCCATTTATTTGTCAATATTAAGACCTTTCTTGTTATTTAATTGTAGTTTCTTTCCTGGCAAGCGGTAGCGAGCATGTATTTTTCACTTCGGCCAGGACATTTTTATACCAAAATTTTTACAAATTTATCTTGAAAGGGGGTCTTGAGTGTTTGTTTAAGCTTGATTGAGGTTTAGCGAGGAAACTAAATAATACATTAAACTGTATATAATACTAATAATAATAATAAACCAAAAAATATGCCCTACCGCCTTAACCCGTCCAATCCCAGCGATGGCTACTAGTCGTCGGTAGATAAGTTGCTCCACAGTTCCAGCGACTAGTCTTCAGTAGATAAGTCGCTCCACAGTCCCAGCGACGGCTAGGAGCCGTCAGTAATGTACTTTCCTTGTAACTGCCTGTATCAGGATGTACCTGGTACCACAACCGTTTGAGCACTGCTCACGATATGGCAATACTTCTCAGCTTATATAAAACTCACTGAAGGGTGGGAGAGCCAGTCTTCCTTCATCTCTTGAGGTGGAAGGTTGTGCCATTTTGGCCACATTGCTTGTAACTGGGGGGGGGGGGGACTTTTATTATTGTATCCTCTGGTATAGTAGGGGTTAAGGAACATTGTTCTCTAGAAATCGGCCTTTGGAATAATAACCGTTGAAATCGTAAAAGAGGTACATGACTTTATTGCCGAACTGTACCTACCTTCATTGGTAAGGGGTGCCTCTGGGTGTGTTTGATCATGGTGAACCTGGCCTGTTTCTCCAGAGGCCGCTCAATTACCAAGCCAGACTTTTGTAGCCTACAAATACACAGTTAGTCAGGTACAGGACTTGCTCAAATAATAAGAAATTGCTTAAATGATATCAATTTATGCTAACGTGTCTCTCCCAGCAGTTACTCCAAAACTACATCAAGAGGCCATAGCAAACATATCTTCTGACCTTTCTGCTATCTCTGATTGGGGTAGAGAAAACCTTGTAACTTTCAATGCATCCTAACTCAATTTCTCCATCTGTCTACTCTTCACAACCTTCCAGAAAACTATTACCGGTACTTACTCTTCAACAACATACAAATTAACCTTTCACATTCTCTTAATATTCTCGGTGTCTCTTTTTCTGCTGATCTCTCTTGGAAAGACCATATTAACCCTCTCCGTCTCATATGACGCGACCGCGTCATATGACAGTTCCTCCCAAAACTATCAAATGACGCTACCGCGTCATATGAAGCTAGTGAAATAGCTCGGTAATAAGTTGTATGACGCTTCTGCGTCATTTTGAGCTCAGTAAGTCAGGTAAGTTAGATCATAATCTGTCGATTGATGGCAACCCAAAATTCCTCAGACTCCTAACGGTCCCTCAGTGTGAGAAAGACTTGTGGGGAAAATACCGGGCGGTCTGCCAACCCGTTAGTTAATATATCCTGTCTGAGGGGGTTAATACAGCTTCCCAAAAGCTGGGTGTGCTCAACTGCCTCTGGGGGTTCTTTACTCCTGCACAGTTTCTTGCTCTGTACAGGGTCACAGTGTGTGTATGTATTGAGTATTGTTCGCATGTGTGGGAAGGATCCTCTCGCACAGCACTTACGGACAAAATAGAAAAGTAAGCCTTTCATCTCATTAACGCATGTCAACTTACCGATTCTCTGCAATCTCTCTCTCTTCGTAACAATGTTGTATCTGTCTCGCTATTCTATCGCTAGTACAATAATCAGTGTTCCTCAAAGCTCTCTCGGTGTATACCACCTCCTGTACATAAAACATGTAGCACCCATCGTGCAACACAATCTCACCCATACTCTGTGCAACTCTCCAACCAAAGAGTGAAACGATATTCCCAATATGTCTTACTATTCAACAGCTGAGCTCTGGAACTCTCTCCATGAATCTCTCTTTTCCTCATCCTGACATAAAAAAAAATCCAACTCTGTGTGTCCAGGCATATTGGCTCGGAAATTCCTTGATTCTGGCCCTGTCACTCTTTCAACTCTGGGGGAAGTAATCGTCACAGGCAGTTTTGCATTTTGTTTCCCTCATCCATATAGAAATTAAAAATACATAAACTATACAGTATAGTTACATTTTTGTTTTAATTTTGTTAGTGGCAGAGGGTTAGTTTGTCCCTTAAGAGACATAACACAGTGAATTATGCGTATCTGTATCTTTAGTCCCATCCACTATGTTATGTTTCTGGTTCTGGGTTTTGTCTGCTTCCGTTATCGCTTCTCACATATTACAATGTAGTACAAAGATCAATTGTGATTTTGTTTTGTTTTAATATGTTCGGAGAGTGAATATTATATATATATAGTAAATTAGTATTTAGAATGAAAGATGCATATTAATTTTGAATGGAAAAGCTATAAGACTAGCATTCAGGCCTAAGTTTACCACCATCGTGTGTGTGTGTGTATGAAGGGAAGAGCGTGAACCAAGGTTTTCTGTGTTATACGAATATTATTATTCCAGAGGTGTCTTTGTAAATTTGTTTTGAACAAATGTTTGATGCAGTTCTACACAAACATGTTCAATTATACTTTTTCAAAGCTCTTTGGGACCCCATGGTCTCAGATCCACACCCTTATGATTCAAGGGAAGATCATTTTTGGATAATATTGGTTAAATTCTTGGTTTCAGTATTTCATCACAAAACCCACCACAAAACATATCTTTGTTGTTTCCAAAACATTGGCATAGTGTGCATATTCCCTTATTCAAAATGCAATGTGATGCGTAGCTAGTGAATAGCCAATTAGGTGACATGGAAAGTGAGTCTGAGAAGGCGAGATATGGCTAAACAAATCCATGAGCTAACAGTCAGAATTGTAGCACTAAATTCGGATTCCAAACGAACCTCGAACTGGCTCCAAAATCTTTGTCCAGTGTAAGAGTATGATGTCGAATTCCTCAAAATCTGCAACCCCAAGACGAATTGCATCAGTGCATCATTGCATCAGGTGAAAGTAAACAAGACACCCATCAACACCTGCTCTCTTCAAAGCCAACCGCCAACATCACAAAGCACGGATCTACCACCCAGCTGTCCTGAGCTGCAACGTCACCCACCACATCACAAGCCTCACCCAGAATCTCTACCTATACTCTCCCAGAACCCAGAACCCAGAACCCACTCCTACCTGTGCTCCTGCCATTCATATTACCTTTACCGGCTAACCCTGAGTAAAAAAGGGCATAAAAAATGCCACCAAGATAGTGACCAGAAATACAGTAACTTGTAACCACAAACCACCGGACCAGCGAGATGAACAAAAGAAGCGAATGCAAGCCTTGAGCAAACCACCATTCGTTAGCTCATTCAGATTCCCACCCTCAAGTGGTATTCTTCTTAATGCGTCGAATAGTATTCCTCTCCACAAGACTTGTAGTATTCCTCTCGTCCAGATTTGTAATATTCTTCTTGTCTCTCCTGCACACTCAACTAGTATTCCTCTTAAGGCACCAAGTAGTAATGCCCTCGGCAAGACCTGTAGTTATTCCCTGTGATGCCCACATTTCAAGGAAATACACACACCAGAATAACATCCATTATAGTAAAGCCAAATACTGCAGCTCTAGGAAGTACACCTACACCCAAGAATAGCAGGGTTTACCATCCACCATTTTCTAAAACCCAATTAATGTCCCATACTCTGTTTCACCTCGCCTGCTTAGCTCCACCTCCGAACCACCTCTCGCTGTTACCACTTTTCAAGTACCTAAACTGCTACTTGGCCCACTCTTCACACCTGAGCCAGCCTGCCCCAATCAGAAAAGACAACTCCACCCCTTTACACCCAGATGAGTGATACTAAGCCGAGGAAGAAGCACAAGGAATACACTAAATACCAGCTGGCAGAGTTGTTCGCTAGCTAGAATTAGTTCAATACAAATTTACTAAGACACCTCTGGAATAATAATATTCTTATAACGTAGAAAACCTTCGTTCACCCTCTTCCCTTCATGCGCGCACACACACACACACACACACACACACACACACACACACACACACACACACATGCACGATAAATGTTCCAGAATCCTACCTTCGTTTCACTATATATCAACGTTTTGATGGTGGTAAACTTATGCCTGTATGCTAGTCTTATGGCTTTTCCATTCAAAATTAATATGCATCTTTCATTCTAAATACTATTGATTTACCTTATACAATATATATACTGTATATACACTGTCCGAATATATTTAAAACTAAAGAAAAAAATCACAATTGATCGTTGTACTACAATGTAAAATGTGAGACGCGATAACGGAAACAGACAAAACCCAAAATCAGAAACAGAACACAGTGGATGGGACTAGAGATACAGTTGAGGAGATCATTAATGAATAATATAAAGATAATCTGAGACAGAACAAAACACTGAGTTGATAAATTGAGGAAGTGAGTGATGGCAGTCCACGAATGGTAGACTACTCGGCCCACGGGACAGCTCGGCCAGGACAGCTCGGCCCACGGCGAGACAGCTCGGCCCAGTAAAAACGAGACAGCTCGGCCCCGTGTTAATTATGAGACAACTCTTAATTAACCTAATCTAACCTAACCTACACATTATGAATCGAGAGAACTAGCCTATGACATAATTATACAATAAACGAACATTTCGCCCACATTACACACACGCCATAAACAGGAGGCCATGTATGCAGCACCAAATCCTGCAAATCCTGTCCTCTGCACATGCGTGAGAATCTTAGGCCCTTTGGCACGATTTTTTTTTCCTTTATACTATTATATTATCTTAACCTAACCTAACTTAACTTAAATTAACCTAACAGTTGAGCCTAAATAACATAATAAAAATATTAGGGAAAAGGCCGCGCATACGCAGAGGACAGGATTTGGTGCTGCATACATGGCCTCACCCATAAACCCTCCACTTAGCTCTCCCCATCCTAATCCTGACTGGTCTCGTTAAATTGCCCCATAGAAAAACATGGGGCCGAGCTGTCTCAAATAATGGGCCGAGTTGTCTTGCCGTCGTGGCCGAGCTGTCCGAGCCGAGTTGTCCCATGGGCCGAGTCGTCCAGTCACCCAGTCCACAACTGTAGCTATGGAACGGTCTGAAAGGAAATTAGAGATAAAGGCACAGATAAAGGGATAAATACTGCAGGATGGTAGTTTGTAAATTAAAGATTGTGCCAGACTTTATCGACGGCTTTCAATCTGTCTAGTGCAATATAAAAAGTCTCACCGTAATCCCAAGGAAGGATGACCAAGAGTTAGCATGATAAGCTAGATCACCAGTAGAGCGGCCCTTAACCCGTTGAGACCCGCCCAAAAAGTATGTTTCCCACCCAGAACCCAAGGGATTTTTCATGTTTATTTATTTTTTTGCTGAAAATACATCTAAAGGGTTAGTAATGCAGGAATATAAACAAACAAATGTTCACCAAGGTCATCTTGGGGGGCTGGGTGAGGGTGCCTGATGTACGATGCCTCCAGTTTCCGAGTGTGACTCATTTACACCACCCGAGCATCGTATGTTCCTCCACAGTGCATAACATAACACTAATTATCACTGAATGTCATTGTAAGTGTAGGTACAGTGTTATAAGTGATTGAGTTCGGTGTTATAAGTGACGGTGAGTGGCAAGCCTTATGCACAGATGAACACCGCCCAGCTGGCTGGCTGCCACCCCTCCCACCCACACTCCCGACTTTCAGTTTCCGTGATCACTCTCTCTTATTTAATTCACCCTGCATATTAATTGTTGTTTATTATTGTAAACTTGATTGTGTCAATATCACTTTTCTAAATTATGTGACGTTAACCACTCCGTTAGAACCGCATGGCTTGTCCTACGGTGACTCGCTAGGATCGCCAGGGCAGTGGATGTGGCTACAGTTGATGTATTATTGTGTGCTTTATTTCATATGAAAGCTCGTGTCATGGGCAGTCCAGAAAGGCTCTTTGTTTTCGCCCATGTCAAGGCTTTATATATTTAATTGCAAAGTATAAGTTCTATCATTAGTAGGAATGATAGGATTTGAGAGAGAGAGAGAGAGAGAGAGTAGAACAGAGTGAGAGGAGGCGCTCAGTGTTTTTTACCATGCTCGATGACATCATGGCTAGCTGGCCTCCTGGGGATTGGCTGGAGGACTTGATACCACCCTGCCTACGCGGTCCAAGCTAGTGCCAGTATATATACAGCTCCCTTGCCTCTCTCTCCCTCAGATCTGGTTTCTAGAACACATCCTTCTTATCCCTTTGATATCTGTCCCCCTTTCTGCACCTGAGAACCTTTTCCTCTGCCTATCTCTCTCATTTCCCATATCTTTCACCACCTTTTATTAATATCATACCCCCTCTGGTTAGCTCTGCATATTCAGCTTCATGCTGGCCAGTTGTATTGTGCGTTAAGGTCTCACATAACCCATTTATTTTAGTTGTTAAGATAAGTTGATCACGAAGCATTGGTTGGCATCCATATTGTTCAGTACCGCTTCCTATAATTATTAGTGTTCTGCTGGATTAGATAATGCTAGACTAGGAGTCTGATATTATAAGGTATTGTTTCCGATGGGTGCTGGCTTTAGTTAAAAGCTGCACGACATACCTGAGAACTGGAGTTGAGTGGGTAAATTCTAGTCTGTGTGCCATTGAGAGTACAGCATGCACGAATGAGGGCTTTTTGCCTATACCATTCTGCACTGTTCTAAGCTCGGTTGTTTGTCTTTGAGGTACGCCAGGAGAACGCTTAATACTTCGGTATTAAGGTTTCTCAAGAGAGCTACCCTTCACTATAACGTAATACTTGACGCACAGACTTGAGATTTGCACTAGGCTATGCGGCATGCCATGCGCACCAGTATCTCGTATCATTGACTCTAGCTAGACTTTATCAGTCATAGTAGACATTAAGTATATTAAACCAATTACTCTTATTATGCATACCCGTTTATGATTACACAAGCATTTCGCAGCCTAGTTTGATGTATTGAGACACAAACAACTTAGGCTCTTTTTGTTGATAGGAATACTGTATTGTCGTGGCGATTATTATTATTGTTGTAGCGTTTAGGATATTCTTGGCTCCGACTGCATTATATATCCTGCCTTTTGTGGGCATAGCCTGCACGAGCATTGTTTCGCTGCTTGCCTTTTTGGGTTCCATTTCCGATTCGAGCATCTTGATAGCATCTAACATTTAAGGGGAGCGTCCGGCTCATACTCGTAATAGTGCTCAAAACGGCAATATTGCGCAACCCGATATATGGCATCATCACCCATCCCTCTGTCTTCAGTTAAAATCCTGAGGCAATATTCCGTCTGGAAGCATGTTATTTCTGGGCTAGTTTAAAGTTTCCGCGGGTCGCGGGTCGCGCAGACGCGTAGAAAATGCATTATGGGTTTCGGATCTGCAAAAAATAAAAAATAAAACCATGAATTTTTGGTGAAAATATGACGTTCTTAGATATTTTGCCTAACAGTATCTGGTACTCAACCCGGGTAACAACGAAGGGTGTGGTGGTGGTGGAGGAGAAAGAGCAGTGTGGTCCAAGCCGCGAGAGAGGTAGGGTGCGGCTGGCCGGCTGGCTTGCAACAGCTCTCGTGCCTTAGTACCTCACGTAAGAAAGTTCACTTGTCGGCGCAGTTCTGACGTAACCAAACATGCTACAACAATGTTTCTGGTGTCATTGGAAAGGGCATGAAATTCTCTACAACTCCACGTCGCCATTTGTTTTTATTTCTTTCCCATTTCGACACAGCACCCCGAGACATTTGTCACCTAATTTGTACCTAATTGTAAATGCCCTAATTCTACAATTAGATACAAAATGGAAAAAAGTATCAACGTACAATTGAAACTACACCTATTGTTAGTACCCCCAATGCATTAAAACAATCAAGCAACAACATTTAAATGAGATTTTGATTTTACAAAAAGTCATAAATTTACACACCTAACTCAAAAAATAATTGTCCTAGAGAATTAAAATTTTGGAAATTTCTTAGTTGTTAGGTCCCCTATACGTGTACAAAATCTTATGAAATACAGACAAAATCCACTGACACGTTCTAGAGTAAAAGCCTGACGCTCCCGGACGCTCCCCTTAAAGAAGATTCCTTGTTGGTGTTGAAGGACTTTAGTGCACTTTCTTTCATGCAGGAGTGCCTGACATTTATTGATTAAAGTAACGTAAGCTGTAACTTCTCTTACCACCTTACTTTGCATACCATAACCAAGCACCTTCGGTTATAGGTAGTAATAGGCTGTTTTCACATAACATTAAGCCTAGAGTAGACGCACATTTATTGAGAGTTTGATAACCTATTATTGCATATAGAACTCTGGAGAGTATTTGTGTTCTTTGTTCACTGGGAATATACATCAGAGGTTGGATCTAGCACTTTCCGTTGTAGCATTTATGCCATTACTAGTCCAATGAATAAGAGCCCTGATATATTTAAACCTCAGTCGTAACAATTATTTTTCGCACTTTTGAATTAGATCATGTAATATCACACTGTAATTTTGTACAGTTTACTAATGTTTAGTGTATTTTATCATAGTCTTTTATTACCCACAGTTTATAAGTATAAATGTATTTACAGGTTTAATCCTTTCTCGAATTTATGATGCAGAGGTTGCCAGATTAGCAATAAGAAATAGAGTTCTCTCACTCTTATAATTACCTCTCCAAAATTAGTTTTCTGCCCACAGCTAACTCAAAGACAACTGCAGAGGTTGAAGCAACTAAACTAAATACCCCTGATGGTAACAAAGGCTTTAAAGTATCCCCAATATGCTCAAAATCGCGTCATATGTCGGAGAGGGTTAAGTGTCCATTACTGATATTAAACTGTTTTAGTGTCACTTTCACTTACACATTTTGTTTGGCACTTTGTACTAATGATATATATTTACACTGTTTATTTACACATAGTCTTAGCATCTATTATCACAGTCTTTGCACACACTCTTTTAGAAGTGCTCAAGGGTGTGGTATTCCCTGAACCACCTTGGGAAACACAGCGCAACATCACAGTCCGGGCACTAGAACCTGGTTTCTGCTCTAGTTCCGGTCATCTGTGTCGTATTCTGGCAAACAGGATACCGTCTGTTTTTTCCTTGTTGGCTGTGGGAGGCACGTAGTCGAGGAAGTGGCGTTCAGTCAACATGGCAATCCCCTCTGCTGCTGGGCGTCGATGTGCAGGGCGTTGCTGCAGGCGTGGGCCTGTCATGTTCTACCTCAACAACTTCCTGGACAACTCGATGCAGAAGTTTCTCCATCGTTTCTGTCTTGCCAGTGGTCGAAGATGGCCAGAGGTTTTTGTACTTGCTCACCTGTTGCACGATCATGGCGTCTGGAGTCTTAGAAGGTGGAGCGATGGACTGTTGTGATGACGTTCACATCACAGTTATCCATCCAGGATAGCATTAGTACATTATTTGTCTGACGGTTGATGACGGAACCTTTTTCCCTCCTGGTTGGTAGCTAGGGCATGAAGGCGCAATTCCTCCTGATGGTGGCGTAGATACCTGTCTTCCGGCTATGCAGATACTTGGCAAGGGAGGGGCTTGTGTACCAATTATCGAGGTATATGTGGCCTTTGTCAAAGTAGTCTTGCAACATCGTGTTGATGACGGCCCCAGATATTCTGTATGTCCTCGATCCCACCAGTTCATTTTTTTTCCCATATATAGTATGACTAGCAGGGGTACCCGGCGTTGCCCGGGTAATCACCATCACTACTACCACCACTACTACTACCATAATCACCATCATCAATCACTACTACCACAATCATCACAATACTACTACTACCATAATCACCGGCCTCGACCTCCCTGTGCCTCATTAAACGGCGACCTCGATTTCGGCCGCTAAATGACCTCCGATTTAGGATCTGACCTCATCCGTACCCCCATTTTGGGGGGCTGCGAACAACTTTCGTTCCATACACCTTTTCGATCGGAGGCCTCCTTCTGCCCCAAACGGCAATTTTTTCGCATTTTTTTCGCTTCCGTACACTACATAAGTTCTGCCGAAAATGTTATTAAGCAAAAGTGTCTCTGATTACCACTAAACTCGCCTAAAACCATCTCCAAAGCCTGGGCTTTCCAACGGTGCCCCACCTGGCACCAAAACTGTGGGAGGAGTTTAGTAATAAAGGTCGGGTAACTGATCGGCTAACTGACAAACATTGACCTTTATTTATTAAGATGTCCTGAATGTAGCCGGTGCAACAGTCACACATCACGAAGGTTTACAGGCTATAGTGATGATGTTTGCTGGGGATGTACTGCTGGAGGCTGATATTTCCCCTCCACAGGAGCAAACTCTTGTTTTTAGTGTCACTTTCTTCTGATGGGGTCTGACGGCGGCGGCAAACTTTGTCCTTAGGTACTTGAAGATCGGTCGTATCCTCTCCATGGGGTCCTTCGTATTCCTGGGTAGGTTCTGGTTATGAGTATGACTTGCTAGGATGTCTGTCTATGAAGTGTAGGTTTCCCATGATGGCCGTGAGTCGATTCCTACTCATAATTTTGCCGAAGATGAGGGTTTGAATGAATGGATCCCAGGACCAGTACTTCCTCAGCGATGACTTCTTTGTCACCCCAATCATTATGACATTGCGACGAATGTGTAAAACTCGGGGACTCCTAGTGTAGTTCATTTTAGGCGGGCAGATTGGGTCATTTGCTCCTTGCCATCCATGAAGTAATAATTGTAGCAGTTTGTCTGGTCAACAATTAGGGACATTAGGTTGGCAGTAAAATATAGGTGGAACACATCAAATCTTGTTGTCCTGGGTCCTGCGTCCTGCGTTAGGAATCGTGGGGCCAGCCTCCCTCGCGCCCACAATATATACGCGCCCTCCTTTAATAATGTGTGCATAAGTGTGTGTGCGTGTGTGTATTAGAATATATGTATGTATTTGCTTGAGTTTGTTTATGTATATGTGTGTATATGTATATGTGCATTTATGTATGTACAGTATATGTGTATGTATGTGTGCGTATAATTATGTGTATGTATGTATGCGTTAATTATCTATATATATATGTGTCTATAGTGTATACTGTTTGTGGTTCGAGGCTTGAGCCCGGCTGAGAGTATTCTATCACTCACACACACACACACACACACACACACACACACCTACACTGAAGAATGTCCCATATATATTCCCCCCAGCTGTCTCTCCTTATTTTATATTCTTCTTTTGTTCTCTACCGAGGATTACCTCCCATTGTAGTAGGCTTTACCTGACCCTACCTGTACGGACCCGTAGGCCATTTCGCCTTAACCCTTTTCAAACTCCTCATTTGATCTCTTCCGACGTTTGACATTCCATTCTAATTGGCTTTACCTGACCTACAGTCTGTTGCCCCATTAACCCTTTTCCAATTCCCTCATTTAATCTCTCCCAAGGATTTAACTCCCATTATTAGCCTCACCTGACCCTACCAGAACAGTTTTTGTATGTATGTATGTTTGTTTGCATACGTGAGCGTTGATGTATACGGGCATGTGCACACTTACTGCATGTTCTTATGTTCTATATATGTATGTATATATATGCGTATTTATGTGTACGTATGCGTATATATGTATGTTCTGTATATATATATGAGTAAAATAAATGTGTACTGTATATGCACTGTAAATCACTTACTCTCATGGTTAATTTATGATAATTTGTATTTTGCACTAGCATAATTATTGTATTAATTTCTTGTTTTAATGTAAAGTATATTATACTCACCCATTGTAAACTGGGCTTACCATTTTCATATATGTACATCTCATGTTCATCCACTAATTGTAAAATGTGTATTTTCAGCTCATGAGGCTGCCATTCTTTAATAAACCGTTTATTATTATTATTATAATTATAAAGTTATACAATTCGGCCTATAACGTGCCCCATCCACCCAATTCCACTCATCCTGATCGGCGGCACCTTCGTCGTCGCTGTCGTCAGAAGGGTCATCGTCACTAGGGGCACCAGGGCGGGTGGGGTCTCTCCTGCCTGAGGTTGTCTTGCCTCTTGAGCTCGACCTTGATCTAGGTTGGGACCCTGACCTCCCTGACCTCGAACTAGAGGTCGATCCAGTGCTGGGGCACCCCCTGCAGTGGGTGGAAAGCCCGCGGGAAAGTACACTCCCACGTCGTTGGCTGGCAGGGCGCCATGGGCGGTCGGGGCGGTGCCGCGGTGTGGCGACTGAGGCAGTTATGGGGTGTCGTGGCGTCGAGAGGGCCCAGGCTGTGGCGACACCGAAGGCCTGATGGGGGAATAAGGCAATGAGCCAGGAGGTGTTGGTGGTGCAGTAGAGTGGCTAGGAGAGGTTGATGGTGGTGGTGGTGTAGAGTGGCAAGGCGGAGAGTGTGAGGAGTCACATGCGGATAAGGGTGCGAGGGAGAACAAGTGGCGTGGGTGAACACATGGAGGAGTCTGTATTTTCCCAAACTCTTCCTCGTCCGTTTCGTCAGACTCAGATATTTGTTGTGCTGCAAGTATCTCAGCACCCCTTCGCAACCCATAGAAGGTGTGAGGAGTTACGGCTTTTAGTGGGGAGACTGTGGGAGGTGGGGGTGAAGGTAGGCGTCATGTGGGGTCATCTTCTTCACTCTCTTCATCTTCATTGGCTGGTCGTTGTTCAATCTGCCGCTGGGTCCCTGGGATGTGGATAAATCCCATAGGATCTGGGTTACCCTCCTCATCCTCATCATCACTAGATTGCTCATATAATGGGTCATGGGGAGCAATTGGGGAATGGGGCATCCTTCCCCCACGCAGACGTAATGACACAGCTGCGGCTCGATGAGACACAGGAACAATGGGGTCTTTTCTAGCATCTCTTTAATATACCTGAGAGATGGCTGGTACTCATCACCAGAATCCTGATCTGATGACAGTCACTATACAGGTTTTCATCACTGACTTGCAACAGTGCAAGAGCCTTCTCAACACTCACAGTACGGTGTGGGGTACGGCGGCTAGAACTTGGGCGGTCAGACATGATGTAACGCTCGCGAGGGGTCGACCTGTACTGGCGTGAGTAGGCCTCCCTCACCCGCGCCTCCCCCACGTCATCCAACAGCCGCGCGGCTGGACTTGGAGGGTTGCCTAGTACTGTTATTGTTCCGCGGTATCATAAAGTAGTTCCCATACCAATATGAACCCTCTACGCGCCCTGTAACAGGGGTAAATAAGGGTGATAATAGCCGTCGAGACAAGTCCGACACTGGGGCTGAGCGTTACATACATAGCCGTCGAGACGTCTTCGACGCTGAGGTCCCTCGGGTTAAGGACATACTGGCGATCTGAAAGTAGTTTATGGGAAGATAAATGCCTTATAAATGTTAAATTAAGGATAGTTTGAAAAACTTTAAGAGATGCTAGAAATGAGAGCAATTAGATGGTAGATTGCCGAGAGTGGTCACCCTTCTTTGGGACAGGTTGAATGAGCACAAACTTCCAGCAAAAAGGAAAGACGTTAGAGGAAACACAGAGACGAAAGAGTTTGCTTAGGCAGGGAGTCGGCACGAATAACAAGTTTTTGAGTACAGCAGAAGGAACACCATCCCGTTTGTACACCTCCTTAGTATTAAGCCTAGAGAGGGTAGAACATTCATCCTTAGAAGAGATTATGATATTAGGCATAAGTAAGTTAGAGGTGGGTGGAGAGGGAGGAATAGCTCCGGAATCATCCAAGGCGGAGTTTTCAGCGAAAATATAAGCAAAATGGTCAGCTTTGTCAGAGAAAGAAGTGACAGCAGTGCTGTCAGAGTGTAAACGGAAGGATTAGAGGTCATAATTAAGTCAAGAATGTTGGCTAGATCTCCGGGGTGGTCCAGGATATGGGTGGGGGTGTCATTTAGGATAGAAAAGCTGTAGGCTTGTTCACCAGGTTGGTCAATGAAATGATAGGAGAGCCATTGGCGGTGGTGAACATTTAAAACTCCCAAGATGGAGAGTTCAGAGTAGGGAGAGATGGATAGAATGTGTTCCACTTTAGAAGTACTATAGTCAAAGAGTTTTGGAAAGTCAGTAGAATTAGGGGAGAGATAAACATCAGATATATTTAGTGAGAGAGTGACAAGATCGCTCAAGTCAGAGAGTTGAGAATTCAGAAGAGAAAGTTGGGAACCCGACCGCAAGAAAGATTGTTGCCTGCTTACACACAACATACACCTTTGCTACTGAATTGAGGATAGAGATAGTAGAAGGATACAGTGAAAGGCTTACTGTCTGTTGCCCTAGACAACTGGGTTTCGGTGAGGAAAAATATGTCAGGTTTGGTAGAGGAGAAATGGTGTTTTACAGAGAAGAAGTTAGAGGAAAGGCCGCAAATGTTACAGTAATTGACAGTAAAAGTGAAAAATAAGAGTCCAGAGCATTTTGAGGGGTCGACAACAGGGGCCATACCACTGGAGGCACTTAGGTCCAGCCATACAAGTAACAAGACTCACCTGTAGAACATGTCACCATCCTTTCCACCCCAGACCCAGCCATACAAGTAACAAGACTCACCTGTAGTACATGTCACCATCCTCTCCACCCCAGACCCAGCCATACAAGTAACAAGACTCACCTGTAGTACATGTCACCATCCTCTCCACCCCAGACCCAGCCATACAAGTAACAAGACTCACCTGTAGTACATGTCACCATCCTCTCCACCCCAGACCCAGCCATACAAGTAACAAGACTCACCTTAAATACATGTCATCATCCTCGCCACCCCAGCCCCAGAAAAGGTTGGAATAGCCATTGGCCTTAAGGAAGTGGTCCCTCCTGAGATTGAGAACACCTCCCACCAGTTCCTTGTATTTTAACCTGTAACAAGACACATTTAAGGCGGTGTCACACGAGCACATTAACGGCGGATGTATCGGAGTCACAGTATCCGATTCAAAAACTTAAAATAAGAAGGAAATATCGTATCTACTATCTGAACTTTCTCTTTCATTTTGACCCTATGTATCATAGAACTCATAGAATTCCTTTTCTTGTTAGCCTAGGGTCCAACTAAACTATATTGGGTGAAGGCTGAACCTATCCAGAGTGAGGTTCGGCATCCTCTACCCTACTTTAGCTGTCTCTGTCTGTCTTTTTTACTTCATTACTTTTCCTTTTACGTGCTGGCAAGATCACCCGATTGGGTGGCACATCAAGGGGGCCTGCGGATGGTGGGGGAATTGGGCCGGGGGTGCTAACCTGTGGGCTGATTATCTCTTCCCCCACTGCCCTCTCAGAGGAAAATCTCATCTCTCCCTGGCCGCGTTGGGGGCCCGAGCATGTGGAACAGCTTCGGTCTACAAGACTCGTGACTTATTGACCATAAAGTCAGGGGAACTACAACAACTAAACTACGTGTATATTCTATTCTTTGAAAAGGGCAAGAATTAGCAAAATCCTTAATAATAATTAAACAAAATATAATAACTCGCACGACTTCGGCCCAGATAGTAACATTCAATATAATTATATATTATAACTGTATCAAATAATGGCATATATACAGTAATAGTATGTACTGTGCTACACGAACAACATCCTATCGCTTCTTACTATATAATACACATTAATCTCACTCTATTCACAACACTACCTTACTACTCATGTTAATATTTAGTGAGTAAAATTTGCTTGTCCATTATAAAACTTATACCTAACAACACTCTTAAATTGATAGTAATAAGTTTATAATAATCACATTATGTAAAAATGTGTGAACATTTTGTTTAGGGTGTTTAAGGGGAGATGGCCCATTTTTTTGTTTTTTATTTAATTAATTCCTATATTTCTTAGTTTCCTCGCTAGACCTCCATCAAGCTTAGAAAAACGACCCCTCGACTCCTCTTCAAGAAAAATTTGTAAATTTTTTGGTAATAAAATGTCCTGGCCGAAGGCCGGTTTCTCGTTCAGGCGCGCTATCACGCGCCAGGACAAAATTGACACCTAAATGGCCCGAAAAGTGTTAAAATGACAATGAAATGGGGCGAAAGGTGTTAAAATAGCCAAACTAATGGACCGAATGCCTTATAATCTCAAAACAAATGTGGCTTAACACGAGGGAGAAAGGGGACCAGAAAAATTACCAATCTCTCCTTAAACGCATTCATAATGGATATTTTAATTATATTCGGTACTGAATGCCACATGTTATGTATTGCCTTAATTAAACTAATTACTGGTGGGATCGAGTTAACTAATTATTAGTGGGCGTATGTGACTATTTATTTGTACATATGAAGGCCTTTAGGCAGTAAGATAACATTGGGGAACATATTTCTGTCCAGGGTGTACTGTACTAGCCAGACATCTTTCGCCCCAGGCCATGAACGCCGGCAGATTTTGGAGCCTACTGTAGAGCGCTCTCCTTTCCTCCCCACCTGCTTGTTTGTGCATCTCTGGCAGACGTATGATTAGTTTTAATAGAATTCGTGATATAGTGTTGTTACTCTTCATTTATATATTTTAATGAAGTATTCTATATTATTATTTGAGTTAATTTGCTTGATTGTAGTGAGAGTAGTTGCATTTCAGTCCTATACGATAAATTTAATGACCAAGGACTGATAGAAATTAGGATTTGAGTTCAGTTCACCTCTAGCCTCGGCTTCTACCTCACAATGGGTCACCCTGAGTTTGTGTCCTGCCTTGTATAACTATCTCTCTATAGATAAGTATTATTATGTTGTATTGTGTGAATGTAAGGATAGGTGTATAAAGTGTAATTTATATGTAAATAATATCCATACTTTTAAATTATCTTTTCATCCATACCTACCTCATATTTTCATGTACTATCTTTCAAATAACTTAAAGGTTTAAATACTTTGAATATTCTGTGGGTCTGAAAGAAAGTAAACGTTAATTAATTATTTGTACAGTAAACTAAAGTGAATACTTGAATACTTTAAATATAAATCTTAAAGAATTTATGAAAGCATCAGCTATTCTACTGACATTAAAGATAACTTTATATATATCAATTATATGATTCTGATTGACTTGTTGTATAGTAATAGGGTTTCGCTGGAGGATAATATTCACCTTGCAGTCTAGTTTTGGTTGGTTAACTTCCATTCTCATAGTACTACGGTGATAAGTTGTGTTGCCTTTCAACACTCCACGAGCGGCTAGGTCGGTAACTTCTACTATCTGGCAAGCGGGTGGTTTTACCCTAAACGGCCTTGTTTCTGTGCTCTTTTTCATGCATAAACAAGAGCCAGAGCGTAATACAATTATGTATCCCTGAGAGAGCGATAATTGAGCTTTCCAATGACACCAGAACCATCCTTCTACAACCACGCGTTCTCTTGCAACGATCGTGCAAAATCCCTAGAATACGGTAATATCCTTACAAAATTCCCTGTGTAGCGAGGCAGTGAGTGTGGATGTGTGTGGAGGGAACGTCAGTAGTCGCGCGGGACCCGTGCCGAGCGGTCATGAGCCGACCTACGCTCATCCCATCGCTCGTCTCAATCTCTGAGCCATTATTGCTAAAAAATTGCACACAGACTTAAGTCGGGCCCCGCCACTTAGTCCTTGGTCCTCTAGGCCGACTTAAGTCGGGTCTCGCTAAAGAAGGGTTAATGGGAGTTATTCATTTATTCATAGTGTTGTGGGTTTGAACCCTAGTCCGTAACACACATCAGTCATGTTTCCAGAACATCAATCATATATAATGTGTACCAGTATTGTAGAAGTTGTAGCTTCAACTATGGACACACAATGGTGCCATGTAGTTGGCAAGCACCGAACCTTGGACTAATGCAGTTAATAAATTACAGGACATAATAATAATGGCAGATATATATTTTGAAGGTGAGTTTATGAGAGTACCATTCCGTAATAAATCTATATATCCTGATTAATAGTATATAATAGTGTGTTATAGTTGTTAAACACAACCAGCTCTCCCTCAATCAATCTTTCCTTCATCCTATGACTTAAACTCATTTTAACATTGTGTGTCCAGCAATTTTGACCCCAATGTTCCTTGCATTTGGCTCGGTCACTCTTTTGGCTTTGGGGAAGACACTCTTTACAGGCAACTTGCCTTTTGTCTCATTCATACACATAGCAAAACAAACACAATTGTCCCCAGTTCCTATATTGTCAGATGTGAACAACACAGAACCACACCTCTGCTGCCTAGACCACCCCTATATACTGTATAATCACTGATACTCACTTGTATCGTAATGTGTCAACGCCAACAGAAAGGTGCCTGGGTTGATTCGAACAGGAATATATGTTTCGATCGTTCTCAGTCAGTAGATCAACATCGTGGAAAATTATACAGGAGGCGTTGTTGCGCTTACTGGCCTCCAGAAAACCTGCATTCATGACTGACCCCTTGTTGAAGGTTACATTACTGATCTGGAAGGTCACCAAAATAACGTCATGGAGACACAAAAAACAACAACGGTCTTGAAAAAATAAATGGAACACAAAATATATATATTTTTCTGTAACAAAGATTAAGTATTACTAAGCAAGAAATTTAAACATAAAAATTATAGCTTCAATATGACATTGGGTGGCCATTATAATTGCGATTGGACTTTAACACATTACGAGCGGGTGGTCTGTGGCCGTTTTGGGCCTTTTCAGGCCATTCTGACTGCTATATCAACCATCAGCATGAAAGGAACTGTATTGTGCCAAAAACTAGGCGGAAATCGCTACACAATGACACCACATACAGCTACGTAGCACTCGTGGAGCCCTGACAGTGTTACCTCAAAAATGGAAGTTTAGCGGATTTTGCTACATTGTTCACTTTTCGCGAACTATTGGTCACACTGTCATCCTCCCGTGCGGTGGGGGAACTGGAGTTAGTGTGGGCCGGGAGGCCACAGATGTCGGACGTATGGTTCATACTGTTCCACCCATTTTCACTCTATTTTCACCCATTTTTCACCCGTTTTTTGCCAGTTTCTTTAACTCGACATAAGTCGCGCGCCGCTAGACAAGGGTTAAAAATGAAAAAGCATGTAGTTTCCGAGTAGTTTCCACATCCTGGCCTCTACCCTTATCCGGTGTTGGTCAGTAGGGGCTCGCTTACAGGGAAGAAGGGCAGGTATGGTCCTTATGATAAAGGCCAAAGGTGAGCCCCTCTATCATGGAGGTGTTTGGTGGCAGTGTTCTTGGCTCTCACTCCACTCCATCGCTTTGGTTATTGCCCAAATTGACTGCATAAACTACACCTTAAAAACATCAATTTTGATGTGTTATTAACACCGAGTCTAGTGTGAATATATACTTTGCATCACATTTATTAGACACAAACAAGTGAATACAGAAAACATGGTCGAAATAGTTTCTGGAAAAGTATGCATCCTATCAGCATATGATTATATATCAAAGGCTTGACTGGGTGATAATATTGAAAATAATGCAAAACTTGCAATATTAACATGTTCGCACTATACACTGCGAACACAATAATTATAATTTTACAATTTCTCATTCTAATGTGTTAGTACTATTTATGTTTTATGTTCACAATAATCATAGTTTTGCCTTCTAAGAAATATCCACATTAAATAAATATGTGTATTGTTCGATGAAATGCTTCTCAATATTTCATCCATGAAGCGTTATCTAATAATTGAAAATTCATCTTGAATGTGATAACACGTAATTTCAGATTAAATAGATTAAATATGTTGGTTGTTGTCCTAAAATCTGGAAATCCTTCCTAAGGAAATGGAAGTTATTCAAGTGAATATATAAACAAAACTAATAGGACCTGGAGTGACGGCGTCTGCACTGTGGGTCCATCTCCCTGGGCTGCCGACCCCTCCTGGCTGGGGACATGATCACTGACCGAATGGGAGACAGCCGGCTGCCGACCGAGGGGAGCAGTTCCTGGTAGTCAAACCACCACAACAAACCCCTTCCCCCTCTTGGGGGCACGAGAACCTGGGAGTGGCTTCGGTCACCCGGGCAAGTACCACACCTCTCACACCACACACACATATCAGACTGTTTTTTCTAAACCGATAAATGACCCTCCGGCTGTCATTTCTTGAAGACTTCTTGTAGCCAGAGACATCGAGAGGAACCCAGGACCCACCTACAAATATGTCCAACATGCTCAAAACCTATCACTTTGAGTTTCCACACAAAGGGTTCAATTCTCTTCAATTAATGTGGGAACTGGACTCATTTCACCTTCACAAAACACTACACAAATACCTGGACCTGTTCCTCATGCCCCTCCCTTTCCCAGTCAAAACCCTCCCCTACACTCCCTACACCTCTGCTTTCCAACCCACCAAGCCTTTCCAGACCATCTACATCCTCAACCCCTCACATCCCACCCCATCCTAATCCATCCAGACCCTTATCTGCTGCACACCAATCCCCACCACCACCTACACCTCACCCATCTCCCTCCTCCCCACCCCCGCCCCTACCCTTACCCCATCCCCGTACAGCAGCACCCAGCAGCACCTTGTGTCAGGGTTGTCGACAAACCAGGCCAACATCTTGGCATTGAAGTCCCCCCCCCCAAAAAAAAACAAAAACAAAAAACAAAAAACTAACAAACACACAAATATCCCCTATAGTACTTAACGAATACAGACCACAAACACTCCACACATCAACCTGGGTGGTGACTTCAATGCCAAGATGTTGGCCTGGTTTGTCGACAACCCTGACACAAACAGAGGGCTGGCCGTACAACGAAAATCAGACTACATTTTTATCCTTAACGACACTCATCAAGATACCCATATTCCCCACCAAGCCCTCTTCAACCCTTCATCTCCAGATATCACCTTTTGCTCCCTAGAACTCGTCCCCACAACATCCTGGAGGGTGGTAAAAACCTTAGGCTCCAACCAAACTCCCGATCATTATCACGTCCAAAACCAGACTCACCCCAGCTAGCTACAGATACACATACACCAACTATAAAAGAGCCAATTGGGAAGCTTTCATAAACGAGACAGAATAACACTTTGAAACCCTAAACAGCACACCCATCACTAACATCAACAATGCTGTCCACACATTCAACACAAGTATCCAAAATGCTGACAAGAAACACATTCCAAGAGGTAACAGAAAAAGACACAGCCCCAACTTCTCACCAGAAATTCAAAACCTCATCAGACAACAAGACACACTGAAACACTCCCCGGCACCCCACACACAGGACATCACACAACAAATCCAAGTACTCAACACACAGATTAACAACAAAATACAAGAACAACAAACACCAAGTTGGAATAACTACCTCCAAACACGTTATCACAAAACAGACTCTCCAAAAATCTACAAAACACTAAATAGCATCACACTTTCCAACAGCAACACAACACAATCACATGCTGCAATCACAACAACAGACTCTACTCCTTCATCTAAACAACAAGCAAACACTCTCATTATCACTTCTCTCATGTCAGCCACCTAAACCCCCATCAAGACGACCGACGTGTCATCCGACATAAAAGACAATCACAGACCCTTACTATGCACTCTTCACCAACAACCAGACAAAGCACATCATCAACAATCTCAAGCATTCACCCACCTGTGGTCCAGACAACATAAAGATCTACACCTCAGACACCTAGGACCACAAGGCATACAAGCACTTACCAACATATCAAACTACAGTTATTCACACAACACAATACCAGACATCTGGAAGCATGGTGTCTTCATTACATTCCCCAAACCCAACAAAAAAAACACACTACGCACCTCATTATAGGTTTGACTCCTGTAAGGAGATAAAGAAAACCTAATATTTAGTAGTGGCCCCGTAATCATTGACGAACATGCCTATTACATAAGGCATCCTCTTCAAACACTAATCCGCCGTAGTTTGAATCTACCGCGCAGAGCATTTAAAAACTGAGGAGCCTTCATCATGAGCGCACGCGACCTCACTCATGGCTTCAGTCATTATGAATTGGGTTCTCACTACGAAAAAACTTCGTAAAAAATAAAAACAAAAAGAAAATAAGAATAACTATCCAATAAGCTTTCCATCATATCGTGGATGTACTTGTGTGGATTTCTGACCAGACGCTGAATCAGGCGTCATTCCTCCTTCACTGACATATCAAGTAAACCAAAATCCTTAATACATCAACGAATGGGAAGGGGACGGTCGGGAGGGCCCCAGTCGTCAATGATTACGGGGCCACTACTAAATATTAGGTTTTCTTTATCTCCTTACAGGAGTCAAACCTATAATTTATTAGTGGCCCCTCCATCATTGACGAACATGCCTGATATCTAAGACTGGAGGGGGACATTCGTAATCATATCATAACTCTAGAAAAGCAGATAATAAAAACAACCACATAGTATTCTTACTTTTGAAAAATGTATTTAATACGGCGTAGGCCGGAAATATACAAGAAAAAGGGGTTCAGGCAGGTGCGTGCTTCAAAGAAGCCTGCCCGACAAAAATAGGTAACCCTGAAGATTCTGAACACAGATCTGTAGTTACAAATGGCACCCCACTCAACGAGTGGTGACAAAAATAATAAGTTATAAGTTTATATGTGCACATCATAAACCCCAAAAAACATGTGGAGATCAATTGCTAATGAACTCCATTGAACTAATGTTACATTGCTTTCGCAGCTAAAACTACTATAACAACACCGTTGTTTTGTACTAAACTTTGTACTAGCACAAATTCTCGCAGAGAAATTTTCATATCACATTTTAACCTTAAATTGTATCACAGCTCTCATACTCCGGCGGGGTCTAGGGTGTCCTATGTCAACTGACTGCACCCCCCCCCCCCCCCCCCCCCCTTCCTTGAAAATAAACATAAGTGACTGCAGGGCCACCTAGACCCTCTGCCTTAAAGCTATACATGGTAAGGAAGGTTTGTCTAGAGCAACTGACAAGTATCTAGAGAGAAACGTATGATTAGACGCCCACAACTGTGTGGACGCAATATCTTCAACTGAAAAGTTTTTCAGGAAACGTAAAGAGGCCGCCCACTTGCGTAAATCGTGGGCCCTACCCACAACGCCGGGATTACTCTCTTTAATGACTTCTACCAGAAGAGAGGCTAATCGCCGTTTAAGTAAGCGTTTACCCGTACTCGCTACCCATAAAGCACCTTGGGGGTTATGAGGAGCTATTCTCAAATATTTGGTTAGAGCTTGCACTGGACATAAATTATGATGCACCTTTCCCCTTTTTAACGCCGGCACCGTGAATTCAGAAAACACGTGTGCACTATGCTCATTCTTGGCTACAAACGCCGGGGAGGGTGCAATGGAAATTGAATCATTAAGTCTACCAAACCTAAGACAATTAGGTGTGTTGCTCATCGCCGCCAGCTCAGACACTCTGTTTCCGGTGGCCAAAGCCAAAAGGAAAACTGCCTTCTTTAAGATTAAAGCAAAGTCTGCAGTATTTTGATACAGACGAGAATGAAGTAAAGACAAAGCTTTGTCCAGAGACCAAGTAGGCATGAGCTGACGGGGAGGTGGGCGGAGTTTAAAACACGCTCTCATAAATCCTGTTTCCTCCGCCACCGGTATGGATAGACCTGTAAGGTCGAAAAAGGGCACTCTAATCGCAGTTAAGTGATCCTTCAAAGTAACCAGAGATAAACGTTTCTGCTCAAACAGATAGTTCAAGTAATTAAAAACCAATGCCACTGAGGGTACAGTTTGTTCCGTTCTAACAATCCAAGAAGTAAAAGCTTTCCAATGAGATTGATATTGTCGCTTAGTAGACTGAGTATATTGATTGAGCAATTTATTGGTCACATCCCTACCGTATGGTGCTAGCCACTTGGCCTCCTGAATGTCCATAATGCAAAAGTCAGCGAGGTCTCTAGGTTGCCAATCGTGTCTAAGTGGAAGTACCCGACCGGGAGCGATACCGGGTCCGGGCACCACATTATTAACTGCTGGTACCACACCTGCGCCGGCCACAGGGGCGCGATTAGCGAGACTAAGCCTCGATAAACTCGTAGTTTGTTCACTACGTGGCACATTAGTGACGCATCTGGCGGCGGAAACAGATAGATGGAGCTCCATCTGTTCCAGTCTGTCACTAGGGCGTCTGGCCCCCCTGCCGGCGTTATCGCCCGGCGGGTGAGGTATAGAGGGAGCTTGTGAGTCTCCTCGGACGCAAAAAGATCCACTTGTGGATGGGAGAGCTCCGCAATCATTAGGTCGAAAATGGGTTGCTTGAGCTCCCATTCTACTGTCGTGCTTTGTCTCCGGGACAGAGCGTCTGCCCAGACGTTCGCTACGCCTGGGAGATAAGATGCGTGAAGATAAATATCTAGACTGGTGGCTAGAACAAAAATCTCTTCCGACACGAGTAGCAACGTCCTTGACCTCGTTGACCCTTGTTTCTGAATACAGTGAACTGCATTCAGATTGTCCATTCTGAAGGCCACTGACTTGCCCCGTAACGCCGGGCCGTGAGCCTGAAGGAAATACAAGGGGACTAGTAACTCTTTGACATTTATGTGAGAGATTTCTAAGTGGGACCAAAGTCCCTGACCCTGGTGCCCCTGATTTGACTGAAATCCCCACCCTATGGTGCCTGACGCATCCGTGTCTACCCATACCGTTGGAGGAGGAGAGGTCCATGACATGATTGAGTGCAATGTTTCCCTCTTCGCCCAGACCGCTAGTAAGGTGTGGATTAATTTTGGTATGGGCCATAATTTTCCCGCCGGTAAGAGTGGGAAATATTTGTTGCCTTCCAATATTAATCGTTTTACTTTCAACCGGCCCAACTTGACAGTTAGCTGAATCCAGTTGAGAGAGCCGACCAGAGACTCCCAGACTCTTCGTGTCGTAGTCAGACTGTGAAGAAACCTGAACAGTTTCCTGCGAAACCTGTTGCGATTGTCCACACTCTGACTCAGAGTGAGAGCGGCGGTGTCCCAGACCAGCCCTATCCACTGAATTACTCTTGAGGGAACAAGGTTTGACTTTACCAGATTTACCTTGAAGCCTAGAGTTTTGACATGATTTAAAATGATATTGACATGTTTTATGCATAATTGTTGTGTCTCTGCCACCACCAGCCAGTCGTCTAGATACCACAACACTCTGATTCCCTGTTTTAACAATGGCATCAGGGCTTGCCGGACTAGTTTCGTGAATAATCGAGGTGCTAGGTTCAAACCGAACGGCATCCTCTGAAAAACAAAATTTTGGTGCCTGATCCTCAAGGCCAGAAACCTTTGAAATCTTTTGTTGACCGACACGTGCCAATAGGCGTCTGTCAGGTCTAGGGAACACATCCAGCCACCCGGCGGAAGTGTTAGCCTGATTTGATGAACTGTTAACATTCTGAAAGACTCGTTGTAAATGTGAAGATTCAGATACGACAGGTCTACGACCGGCCTCATCTGAACACTGTCCCGTTTGGGAACCAAAAACAGTTTTGACGTGAATACAGGGTAATCTGGAGGTACCGGGATGATGACATTCTTGGCAATCATCTCCTGGACCAGCAACTCCACCTCTAATGAAACACAATTTGCCGTTGTCGGCTGACGTAAGCGAGGTCGCCGGAGCCACTGCCAAGTGATGCCTTTGCGTGCCACCATCCGTGCCCAGGTTTTTAACGGCCATGCTTGGTGACACGTTCGGAACGACCCAGTTAGCAGACAAGGGTTCGCCGGCTGTACTTCCCTCGGTTCCTCCGGCTCTAAGATAGGCACTGGGAGTGAGAAAGACTTTAGTTTTTTGATGGTGGGTTTGGTGGTGTTGGACGCTTCGCCGGCTGGCTGGTGTGGGCCGAAGACTGGCCCTGCCCCGGCTTATACTGGCCGCGTCCCCTCTGTCCTGAAAACCCTCTCTGTCTATGCCTGAACTGACCCAGGGGGGATTGGGAGGACTTAGGCGGAAGAAACGGCTTAGAACCCCCTGGCTGAGCTTTAGTAGGAGGCTTAGGTATGGGGAAGTTAAATGCGGGTTTCTTAGCCTGTGCGGGACTGTGCTTCACGGCCTGTGCCATGTTAAACACTGTTCGCCATACATCAGGGGACATTAAAGAAGGTGTAAGTACTGGGGACATTACCACCTGGTTAGCAATGCGATCAGGCAGCTTGCGAACTAATGACATCCTAAGATCCTGTCGTGCTCGCACCGCCTCAAGTAAGGCTGTGCGTATGTCACCTAAGGATTGAATCGACGACTGAAGAATCAGACGCCGGGATAATTCAACTGATCTTCGAGCATCCGCGTCTGCGATTGCCTGAGTAGACCTGAGTAAAGACTTAGCCACCTGTTGAGAAACTATGTACTGTGAAAACAGGCGGAAAGCTTTTCCCCTTAGCCTAAATTCTCTGTCTAGGTGAGAAGGGGTAGGGGTAATGAATGGTTCCTTTAGTTCACAAAGATTAATCTTAGGGGCAGCTAAAAAAGAAAATAAAGCTGACGGAACTCCGCCGGCAGAACCTACCGGCATGGAGAACCATGAATGTGTATCCTGAGGGATCTGGTGGGAAGATTTAGAAGTGAAAGTGGTTGCAAAGTTTTGAGCCTCTACCTCCCAATCCACCCAAGGTCCTGGTCCCAACTGTCCCACCTTCAACACTGGATTAGCTGTCTCGTCTGTGATGGTCTGTAAATCTAGTTCAGGAGTAATAGCCGACAGAGCCTTAATATCATTAAACCCATCCAGCTTAGACCAGTCTGAAAAAAGTTTTGAAGCTGAGGCAGGGGGTAAAGCAGGCTTAGATGCATAAACAAAATAATCCTGATGATAATAACTAGGTATAGCCTTGATATTTACGTCCAAAACATTACCCAAGGCATCCAATGCCCTTAATTTCTTAGACTTATTTCCCTGGATAAACCACTCACGTGGTACCGGGAGTTCCCCTGACAAGGTAGGCTGGGCAAGCTCTGGCTTAGAGGGGTTCAAAGGGACCCATGACTCGTCTGGCCCATAAAGCAGGGGCATAGCTACTTTTCTAAGAGGCGCTTTGTCTAGAGGGGGTGGATTAACATCCGTAATGACCCTGACATTTGACGTAGTGAATGCCGCCGTAGCTGGCTTAGAGCTCCCTGCCGGTGACAGAGTAGGAGGGTTAGGAATCTTAGATAAATCGATTGACGTTATCAGAGGCCGTACCGCAGAACCTGTCAAGGGAGCCCCCAAGTCCATTGTGGGGTTTTCTCGTTGTTGATTAAAGAATTTTGATAGAGCATGAGTAAGTAACCCATCAATTTCTTGTGCTGTAACAAACTGGTTAGGTGCAGAACTTTCAGGTGAATCAGTATTATCATGGGCGGCGTCCAGGCCTGAGCCTGACCCTTGTCCCTCCCTATCTGAAATTAATGACACTTCATCTTGTTCCTCCCGATCCTCCTGAGAAGACCCCGCCGAGGCAGGGGCACCTTGTTTCCAAGATAAATCAGGGATAGAGGATGGGGTCGCCGCGTCCCTGTGGACATCGGCTACTGTGTGACTCGTATGAGTCGGACGTGGATGGTCAGACCCTGGCTGAGCAAACCGCCAAACACCGAGGCTCTGGCCTACGCTCTCTTGAGAGTCTGAAACATTCTCAATTATTGAATTTCCTGAACTTTCCGTTTCTAGGGTTAAAATATCAATAGGTAAATCTTGTTTAGGGACAGGCGCTTCACTATACTCTGAGGCTGTAACAGAAACATTTTCAGGTGTAGAGGTACGATGAGATGCACTAGACTTAGTAGAATGTCGAGAGGACTTCTTATGGGAATCCTTTTTGGAGGATTTGTGGCTACGGTGTGACCGCGAACTAGACCTAGGTTTGGAAGAATCACCACCATGGCCACTGGGGGAAGCTTCAGTCTTACACTTCTTACTAGCCGGGGAAGAGGCCCGACTTGAAGACCGTTGTCTGAGGGGTGACCTTGACCTCGATCTCGCCTGCGACGAGGAGGTGGCTGCCGGGGGAGTAGGCACTCTCGGGCGTTTAAACGTATCCACAGACGATACAGAACCCTGGCTAGTCTCTGTCGGCTTAAAACCCGTTACTCTAGAGGTACGTTTAGGGGGAGGGTGCTCTGACAGCAACTTATCCCAAAGTGGGACGTTGTCACATTGAAGTGACTTATGTGCGACAATGGTAGTATAGGCCGACATTTGTTGTCTGACCTCTCTCAACGCTACCGCCGCGGTCTTGTCATTGTCACACAGGACTTTATTGGCTAATTGGGAGCAAAATGAACAATTAAGTGTAACCCAGAGACCCCTTGAACGGTCTAGACATCTAACACACCTTATGCAAAGGGTATGCGCAAAAATTGGGATACCCGCGCAAGTAGGGGTAATGCACAGGGCAAAAACTGGGGCCACATTAGCCATGACAGAGACTGGTGTGAGGAACTACCGCCGGGTCTGTATTGGTCCGCCGGAGCTCAGCTCTGGAAAAATAAAGAAAAATTTCCAGGAATTAATGCTCATAAGGTTAACCCAAGTGTTCGCATACAAGTGTTAATAACCCGCCGGGTAACGGGATGCAAAGACACAGCTAACACATCTCGCTACGCGGCTGGGTGTAAAGAGGCTAAACAAATCTTCTTAGCTAAAGAACATGAAGAATACCCTCTGATATAATGGTCCAGTATGGCACTTATAGTCTGTAGGAGGTGGTGACTGTCTCAAGATTCAATTTTGTAACAAAGCCCCCCCTCATAAAGACGCCGGCCCTTGAAATATTTTAGTAGAATAGCCCAGGGCAGGAATATACGAGATCTGATTTTTAACGAATTGTCCCAAACGATCGTCGTAAAAATAGAAGGCGGCGATACTGAAAGTATCACCCAATTAAGGTTAATCGAAATTGAATTTGTTTATAAATTCCTTAGTTCCTCTACTTAGGGGCACCCGCCGGGTGTGGGAATCGATTTGGTTAAACCTCACTGATCCTTCAATTGCCGTAAGAGTAAAGGCAGCGATACACAGAGTATCACTCAAATGGATTGGTTAACTATAAGAGACCTAAGTCGTTTTATCCCACCCTGCTCAGGTGCACCCGCCGGGTGAGAAGTCTAAAAGTTAACCCCACAAGTTCCTGACCCCACTTCTTTGTAAAAGATCGCCGGGGAGGAACGCCTAAACAACAGCTAGGTTTTCCATGTGGTTGTCGTAAACCAGGTAGAAAAACCTATAAAAAACGAGTGTTCTCAAGAACGTCGTTTCTTTATATATATCTAAATATATATGTAAGGATGGGTACAGCCATCCCGCCGGGAATTTTAAAGGAGGCCTGAAACCAGGCACCCACAGAGACGCAGTCCTGGAGAGCCACAGACACCTCCCCACGCCGGGGAACCAGCCAGAGTTAAAAACCACGTGTGGCCCAACACTGCTCATCGGTCAGGATTTTTCATGGTGAAACCGAGAAAAACCCGCCGGAAGGCAAACCCCACCCTGAACAGACACCATCTGAACAATACGACACGAGGAGAGACACGCACGACTAACCAAGGTCACAACATAATCCGTGGAATTAGCCAATACACAACTAAACCAGGAAACAAATATAGTCCGAGGAATTAGCCAATACACAACTAAAACCCGGATACACATGACACAGTAGGGCATATTTAAAAATAAATAATAACACTAGACATGTGGCAAAGCTACGAGCGGCTGGCTAGGCCTAGGTAGACGGCATGAAAATAGTTGAAATATAAACACACACTGGAATATCACAACAGGAACCACCGCCAACACACCACCGAAGCGATAACTTTCCACCCCGGGAAGCCTGACACGGACCCAGAAAAAACTTCACTAAGTGAAGAAAAATACGCTGGGAACGTCAGCAAACACACAGCTTACCTCATCAGAAGGATAAAAGGCAGCAATAATTAACGCGTAATGAAAGCCGCCTGCATCACCAACTAACCCAACTGTGAAAAGTTCACGTGTCCACAACAGGACCACGAGGGTACATCCGAAATAGATGCCCCATACATACGACCCAAAATACACTGCACTGCGGGCAACCAGCCCAGGACACTCCTGCTACGCCTATCCTAACCTTACTCGATACATCCCAGAGTAAACAAATGAGAAAAAACTCACTAGGGACGCAACGAATGCGGAACCAGCGGAGCCTGAAAGGTACGTCCGGGCAGGCTGAGCGCAGAGCAAAGAAGGAGGAATGACGCCTGATTCAGCGTCTGGTCAGAAATCCACACAAGTACATCCACGATATGATGGAAAGCTTATTGGATAGTTATTCTTATTTTCTTTTTGTTTTTATTTTTTACGAAGTTTTTTCGTAGTGAGAACCCAATTCATAATGACTGAAGCCATGAGTGAGGTCGCGTGCGCTCATGATGAAGGCTCCTCAGTTTTTAAATGCTCTGCGCGGTAGATTCAAACTACGGCGGATTAGTGTTTGAAGAGGATGCCTTATGTAATAGGCATGTTCGTCAATGATGGAGGGGCCACTAATAAATACTGCCCTATCACTCTTTTGCACCCCTTCAAAAGTCTTAGAATGCCTTGTACTTCAAAGGAGTACAAAAGGTACAAAGGAAATCAAGCAACAACAGATCTAGTGACCACTCTAGGCAGCTTGTCATCCAAAACACTGTGGATCAAGTGTTCAAACAGTGGTTTAGAGTGGGTAAGGGAAAATTGGAAAGGGAACTACTACCTTGGAACTAATGTCTGGCAGGATTAGGAAGATAGTAGGAGACAGATGGGTTCGTAACATTACACAGTTATAAGGATCTTTCGTATATTTGAGAAAAAGAGAGTAACGTCTTAGTAATATATATACGCAATAATCCTTAATGAATCTGAGGGGGGAAGAAAATAAAGTTATCAATTTACAAACGCAGTCAGTTGCGGGTTTGATGCAAGATATTTGTCTATGCCAAGTTAAAAAGAATCAACAGTGCTGCAGTCTATAATGTCTCGGGGAAGCCCATTCCACAAGTTGACAACTCGATTGAATAAGAAATTCTTAGATTTGTGCGAGTTAAAAGATTTACCAATCATTTTGCAACCGTTTCCCCGCGTGTAATTAGACTGGTCAATAGTGAAGTACTTACTACAGTTCATATTGTCGATGATTTTGACGATTTTGAACACTTGATTTAAATAGCCTCTTAACCTGTTAAGCGCTAAATAGCCCTAGGAGCTAGGGTAGTTATTTGTGCATTTCTGCAAACAAATTCGATCTCACAGAATTTAAAAAAAAGTACCTCAATGTCTTGGAAATAAGCAGCCACATCCGCCAATATATATATATCCACCCTAAAAAAATGTGGGTGTGGAGTTACGGTGGCTGCAAGTTGAAAAAAATGGGCTGATAGGCACGACATCCCCGAGCGAGCGAGTGTGTGTGAGTGAGTCAGGCGGGAGGAGAGAGAGAGAGGGTGGAGGCAAGAACGTGCGATTGATGAGAAGCAACGCTCTATATCTCGCCTAAAAAGCACCTTTATGGTTTCACCTGTTCATATTCATGAGTAAGGCAGCCCATGTGAATAATATACACTGATAAATGAAGCGCAGAGATGCATACGGACGAATAATAGGCGAAATAAGAGTGGTGTATTGAGAAAGGTGGGTGGCGCGGGAGAGAAAAGGGGTCAGATTACAGTAGGTAGATGAGATTAGCGTGGGTGTATGCACAAATTTAGACCTTATAGACACTTTGTGTTGTCGTTGCTATATTGTAAACAACGATAAGGCTTCTTGGATGGCGCAGTATGTTAGAGTAACCCGATATCTCATTACACAATTTTTACGCACTATTTGCTTGCAACTCATGGATGAAAGGTTATTTATTTACTTGTAAATTTCTTTACTGTTTGTTCGTAATGATAGAATATGTTAGGTTATGTAAAAGTATTATACATACTAAATACTTCGATATACACAAGTGTATTGAGGGTATATATATATATTTTTTTGTCAAGCATTCGTCTGCCCGAAAATACGTACGCACTAATCGCTGTCAGTATAGTGTGAACAGTCATGGTCTAGTGGTTAGAGTGATGGACTGAGTGAGATGTAGGCCTAGAGACGTAGGCCTAGAGACGTGGGTTCGAAACCAGAGAGGTTATGGGGATGTTTTTGGAGTGTTTATATCACTTGAAATTTTTTTTTTTTTACATACTTACGCCCTGCTATTCATAAAGTCGAAAACTTTGATGAATAGCAGAGCGTAAGTATGTTTTTTTGTGTTTATTTATTTGTTTTTTGTTTGTTTTTTTGTTTTTTTTATTATTACAAAAGGTTGTTACAAAAGGTTAGTACAAAAGTATAATATTACGTAGGTATATATATAAATAAAACAAAATATTGCCTGGCTAATGAATTAAACTGAAATAATAAATGAAAATATTGCTTATATATACAGTATACTGTATACAATAATATACTGTGTATATATATATATATATATATATATATATATATATATATATATATATATACAGTATATACCAAAACATATGAACTTATCCTACAACTATAATTTGTACATGTTATGATAATATTATCACGTTGGTCAGGTACGGGCAAGTAGGTAGGCAGGCAGGTTTTGAGATCACGTTGGTCAGGTACGGGCAGGTCAGGTACGGGCAGGTAGGTAGTGAGGTAGGTAGTGAGGTAGGTGGGCGGGGCAGGAGTTTGGCTGAGATAGGGCGACACAGGTACCACTCCTAGTAGTACTTGAGTGAGTGGTAGTCCCTGAAGCACTCGCCCAAACACAACCCAACGTTGCATTCCTTGCACATTGATGTGACTCGGTTTCTTTTTGGTGGCTTTCTGGTGGAGTGGGCACAGACCTGGCACTGTACTTGCAGCCTCCGGGTGCCAGATAGCTCGGTGTGGATAGGGTAGTGTTTGTCATATCCATCAATGACTCTGTCTGGGAGGTTGACTGCACGGCGACCCCTGTGACCGGAGACTGGTTGGTGTTTCTGTAGGAGTTGGTAGGCGACGTTGTATATGAACTCCCGGAACTTGAGTTTTTTGTTCGGGGCCATGTCTTTTTTTACCAGCCACATGTTGTAAGCGTTGAGCATCGTGATGTCAACAAAGTGAAGGAAAAGCTTGTGATACCACTTCACTGTTTTTCGTAGGCACTCAACGCCTGCAAGCTGGCAATCAGACTTGTCCACAAGGCGCATGTACTTGGTATAATCCACCACCATATCAGGTTTCTGGATAGACTTCTTGGTACGGTAGTGGAATTTACCAGAGTCCACTTGGGCACCTGTATGGACAGTCGAAAGCAGGTGGACTGGTCGCTTATCGAGCCACTTTACCGCCAGAACTTTCCCAGACTTCTCCAGCTGCTTGTAGTGCTCTTTCTTCTTTCTTCTTGGTCTGTCCTGTCTGCGGCGCCTTTGTTCCTCTGCCAAGTCGTCATCAGAAGCGGTGTCACTGTGGGAGGGGTTGTCCAGTTCTATGCGATTGCCTTGGAACTTAGGCATGAACTTCCTGTTAGTTCTGACAGTCCCACATGCCCCCGTTTTGTGGTCATGGAGGAACTGGCAGAGTGCAGGACTTGTATACCAATTGTCGGTGTACAACGTGTGCCCCTTGTTCAGGTAGGGCTCCAGCATCTTTTTCACAATGTGCCCTGACATGCCCAATGGGTCGTTGCCACCGACTTTTGGAATGTCTACATCAGTGCCGGTGTATACGATCATGTCGAGCACTATTCCACTTTCACAATCGTACAACACAAAGATCTTGATCCCGAACCTGTGTCTCTTCAAGGGAATGTACTGCTTGAACACCAGGCGTCCTTTGAAAAGCACGAGCGACTCATCAATCACCAGGTTGGCAAAGGGGTAGAAGAATTTCCTGTACCTTTGCAACAACATGGTCAACACATCCCGAACTTTCCATATTCTATCAGCTCGGTTTGGATTATTATTGTCTGCGAAGTGCAAAAATCGCAGAAGCAAGAAAAATCTATCACGAGCCATATATTTCCGGAAAATTGGGGTGTTGATGATTGGGTCGTGCTTCCAATAATGCTCCATTACATGCTTCCTGCAGAGAGGCATGATTAGCAACAACGCAAAGAACACAAGGAGCTCAGGGACAGTCGTATCAACCCATGCACGAATTCTTGCTCTAGGAGATATCATATCAATTCTTTCCCTCACCCAGGTAAAATATCCATTGGTTTGGGAAACGAGATGAGATAATACCTCCTGGTCAAAAAATGCACAGAAGAAATCAGATTCCGTGGACTGGTCATTGCAGGGCCAGTCTGCTGTTGAACCAGCCAGATTGGCATTGAACTGGTGCAAATCTGGTTGGAAATGGGACCCTTCAGACCAGGCAAAATTATACGCCCGTGGGGGATCAGGATCAGCCCCTCCGTCAGCCACGTCGTCTGAGCCTTCGTCGTCAGACAGGTCTTGGTCATGGTCACGGTGCAGAAGTACATCGTCGTCTTCCGAATCCTCTGCACCTCCCTCATATTGGTCTTGATCCTCCTCAGACTCGCTCCCACTATCACCACCCCAGCCATAGTTCCTGGGATCGAAGGCTTCCCCTTCTGCAGCGTCGTCGTCAGAGGAGTCAGGAGGGAAGAGGAGGGCGTCAAACTTGGATGGCGTTAGACCGGCTGCCAAAACTCTACGAGGCCCTCCAACAGCAGCAGGGGCATGGGTGGGCGTGGGTGGTGGAGCAGGGGCGTGCGTGGGCGGTGGTGCAGGGGCGGCCGTGGTGGGCAGTGGTGCAGGGGCGGCCGTGGTGGGTAGTGAGGCAGGGGCGGCCGTGGTGGGTGGTGGTAGTGGTGGCAACGCGGGGGTGGTAGAGGCGGGAGGTGTCACCTTACTCCTCTTGAACTGATAAGGGTGTCCTTTACCCTTACCCTTCTTGCCAACTATCCCCGATGCTCCTGCATCCCCAGGATGGCCACTTGTACTTCCTGTGGTGGTGGGCGCCGTGGGCGTCGTTGCCACAACAGTAGAGGCAGTAGTTGTTGTGGTAGCAGTTGTCAGAGCAAATGCTGAGGACAATGACCTCTTCACACTCGTCGTGCTTGTTGCACGTGTCGTGCCTCTCCCACCACGTGTCGTGCCTCTCCCAGCACGTGTAGGTCTTCTTGGCTGCACTGGCTCATCATCCTCAGAAGTATATATGAAGGAGGGGTTCCTGGCACGTGTTCGTGTCCTGCCACGAGCACTAACACCGCCAGCAACAGGGTTGGGCGAGTCAACAGGGAGCGAGTCAGGGGAGCGTGTAGGCTCCATAGTGACTGAGAGCGTACTGCGTGTGTAGACTGTGTGGGGTGCGTGCGGCGGGTGGTTGTGGGTGCCTTCGAGAGGTACCATGTCGCACTAAACGTGGCGCAATTTGTGACTCCCTAGACAGCTTGGCGCCGTTTTGGTACGCCTTTAAAAATCCTGCTTCCGTGAGGCCTATCGCGTTCCCTATAGGAAGCCTTCCGTGAGGCCTATCGCGCTTGCCGGGTTAATCTGCGATGGGAATAGTTTGCTTTCTTACTTCGGTATTCGATATGTAGTACTTTACATTTATCTGCATTGAAACTCATTTGCCAAATTTGGGCCCAACATGACAACTTTTCTAGATTGTGTTGCATATTGTCAACTTGTTGTTTTGAGAGTACGCTATTTGCAGTTTTTATGTTGTCAGCAAACTTTGAGATTGTACAGGTGAGATCCTCATTTATGTTGTTGATGTATATTAGAAAGAGAATTGGTTCTAGTACTGATCCCAGAGGTACCCTGCTACTTACATTGGTCCATTTAGATGCCTTACCATTTATGACTACTCTTTGCTTTCTGTCGCCGTGCCAATTTTCTATCCATTTCAACACACCGTCTTGTATTGCATGCGCTTTTAATTTTAGCAGTAAACATTTGTGGGGAACTTTGCCAAAGGCCTTTTGAAAATCAAGGTATATAATATCTACAGCTTTACTCTCATCATAGAGGTTGAGGATATCGTAGAAGAATTAGTCTAGGAGGTTTGTTAAGCAGGAATGTTTGTTACGAAAGCCGTGTTGAGTATCTTTATATATGATATATTCCTCCAAGTGATTTAAGAGTCAATCTCTTATGAGTGTTTCTAGCATTTTACATACAACTTAGGGCTAATTCATGATAGTTACTGGGTAGGGATTTGCTGCCGTTTTTTAATATCGAGGTTACATTGGTTAGCTTCCACTGATCAGGAATATTTCCAGACTGCCAGGATTTATTGAATAGCAATGTCAGTGGTTTGGAGAGCTCATCCTTAGCTTCCTTTAGAACTCTTGGTGAGATTGTATCAGGTCCGGCCGATTTATTTACCTTGAGTGTTTCTAAACATTTCAATACTTCTCTCTCTGTAATGGTGATATTGCTTAGAACATCAGAATTATCAATCTGAACCGGCGATGCTGTAGGGATATCACCGAGGTCTTTTGTTGTAAAAACTGATTTAAAGAAGGTATTAAGGCATTACTCATTTGTACTTCGTCTTTGGTGTATTCTCCATTTTCAACGACCAATGGTCCAACAGTTGAAGTAACTACTTTCTTCTTTCTGATATAACTATAGAATTATTTCGGGTTTGTTTTACTTTGATTCGCAACATGTAACTCCAGGGTCTTTTTACTTTGCTTAATTAACTTTTTTGCTTTGCCTCGTAGTTCTACAAATTTCACTCGTTCTTCTTCATTTTGTGAGGATTTTAATCTATCATTAGCAAGCAAACAGTCTGAAATCTCTTTAGTCCACCATTTGGGCTTATCATTATGGCCTGTACGCCGTATATTCGATGGTATGCAGTCTTGCACTGGTTTTAGGTAAGTGTTTGCGAATAATTCCCAAGATGTATTTATGTCGTTATTGGAAAACAATTTTTTTTTATGTGGATGAGGGAGATAAAAGGCAAAAATGCCTGTGACGAGTGCCTCCCCCAGAGTTAAATGAGTGACAGGGCCAAAATCAAGGAACGTTCGAGTCAAAATGTCTGGACTCACAGAGTTTGAAACAATTATAAGTCATAGGATGAGGGAAAGATGGATTCAGGGAGAGAGTTCCAGAGCTCAGCTGTTAAATAGAAGAATAATTGGGAGTAACGTTTCACTCTGGAGATGGAGAGTTGTAAAGAGTAGGGGTGGGATTGTGTTGCAAGACGGGTACTACGTACACTACGTAGAGGGGATGGTATGCACTGAGACAGCTCTGAGGAACACTCATTATTGTAGTAGCGATAGAATAGCGAGAGCGATGCAACATTGCGGCGAAGAGAGAGAGAGTCGGTGAGTGGACGAGAGTTAATGATACGAAAGGCTTTCCTTTCTACTTTGTCTAGAAGTACTGTGTGATAGGATCCTCCCCACACATGTGAACAATACTCAATACAAGGATGCACTGTGCCCCTGTACAGAGCAATAAGCTGAGCAGGGGTAAAGAATCCCTTGAGTTGCTTAAGCACACCCAGCTTCTGGGAGGCCGCCTTAGCAAGACTGGTAATATGGTCCTTCCAAGTGAGAGCAGAAGAAAAAGAGACACCAAGAATACTGAGAGAAGATGAAGGGTTGATTTTGGTATTGTTGAAGTGATAAATTTATGGTCGGAGGAGCCCAAAGGAGGCAAAAGATCGACAGTATAAGAAGAAAGGCTAGAAGTTAAAAATAAGTCAAGAATGTTGTGCCGATCTCCGAAGCGATTCGGGATACGGGTTGGTTGCTGAACTAGAAGTGATAGTCCACTGGGAGTTCACGACGGGTAGATAGATGGAGAAATTGGGTTTTTGAAGCAGTAAAGTAACAAGGTTTTCTCTGCTCCAATTGTAGATGATAGTTAAATCAGAAAAAAAGTGTTTTATGGCTTCATTACATTTGCTTTTGAGGGATTGCTGGCTGGAGCATTCTGTGAATAGTGTAAGGTACAGTCGTCAGCATATGAATGGATAGGACTGGAGGTACAGTTGAGAAGATCATTTATGAAAATTAGAAAAAGAATAGAAGATAGGACACAGATCCCTGAGGAACACCGGAGTTGATAGGATGAGGAAGTGAACGATGGCCGTCCACAACCGCAGCTATGGAATGACCGGAAAGGAAATTAGATACAAAGGCACAGATAGAGGGATAGAAACCGAAGGAGGGTAGTTTAGAAATTAAAGATTTGTGCCAGACTCTATCGAAGGCCTTCGATATGTCTAATGCAATAGAAAAGGGCTCACCGAAGTCCCGAAAGGAGGATGACCAAGAGTAAGTAAGATATGAAAGAAGATCACCAGTAGAGCAACCCTTAACCCGTTGAGTACCGTAGGATACAGTAATAAAAGTTTCCAGCAGTCCCAACCACTGTGGCCAAAATGACAGGAGAGACCACCTTTTCACCTCACCTTTTTTTTTTTTTTTTTTTTTTTTTTTTACAAGACTATAACAAAAAGAAATAGGCTAAGCCTTGTACAGGCAGTTACAAGACAAGTACATTACTGACGGCTATAACCGTCGCTGGGACTGGGGAGTTACTTATCTACTGACAGCTATAGCCATCGCTGGGATTGGACGTGTTAAGGAAGTCATACTGGCGATCTGATAGTAGATTATTAGAAGATGAATGCTTTAGAAATTTGGAAGTAAGAATAGTTTAAAAAACTTAAGATATACAAGAGACGAGAGCAATTGGACGATAGTTGGCAGGTGGAGGGTGGTCACCCTTCTTTGGGACAGGTTAAATGAGAACAAACTTCCAGCAAGAAGGGAAGACAGAGACGAAAGAGTTTGCCTAGGCAGGGAGTCAGCACGGAAGCACAGGTTTTGAGTACAACAGGAGGAACACCATCCGGACCGTACGTCTTTTTAGTATCAAGCCCAGAGAGGGTAGAGAACACATCTATAGAGGAGATTAGGATATTAGGCATAAGTAGGAGAGAGGGTGGTGGAGAGGGAGGAATAGCACTGGAATCATCCAAGGTTGAGTTTCTAGCAAAAGTTTGAGCAAAGAGTTCATCTTTGTCAGAGGAAGAAGTGATGGTTGTGCCATCAGAGTGGAAAAGGGGAGGGAAAGACGAGGAAGAGAGGTTTTTGGCTAGATGCCAGAAAGCTTGGTAAGAGCTAAAGCTGGATAGTTGAGTTCATTTGTTATTGATGAAAGAGTGTTTGGCAAGTCAAAGAACAGATTTGGCTTGATGCTGGGCAGAAACATAGGAAGAATGAGATTCTTGAGTTTTAAGGCGTCGATACTGTTTGAATGCTTCCTCCTTATTGCGGATAGCAGTAGAACAAGCGTGAGTAAACCAAGATTGTTTTGCATTAGTCTGAGAGAAAGATGGAATGTATGCCTCCATGCCCGATTGGATTACCTCGGTAATGTGTTCAGCACTCTCCGAGGCTCCCATGCCACGGAAGCAAAAATCACTCCATGGGAAATCAAAGAAGTACTGCCGGAGAGCCTCTCAGTCGGCAGCGCCAAAGTGCCACAAACGACGCCGGCTGGGAGGATCGGGTGGCCGTACTGGAGAGATAGGACAGGTGACAGAGAAGTTTATGGTCGGAGGAGCCCAAAGGAGAGAAAAGATCGGCAGTATAAGAAGAAAGGCTAGAAGTTAAAAATAAGTCAAGAATGTTGGGCCGATCTCCGAAGCGATTCGGGATACGGGTTGGTTGCTGAACTAGAAAGCTCCAGTCAGTTTCTTTAAACATTGCTCTAAGTTTATGAAAGTTTGCTTTCTTGAAATTTGAGACTTTCTCGATGCTGCTATTTGGTTCGTTACTAGTAAACTTTAAACTGAAAGTTATACGATGGTTGCTGTTACCGAATTATTCACTGACATTCAAATTCACTATCAATTCTTCTTTTTTTGAAAGTACAAGGACAAGGATGTTATTTCCACTGGATGGAGATCTAACAACAGTAATACTGTCTCCCCTCTTGGTCACAGGTAAATTGAAGTCGCCAAAAGTTACGGTATCTTGCGTATTACTTACGTCTGCAATATGTTCATAAATTTCTTGGTCAGTTTGCACTGATTGAGCTGGAGGTCTGTATAATAATGCAAGTATAATTTTTGTACCTTTATTATTCATTATTAGCACAAAGGATGTGTCGACGTTCACAATTAGAGGTTTTGACAAGAGGGTCGGTTTAAGACTTTTATAAAAAATAATACACCTCCATTTTTATTTATCCGGCTTTTTTCAAACATTACTTAACCGGGAAGTGAATACTCTGCTAAGAAGTCTGTCTTTATTGAGCAAAGATTCTGTTATTCCAATAACATCGTAATTTTCTGTAAACACTAGTTCTTCTAAATCTGAAAATGTATTATGTATGCTACAGGCATTTGCATAGAAATCCTTTAAAGTATTGGATTTAAAATTCACGGAATGCTCTTTAATCAAATTCTTGGTTCTGGTCAGATCTACATTTATGTACCTGCCTGTCCTCGGTCCTAGATCCTCGTCCCTCACTGTCCTCGATCATCGTCTCTGGTGGTCCTCGGTTCTCGCTGTCCTCGATCGTCATCCCTGATAGTCCTCGGTCCTCGATTATCGTCCCTGGTGGTCCACGGTCCTTGATCCTCGTCCCTGGTGGTCCTCGGGCCTCGCTGTCCTCGTTCTTGGTGGTCCTTGGTTGGCTCTGCTTCTTTTCCGAAAATCCTTTACTGCGTCGTGAAGCACATGGCCAAATTTGCTGCTCCCACCTGGTTCAGATGGACTCCATCTGATACGAACAGATGATCTTCACTGTAGAAGGCATCCTAGGTATTGATGAATCCAACGTTTTCCTCCCTGCAGAGGTCCGCCATTCGACGATTTACGCTAGTGGCTATGTTGAAGAAACTGCTCTTCACACCGATCCTGGGGACGATCCCTGATATGATGACTCTGTGTGACTTTTCCTTACAAGGGGAGATGTGGTGGGAGTGGTCTTGCCTCTGGACTGGTAATCAAATTGACCCGGGTTCGAATCTCGATATATAATATGTTAAGTATATAGGAGATTATAGGTAATAACACAACACATTAATTATTGGATAAGTGATAATAAGTATAAAAGTACAGGTATATAAGTACAGATATATGATAAGGCTTGTAATAAAAGCCTGAGGAGCAAGGTGATATATGACTTGTGTGGTCTAATATATCTAGGGGATATAGGAGCTTGGCTATAGAGGGTGAGTCTGAGTCTAGAGTCTAGAGGGAGTAAAGAGCTCTGTCTCTCTCTGGCTGAGGTCTGTTGAAGTGTCCTGAAGATGCCTGAGTAAGACGGCATCGCCTGGGTTCAAGGATGTTGATGCAACACAGCATTAACTCAGCATTCTGGTATGACGTATGACCGGATAAATACATTATACAGTTTACATTTACAGAGGAAATGGGTGTTGATTTAAGTGGAAGTATCAACAAATATATTATTGTGACGCTTCTGCATAGTAGCCACGTGCGGGCATGCGCGCGCGTCGGCTGCCCAGCCGTTTAGAAACCGGCTGGCGGCAGCCGGCCGGCAGGCTTTTCCTTAGTATATATCCTACGACAACGTAACTAATGTCTGGGATATTCTTATGTTGTTTCACAGCTTGTAGCTGCCCTTATTCTTAACCAACGCATCTTAGTATATTTTATTCTCGATAGTTGATTGTTTCATTATAATATATAAGATGTAAGTCTAGTGAGAGTGGGAGGAGACGAGCGGGAGAGAGAGACCGGCTGGGGGACGTTGCTTCGCGCGGAGAGTCTAGCTTGGGACGAGCCTGATGTTGCCATATGCATTTGTTGGCAACGTTAGGCTTAGTTTCGACTCACGCACGGGGTAGACGATTTTGACCCGGCAACTGTGTTGAGTGTTGCCAAGCCTGGGATGTATTCTGCATGCCTAGGGCGGGGTCCAGACAGATTCAAGACTCAGAGCTCACCTCACCTCACTGTCGTACCCTTCGGACCCCCTTGATATCTATCCCTCTCAACCCCACTTAGAAACTTTCTCTCTTACTTTGTATACCTTCCTTCCACTACTTCACCAATCTATTTAATTATCCCATCCCCTTGATAGACCTTATATCTATTATTGTATTAACGACGAGCTCTCAGATAACTAGATAGGATTTTGGGCCTTATGCAGAGATGTAATTGTTAATGAGACCTACTGTAGGAAGCTTTTTTGTTGTCTCATATTTGGTGGTTTCATGCTTGCTAGTGTGTTCTTGTGTCAGGTTAGCAGGGGCTAGACCGGAGGGGAGGCTTTTTGCGATCCTTTAAGTAAAGTCTGCTGGTGCGAGTCCTGTGGACCCGCACGACTTTACTAGGATACCCGTGGGAGTCTGGGGGCATTTTCTTGTCTGTGTCCCTGTGTGTCTAGTGTTGTGTTGTGTGAGGGCCCTTGCCTAGTCCACTCAGCACTGCGCTAGCACGTCTTGCTTTTGTTTTAGGGTCGCCAGGAGAGAGTCAGATACTTGCGATCTGAGTCTCTCAAGAGAGCACCCTTTCAATTAGAGTAATTTGGCGCACAGACTTGGGAACGTCCCTAGGCTAGAGCAGGTGGCTCAGCCCGGGTATCCAAAGCCTATATCCTTCCAGCTAGACCTCTGCCACCTGGCAGATTAACAGCTAGGGGTTTATTATTTCTGTATGCTTGTTATTGTGCCACAGTTTACCATTTTTGTGAGCATTGTGAGTCAGGATGTGGCTTAGAGACTCTGTCCGAGCAGGCTTGCCTGACTAAGAGTGAGAAGCACACCTGTATGTGGTTATGTTGCGAGTTGCTGCCTTTATTTAATTATACCTATGCCATTATACACTGTAGGTCCTATCACTAGTATTTATTCCTGCTTATGAGTTGAGAGTTCTCTAAATCCGTAACGTACTTTCTTTGCTAAGCATCAGATCCTACAGTAGCCGCATGCAGTTTAGAACCCCGCATCTTGTCTACCGGTACGATGTTTTGAGGACTGTTTGCTTTCGCCTTCTTTCACGCAGGGGTGATTAGTTGTATTAATTAACGTAACGTTAAATGTACTTTCTTCTAGTTTGTTATTAAATTGTTTCTGCAATTTAATTCCGTTATCTATCTTTTCCTTGAAGCTTTAAGCCAACTTAATTGTGTGATCTTTTATATAGCCTGCTTGACTATCAGCAGTCTATAGTGCGTGCACCCTGTAACCGAGTCATAGGATACCTTGTTGTCCAGGCAGGACTCTTGACGGTTTAGGGTGGTTTGTTGCCTGGGTTTATAGATAAGGGTTGGATCTAGCGTTTTCAGTTGTTGCTTGTTGCCGCATACCTAGTCCAATAGAAAGAGCCCAGTGTTTATATATCCCAGGACGTAACATTATATGTTAATGAGATAGATAAAGTTATAGGGAGTTCAAAGAATCAAGAATGTTTAATATGAATGTTAAGAGTTTAGAAGTTACAGGGATAAAGGCATATAAGCAGTGAGATATATGTGTAGCAATATATATGCAGGGCTTATAATGTCATACTACATTCGCCGGGGGGTAAAAGAATTGATCTCACCATGATCAACTATAGTAGAAAAAAGAAAAACAAAAATGACTAGTCTGTTGACACATCACACCGTATCAAAATTGTCCATTATACCTAGATCAAGGGTGTGAGCTACCAACAAATTAGAATAAAGGTTTATGCTAAATAATACAAATATATAGTTGAGTATGAGGAGAAGATTACAACTGCTATATATTACACATGGCAGGTGTAAACTTATATTTTAATAAAATTTAACATCTGACAGTGGAAAGAAATATTACCCTAAGTTGGTCCACTGACGATATTAATATACATACATATAAAGAAATATATCCAAAAAAAAATAAAGAAAGAACTTAAAGTACTCTATTCCTCGCGTGGGCTTCAAGAGCAGCAATGCGAAGATTCAGGCGAGAAAGAGCAAACCAAGAGACATCTAGGATGATGATGATAATGAGCATAGGAGTACCAATCGCTGGGATGGCAATGTAAGGGTGATAGTATTTAACAAAATCTATAGGTAGAATTGACTTGTTGATCAATTGAAGGGTTTTTAGATCAGGTGAGTTGATGTGAAGTTTAGATATATTAGCTGAGATATTTGGGAGAGTGAGAAACATATCGTTCACGTTGTATAGTTGATGGAGTTCAGTAAGGTGGTAATTTGTGGGGTAAATGGTTACCTTGGAAGAGGTGATAGGGCAAGTGTCAGGGATAATGATGAGACCAGAAATTACCTGATCAGAAGATGGAATATCATTCTGACAAGAGATGGAGATGGTGGTGTCAGAAGGAAAATAAAGGTGATGAGAGTGAGACACACGAGCATGATAGAAGGGTTTCTTAGCAACTTCCTTGAACTGGCAATGTTCTATAATGGAATTATTGTAAATTAAGGCACTAGCACAGCCGTCAGCATGGAAGGGGATTAACTTGAGAGCAAAGGCTGGGCAAATGGCCTGGGATATAATAGGGGAGTGACAGAGAGTAGAGAATGAATAATCATCCAACCAGGCATGGTGATTCTCGGAAGTGGAGATGAACAAGTTGCTGAAGGAGTTGTCCAAAGAAACTAATTGATTGTTGAGGAAAAAGGGGAAAGGAGTGATCTTGTAATGGGCGAAAGAAATGGATGATGCATATGGGATAATAAGCATATTATCTTATAACGAGGGGAGGTGTGGCAGAGTGGTCTTGCCACTGGACTGGTAATCCAATGGACCCGGGTTCGAATCCCAATATGTCAATGGGAAGATATTATTGCGATGGAATTTGTGATGTACCTAGTATCAGTGCATTACCAAAGCACACCGAAATGCCCCAAAAAATACCCTCATTGTTCACTGATTAAATAGCACTGTATGAATATTCCCATATTCAAAATATGTTACAGGGGGGCAATGCCTAGTGAGTTAATTGCTCAATAGGTGGCGTTCTGAGAGTGAGGGTCCGAGTGTGGAGGGTGAGACTGTGAAGCGCAGAGGCGGAGCGGCTTCAGAAGATGGGGTTGCTTCGAGCCGGGGTAATTCGTATGTCTCACTCCCTAGACTGGAACAAGAACTCATGGGCCTCACCGTGTTCAGTGGTGTAGTGTAAAGGCTATCAGCCTATGCCCGAGAGGGAGTAGTTGGAATATAGAAAAAAAAAAAAAAAAAAATCATAGTTATACATGTGGACATCGATATATCCATATAAGAGTTCAATTTGGTCAAGCGGGAACACTGTTAAGAGGCGGAAGTCATTGCCAGTCTGAGTGATGATTTTCCTCAGAATACTCAAGGGAAGAAGATCTGAGCTCACTATACCGTGTTCAGCATCGTTGAGGGCGTTTAAAAGTCTACTAAAGTCTCTAAAGACTCTAATTTCATAGAGATAAAATAAATGTTGTCAAGTTGGGTAGAGATTTCTAGAATGTTTTCAAGAAATGAGGTAATATCAGAGAGTGCATTAATGGTAGATTCCGCTTTACTCATGAGAGATTGTAAGTCGTTAACATGAGTAGAGATTTCATTAATAGTGCCTATTTGGATCTCCACTAACTTTTCTTGACTTCTGAGGGTATTTTCTACTTCACCGATTTTGAAGTAGTCATATGTCAATGGCAAGATATTATTGGGATAGAATTTGTGCTGTACCTACTGTAGTATCAGTGCATTACCACAAAGCCCACCAAAATGCCAAATAAATATCCTAATTGTTCCCTGATTAAATAGCACTGTATGAATATTCCCATATTCAAAATATGCTACAGGGGGACAATGCCTAGTGAGTTCATTGCTCAATAGGTGGCATTCTGGGAGTGAGGGTCTGAGTCTAGGAGATGAGACAGTGAAGCACTGGAGCGAGGCAGCTTCAGAGATCAGGCTGCTTCGAGCCGTGAGTGGGCAACTAAGCCCCATGCATTCTACGAAGGCAAGATGGCAGTGGCTGGTTGCAGCTAAAAAGTGATTCACATGTCTCACCCCCTAGAATGGAACGAGAAATCACGGGCTTCACCGTTCAATGTATAACAGTTGAATGCACAGGCTCTCAGCCTATGCCCGAGAGGGAGTAGTTGGAATATATATAAAACAAAAAACATTACAACACACGCTCTACCCCTATAGTCTAGTTGCCAAAATGTGGACCCTGCAATGTTTACTACTTCTAACTTTTTTCACGGAAATGTGTTCATTATAGTTAGAAGAGCCAAATTAGCTTGGTTGCTACTTTTGTAACATTGAGCATTTCCCAGAATTCAAGATAGCAGCCGCCGCCATCTTTAATTTTCAACTATTTTTCTTATTGACATAGTCATGTAATACCACTTTAGGGGTTTTAGAGGGCAGGGAGTCCATTTCTCATCACAGAAGTTTTCCAATTGTTGTTTGAACGTGATATCACCCACTATCTACAGTTGTACATTGTTTGACCTGCACCTACCTGTGTGGATTCTTACTGTCTTTTGGCTTACACTCTTTCCCACACAAGAGACAGTCTCACTTGAAAACAAAGTCACTACATTGGGAAATACCAATGTCAGTCCATGTCGCCTTTCTCTTTATTTTATTATTTCTACTCTTCGATATATAGCTACAGTAACATGATTTGTGAGCTAGAATATAACTTCCTGACAAGAGTTTTGTATAGTTCATCACGTTTTACTTTGCTTGTAGCAACAATCTTCTGCACGGCCACAGTCTTGAATATCTGTAATGCTCCCTTGGCATTACACGGACTGAAGAGGCACTTCCCTCTCCAGCAGCCATAACGATTGTGACTGCCTGGGGTACCACAAGATTGATGCTGATCATACCAACTCACTGTACCCCGAAATGAGGAAAAAAGCTGTAAACCACTAAACCAAGACAAAATAAAGAACAACATATTTTCTTATGTTCTTATGTTCTTATATACTTGTCAATGGAGTTAATTTTTTCTGATATATGGTCAAATTTGACCTTTGACCTTAATTTTGACCTCATATACACAAAATAATTCCATAAATGGAATTCCTGACCTCTAAAACCCCTAAAAGGTGATATTACATAACTCTTTGTCATTGAAAAAATAAAGTTGAAAAATCAAGATGGCGGTAGCCGCCATCTTGAATTCTGGGAAATGCTCAACGTTTCAAAAGTAGCAACCAAGCTAATTTGGCATTCCTACCTATAATGAACACATTTCGTGAAAGAAGTTCGAAGTAGTAAACATTGGAGGGTTCACTATAGGAAGTATAGGGATGGCAACTATACTACTAGCTCCAACACAACATGGCCTCAGGCCACTGCACTCCACAAACACTCTTCTCACAGATCTTGCATAAAGAGCTTTTGACGGCATCAACTCAGCCAGACCACCACACAGATCACTACTTGCCACACTCGACATTAGTAAAGCCTTCGATGCCATCCGTCGCCACAACCTAACAAACAAAATCTACAATATAAACTTGCACAACAATACAAAAAGGTGGCTGCCCAACTTCTTAGCAGGCAGATGTGCACATGTATCATTTGCCGGCCAGTCATCTAGCATCAGAAACTTCACAAACGTAGTCCCGCAAGGATCCGTCCTGTCGCCTGCACTCTTCAATCTGTAAATGCATGATATACCTACACCCCACACACCCCAAATAAATATAGCTTCCTATGCAGATGACATAACACTCACATGCACGCACCAAGACTCAGACAGAGCAACACTTCTCCTTCAACCTTCAACACACTACATGACTTATGCACTACAAACAGACTCAAGTTGGCTCCAGCCAAATCCACCGCAACCCTCCTCACAAGCTGGACAGATGAACGCAAATACACCCCACACCTCACCATAAACAACACCCCCCTAACACACACACTCACCCAAAATCCTAGGATTAACATATGATACTCTAATAACATTCAAATAACATACCACAAACATAAAAAAATAACTGACACCCAGACTTAACGCCATCAGGTCAATTGCCCACACACAATTTGGACACAACAAAGAAACTACCACCACAGTTTACAAACAATAGATAAAATAAGTGATGGAATATGCAAGCCCTGCCCGGGCTTCTAACCTAGCTGAAACACATCACAAAACCTTGCAGACTAATCAAAATAAAGCCCTAAAAATCATCACAGGCTGCACAGCTACTACACCTACAGATCACCTACGTCAAGAAACCATAATTCTCAAAGTCAAAGACCATCTGGACATGAGAGGCACTCAATTCCTGGCTGCAGCCTCCACAAACCAACACCACCCACTACACTACATAGCAAAACACCCACAGACACAGACACCAACAAATATCAAAACAAATCCCAGCACACGGCATCACACACAAATACTGTCATCTCTCCCTCCCTGCCCACCCCAAACCAGCTTCCAGAAGCACATTCATACTTATATCGCTCGCCGTTCCATCCAATCACTCATAGACAACACGCAGCTGTAGGCACAACCTCCCGAAATCCGTCCTTCTCAATCCTCCCTTCCTTGCGAGGACAGAATCCACCTGGCCAGGTTGAGATGTGGACACCATCCAGCTTTTCTGAGTTATCAGAAGAGACTGGATGACTCCGTCGACGACACATGCCGGGGATGTAACACAGCACCCCATACCATTAAACACATCGTAGAAGACTGCATTTCACACAATCACTTACGCCAACAACATAATCTACACTCTTCTAGAGTCCTGTGGGAAAGCCTGACCGTAGCCATGGCCTTCCTTAGGGACTCTGGGCTGTTCGGCCAGGCAGCTTAGGGAACGACAACAACAACAACAACAAAACTAATATAATGAATAAAATCAAATCAGGATAAGATCAAATGCGTTTGTCTGTCTGTAAGAAGGGCACACCCTAGACAATGTTAATCAAGGGAGTGTACTGTGGTACAAAATGTAACATATTTACTAAAACAAAATAACCTATGGAATAGAAGCTTTAACCCTTAAAATCTTATACACTCTAACCATACAACAGGTGGTCAAGCCGCAAATAGGATAAATAGTCCCACCTGCTCTGCCACAAAGATGGTATACTCCAGTTGTTGTCTGCGGAGTATGGGGTGAAGCCAATTGAGGAGCATGACTAAGTGTTGTTCTCTGTCTCTATAAGGCACGATCAGTATCACCTTGTGTCTCGGGATGCAGGGTGTTTCAGGGTCTCTTGTGGGGCTCCAGCTGCCGCCATGAGAGACCCAGGACAGCCGTTCGGTCACCTTATCCACCTGTTTTTCCAGGGCTGCTAGGTCCACCTTCAGCTTCCCGTCTGTTACGAAAGTAGACAGCATTAAATATTAGTAAACCTGTGACTGTATGTGAGTAGTAGTATTGTGGAGAGAATGGTATTGTGAACAGATAAAACAAAATTAGTAACTATTAGCCTTGTGAAAAAAAAATAGTTACTGATAACGTTAAAAGAAACATAATTAATAACATAGTAGGTAGAAAACATGATTAGACAATCGAACCATCACCAGGCTGACAAAGATGGTTAGTTACGATTTCATATTCATTACAAAATAATGTTTTCATGTATCTGATGGTTTCTTTCGAAGTGCAACTATTGATTCCTAAGATATATTATTTCACATCTGTGATGATTTTATAAACATATTTATATTGTTATGTATTTATCACACTTCTTACAAGAATACCTGTACATTATTTGAAGTGAGATGAATTAGAAGTGAGCTTGTAAGAAAATATTTATAGCAACATTCTATTACGAATAAACAACATTTTTATCATACTATCTAAAAAGAAGAAGAACTACATCTTCACTGCGTAGAGATGGAACAAATGTCAACTTTCCATATTTGCGAATGCGAATATTTAGTTATAAAAATTGCGAATGCGAATGCGAATTGCGAATATTTCAATCCTTATTCCATCCTTTAATAAATTAGTCAATAAATGGTACTAAATACGAAATCAGTAAGGCAATCTGATGGAATATTCTTTATTGACATGCTATTACATTGGATATGTCTGAAATTACAATATTGTGACGGTTTAACTGTCCAGGTCCAGCACACGTTCGTTTACCGGGCAGTGATGCCATTTTAGCTATTTTGCCTCTAAATCCAGCATATCTAAGCAGCAATTTAGCCGAAGATTGTTTACAATTTTTTGTTCTATTAACTAAATTTCGTATCAACCACCAATCAGATTTATAAATATTAAATGTATTATATAACGTCAATAATAATTGTCCCTGTTGGGCTTTCAAATCCAAACTAATGGGATATATGGAATATATCCCAATTTAAGGGTTTGTAGAGATCAGATAAATTAATGTAGCAGGAGTGTAAATGATAACACTGTTGTTTAATCATCTCCAACTCCCTGCATCAGTAGATTTTCACACTCCATCGCGGTGACCGTGCTCCTTCCTAGCTTCTTCAGCACGTTGGATTAATATTTGGCTAGACAAATGGGTGATAAAGAGATGGTGAACTCTTCAAAAAGTGGCAGTAGTGAAGAAAGTACACGGCCATAGCAGGGAGTGTGACATTACTCGAGAGACAGTATAACTGAAAAAACACTTGAACATTTTGAAATCTAGAGATTTAATATAAGGTAAGTTATGTATTCACTGTATTGGGTACGTTTTCGAATAATTTGGTACTTTTCATTGGTTCGATCTGGTACTAATAAAGTTAAGTGGCAACATTGCTTACTCCTCCTTCATACCACTCTAGCGGCCACAACGCACTTTTACACTTATTTATTCGTTTGTGTTAACTTTCAAATTTAATATTTTATATTTGTTTATTTTCCATTGGTTTCGTGAAAATATTCGCATATTCGCAATTAGCTATGAATGGAAATGCGGATGCGAATACGAATGCGAATATTGAAAAACATAGCGGATATTCGCACATGCGAATGCGGAAGTGAATATTCGGTGCATCTCTAAATTCTGCAGCCTTTGGAAATCACATAACTCTCCGAGACCGGCCTTTGAATATTCCTGCCGCTCCACCTGCCCGAAGTTAATGGCGTGGAAATACCTTGTTCATGCATTTTTTAGCTTCATGAATAATAAACAGACAATATCCAATAAAATGTAATGATCAAATACCTTTACTCCGCTTGAGAAAGGTAAAAGGACCATGGTTCTACGTTGCTGTATCCACATTGCTTGACCGTCGGCAAGAACTCCACCCCCTTGAACTTGATCACGTATTCAGAATAGGTGTGGGACTAAACATCGATCAATACTCACGTGAGTGTGTGTGTTGTGTAGATCCCATGGCCCAGACAAAAGCCTCTCACACCCTCTTTCTCACCGAGTCTCCGACTCACTCCCTGTCTCGGAGCTGGGCGGGTATGATGCAATCATGTGAAAGGTAGGGGGGTGGGGGTGGGGGGGGGGGGTGGAGGGGAGGAAACGTTTGTGGGTGATGGTGGGTGTTGAAGATGGTGCGGGGGAGTAGGAAGAGGCTTCTTGGAGTGCAGAATAGGTTGGAGATGGAGCTTAGTTCATTGCAAAGCCAATATGGCAGAAATTGTACCATGGAAAATGATATTGCTTGGCACAAACATGCTGACGTCATATGGTGTCACTCGGGGTGCTGCCTATTAACCCTATTCACACCATATGACATCACCCGGGGATAAGGGGTTAAGTGTGGTAGAAATCAAACTTCAGACATTCATTTTTTCCCCGCAGCATCCAAGAGTGGAATCACCTCCCATCTCACATAGTTAATAGCCCCACTCTTCATTCCTTTAGAAATAAGATCACTACTCATTATCTCCCTAATCCTTGACCCGATCCTATCCCTTTCTCATAATTCCCCGGCACAACCCCGCATATCATGCTTCCCGAGAGCAGCCCTCTGCGGGTCCCCCTAACAAGAACGAGAACAAGGTGTGGGCAAACAGACTTTATTGTTTGAGAAATAGGAATTTGTTGTTTGGGTGAATGAACTGCGTTGTTTGGGTGAACAGGTTGCAAAGTGTGAAGAAATGGACTGTAAGATGTGAGCGATGGAAAAAGTGAAACGACTCTTGGGACAAAACCAGTGAGCCCTTTAAACCTATGATAGCTTGTATATTATACTGTATGTCGCGGGGGGGGGGGGGGGGGGGGGGGGGTATAAGAGGGCTATAGGTTTGTGTGTGCGAAAGTGAATGTGAGGCAAAGAAGTTTTATGAGGTATTATAATTATGCTCTTGAATAAATGGAGCTTAATGTTTGTGTGTGTTGGATGGTTTTGTGTCCGAAGGAAATTGAATATATGTGTTAGCTGTATTGATATTATTTGTTTGTTTGTTGTTATGTGGATGAGGGAGACAAAAGTCAAAACTGCCTGTGGTGAGTGCCTCTCCTAGAATTGAAAGAGTGACAGGGCTAAAATCAAAGGGTGTACAAGCCAAAATGCCTGAACGTACGGATTTTGAAGCAGCTTAAGTCATAGGATGAAAGAGAGATGGATTCAGGGAGAGAATTCCAGAGTTCAGCTGTTGAATAAAAGATAGAATGGGAACATCGTTTCACTCTTGGGTTGGAAAGCTGCACAGAGTAGGGTGGGGATTGTGTTGCATATCGGGTGCTACATGCTCTACGTAGAAGAGGAGGTATACACTGAGAGAGCTCTAAGGAACAGCGGGAGAGGTGCAACATTGCAGCGAAGAGAGTGAAATTGCAGAGAATCAGTGCGTGGATTTGAGTTAATGAGACAAAAGACTTGCTTTTCTACTTTGTCTAGAAGTGCTGTGTGAGAGGATCCTCTTAATACATTTGAACAATACTCAATACATGGACGGACTGTGCCCCTATACAGAGCAAGAAGTTGTGAAGGGATAAAGAACCCACAGAGTCGGTTGAGCACATCCAGCTTCTGGGAAGCTGTTTTAGCAAGAGTAGCAATATGGTCTATCCATGAGAGATCTGAAGAATAAGAGACACCGAGGATAGTAAGTGATAGTCTTCTGGAAAGTTGTGACAAGTAGACAGATGGAGAAATTAAGCTGTTTAAGCATTGAAAGTAACAAGGTGTTCTCTGCTCCAATCAAAGATAGTAAAAAGATCAGAAGATAGGTGTGCCAAGGCCCTGGAGTGATTGCATGCTGGGTTGTGAAACAAAATCTAGTTGAATAGTGTAAGGTAGAGTCATGAGTAGGCTATATGAGTTGATAGGACTGGAGGTTCAGTTCAGAATGTCATGTATAAAATTTAATATTAAAAAAGATAATATGAGTTTTGGAGTGATTGCATGCTGGGTTGTGAAACAAAATCTAGTTGAATTGTAAGGTAGAGTCATGAGTAGGCTATATGAGTTGATAGGACTGGAGGTTCAGTTCAGAATGTCATGTATAAATATTAAAAAAGATAATAGGAGATAGGACAGAACCCTGAGGAACACCGGAGTTTATAGGATGAGGAAGTGAATGATGGCTGTCCACAACTGCAGCTATGGAGCGGTCTGACAGGAAATTAGAGATAAAAGCACAGATGGAGGGATAAAAACCAAAGGAGGATAGTTTAGAAATTAGAGATGCGCCAGACTCTATCAAAGGCCTTCAATATGTCTAGTGCAAAAGGTCTCACTGAAGTCCTGAAGGGAGGATGACCAAGAGTTTGTATGATATGAAAGAAGATCACCAGCGACCCCCAGGGAACCATACTGGCAATCTGAGAGTAGATTATGAGAAGAGATATGTTTAAGAAATTTTGAAGTAAGTAAAGTTTCAAAAACTTTAGAGATCCAAGAAATGAGAGCAATTGGATGATAGTTGGCGGGTTGAGAGCAGTCACCCTTCTTTGTGACAGGTTGAATGAGAGCAAGCTTCCAACAAGAAGGGAAGACGTTAGAGGATTGACTGAAACAGAAGAGTTTGCCTAGGCAGGGAGTCAGCACGGAAGCATAGTTTATGAATACAACAGGAGGAATACCATCCGGACCGTATGCCTTCTTAGTATTAAGCCCAGAGAGGGTAGAAAGTACATCTTTAGAAGAGATTAGGATATTAGACATAAGTAGGAGAGAAATGGGTGGAAAAGGAGGTATAACACCGGAATCATCCAAGGTGGAGTTTGTAGTGAAAGTTTAAGTGAAGAGTTTAGCTTTGTCAGAGGAAGAGGTGATTGTTGTGCCATCAGATTGGAAAAGGCGAGGGAAAAATGGGGAGGAACAATTGTTGGAGAGGTTTTTGGATAGATGCCAGAAAGCTAGGGAAGAGCTAGAGTTGGATAGTTCAGTGCATTTATTATTTATGAAAGAGTGTTTGGCGAGTCGAAGAACAGATTTGGCTTGAGAGAGCTCTGAAGAATATTTATTGTTGTAATAGCGATAGTAGAGTGAAATTGCTGCATGTAAAAAGAAATTGTAGGGAACTAATAAGAGGAAGAGAGTTGATGAGACGTAATGCTTTGGACTCTTAATCTTTTGATAAGTGCAGTTTGGGTGGAGCCTCCCCACACATGCGATCGATACTCAATACAGGGACCCACTGTGCCCCGATACAGAGCAAAGCTGTACGGGGGTGTAGAACCCACGGAGACTATTGAACACATGGAGACTATATACCACATGAGTGGTAATATAATCTTTCCGAGAAAGGTCGGATGAAAAAGATACACCTAGAATATTGAGGGAAGATGAATTTGTGTATTGTTGAAGAATAATTGATAGTCTTTTGGAAGATTGCAATGAAGAAATGGAGGGAGGAATTGGGTTTTGGAGGCGTTGAAAGCAAGAAGATATTCTCTGCTCCAATCAGTAATAATTTATAGATCAAAAGATAGGCGCTCTATGGCCCTTATATTTGAGTTTTGGAGTGATTGCATGCTGGGTTGATGTGAACAATGAGTTGAATAGTGTAAGGTAGAGTCATCAGCATATGAGTGGATAGGAATAGAGGTACAGTTGAGGAGATCATTAATAAATATTAGAAAGAAAATTGGAGACAGGATAGAACCCTGAGGAACAAGGGAGTTGATAGGTTCAGAAAGTGAGTGATGGCCGTCCACAACTGCAGCTATGGAACGGTTTGAAAGGAAATTAGAGACACAGGGATAGAAACCGAAGGATGGTAGTTTGGAAACTTAGGTAACATAAAACTCTTGTAATGAAGGGTTTGAAGGTACCAGGTTAATGTTGTAGCAATTGTGTTTCTAGCTCTGCATTATTGTAATCTACGTCAGAGGCTCCCCTCAATTTACGATAAATTAAAATGACATGTGTTGGCATAAGACACATGTTGACTGGGAATGTGTAGGTCAATATGAGTGCGAATCATTTGAGTCCAAGAGTTTTTTGTAAACTGAATAGAATCGTCTGAAGTAAACAGAAAAAATGAATAAAATTAGTCATATGATTGAAAGGGATACAATTATGTTTGAAATGTAGGCATGCCGTGCATACTAATTTTAACCTCTGGGCTGCGCAGCCCCTGTAGTATACACCATACCCCTGTGCGTAGGTATTATGACTCTTTCCTCACTAACATCGTTAATTTACCATAAATATAATTAATACTTATCCATATGCGCCTATTTTACGTTTAATATGAAGACGGTAACATGTGACAACAACAAAACAAGTGGGAATAGTGTTTATATGGTCAAAATCGCGAATAAACATGGAGCGGCCCATTCATGAAATGTGGAGCACAGTGAGGCAACCCCTCCTCTCGCTAGCTCTGGAGCATGACTGACAGTCTCACCCCACCATCTACATCTGCCAACACACTCGCTAGGCACATAACCACACCCTGCAATCGGCTTTGCTAATGTTAGCACGAAAATATACCAAAGAATAAGGGAATAACAGGGAAAATAGGTGATAATTGAAGGGGGGGGGGGGTAAAGAGGGGAAGGAGGGGACTTTGACAGATGTGGATAAGTGATATGGGGTATGAAGGAAAAAAACAAAAGTTTCAAGTGCTAATGGGGCCTTTTAAACATTTTTTTTTAGGCCTAGGATCTTAACCCTCTCCGACATATGACGCGATTTTATGCCTATTAGGGATACTTTAAAGCCATTGTTACCATCAGGGGTATTTAGAAACCTTTAGTTTAGTTACTTCAACCTCTGCAGTTGTCTTTGAGTTATCTGTGGGCAGAAAACTAATTTTGGAGAGGTAATTATAAGAGTGAGAGAACTCTATTTCTTATTGCTAATCTGGCAACCTCTGCATCATATGTGCGTGAAAGCGTTAAGAGTCTCCCCACGTAGCCCAGTAAAACCTTCTAAGAGTCTCCCCGCAGCTCCCGGGTTAAATGTTATAACTTTGGCTATTAGGATGCATAGTGGGAGTTACAGAGTGTAGCAGGTTGGAAGTATTTAAAGTAATAGATAAAAAACAAGTTACCTTCGGTACCATAGTAATCGTTATTGTATCTTTTTACTACTAGACAAAGGCTGTTTGGATCCTAGGGCAACGTCAACATGTACATGAGTGAAAACAAAAAAACGATAAGCTGATTTTAGTGTTTACCTTTAATGTGGGGTTCTCCAACCATCACCATTTTGGGGGTGTTGTTGCCCAATTGTAATTCGTTTTTCTTCTCAAGGCAACTGAAGGAACTGGCGAAGTGTGTTCTAAATCAGTTTATAAGGTTTTAAGAAATCCTAAATAAATATATAAATAAAAGAAGACAAGTGACTCACTCAGGCTTGGAGGCGTCTCAGGACACAGAGATAGATTAGGTTGGTGATCCTGGTTGAGGTCTTTATCCCGGTCCATCCTCGATCTATGTGGTATGTTGTGTTCCTTTATTTTTCCTTCATTTATATATTCTGACTCATTATCCTCTGAACCCAAAATGTTTTCAGGGTCTGATATATCTCCGTTACTTATAGGAATATTGTTGGAGGAAGAGGCAATGGGAACAGTATCTGCCGGAACTTCTAAAGATTGTCCTTCGTTTATTAACTGATATGATTTTTGACCATTGTGTTCAAGCAAATTATTGATGATCTGATTAGAGTTAGAAGTATAGTGGTTTACATATAGGGAGCTTTCATTTCTTTTATTCGCATCATCCTTCCTTAGTTGCTTATTGCCTGGCGCTACTTGATAGCCCTGGAAACATATAACATATTATTTATACAATAATTGACAAACACATTAACACTTACGCTGCAGGCATATTTCTGCTATATTAGGGCTCATTCAGGCACTCCTGAATGATTGAGCAAGGGTCTGAATGAAATGAAATTTAGTTCGTCAAAAACTAAAAGAAAATAGCTTCAAAATGACACCAGAACGAGCTACGTAGCGCGCAGACTTCACCCTCAGCGCTGCCATAGACATTCGCTAATACTGAGTGATTATCACTAATGTTGCGTTACATTTGCCTTTGGCAGCGCTGTATTTATAGCGAGAGTATGGCTCCTACTCCTCAGTGCTTCGGCCGCCTGGCTGGAGAGAGGATGGGGGCCTGCCGCTCTCCCGCTCACTCTCACTTGTCTCCACAGGCTTTAACCCACTGAGCCCCAGCGACGCAAACAGTGCGTCGGCAATGTATGTAACGCTAAACCCCAGCGACGCAGACGTCTGCGTCAGTGTCACTCCGGTCCCAATTACTCCGGTCCTATGGCACCTAGAGGGCTCAGATTTGTATGGGAACTGTGTACGTATCCCACGCACCCATGCCGATGGTTGAAAACTCTCAAAGTCTAACCGTGTGCGCGTGAGCGCGCAAAAACATGTTTTTTTGGGGGAAATTGCCTTCAATTTTTTACTCTTGTAAAATCCGTTTTCGGGGGCTCTGTAGGACCATTTTTTGAGCTTTTTGATCGCTTTTTTTTCGTGGTTTTTCCTTCATTCCTAACCCATTCGCTATTGTTTCTGGGGAAAAAAAAGTTCAGAATCAGCCGGTCCTGGGTGGTACATTTATAAATATTTAGCTGGTACTCAGCGGGTTAAAAGCCCTGTAAATTGCTATAAATTGCCATGGCGTTCTGGGACATCTCCCTCAGCCAATGGATTAAGATCCTGTGATAGTAACGGCGCAGGTAATTTTGTTTAACCCGGCAAATAGGCGACCCCCCTCAAACCGTGCACCCTCCACTGTTGTGAAGACAATACTGAGAAGTCAACTTTTACAGAATTGGACGAATATAGCATCAACGTGTATTAAACCCAATTCCACATCCAACAACAGATATTTTTCACTAACAAAATATGTGATTGTGGTCAGGAGTTGAATTACCTGGAGCAAATGGCACTGCACCCACCAGTGAGTGAGGGAGTTTGGAGTAGCTCACGTGGGAGGAGGGCGAGGAGACAGAGAGAGGGATGGGTGATTGGTAAGAAAGAACTCTATAGCTTGCCTATAAAACACTTTTATGTCTTTTTATGTGTATAAGCTTGAAGCATCAGGCACATTCGAAGAATAAACACCCAGAAACCAGGCACAGGAAGGAATTGTGAAATATATAATGGAAAATGAATGCCAGTGGGAGAGGTAGGAGGAAGACGGGGCAATTTCGCCCTTATACACGTAATTGTATTATTTTAGCAAAATTATGCACTCAAATTGTATTTGATAGGCATAGTGCATGTATTTTGAGGGGCAATAACCATGATTTATGTCAGTAACACAAGTTACAAACTTATGTTGTATATATTCAATGAATTATTATTATATCTATCTATCTATCTATCTATATGCTCAGGCCCAATCCCCATTTTGGGGGTAGCCGACTCAAGACAGAGCAAGAACAGGGAAAACACAAAAACAACATAAAACAACAAATAAACACAGATAAAATGCAAAAACTCACACGCATCCAGGTCACCCAGAAGACCCAGAGACCAGCGTCACCAAGGTCGCTCCAGCACTCCCCCGGCTCCCGACCACCCGGAGAGGTTCCGATCTCGGCAGGCAGACATGCAGCGGAGCCAAAGCCACAAGCCCTCCCACCACACTTCCAGGCGCACCCTTCATATTAATCGTCTCCCCGGGCCAGGCGCCTGATGGACTATTATCTAGTCCAACTTGCGCCCGACCCCTTACTCCAAATGACCACGTGTTCACTCAACTATTCACAAGCATTCTCCATTCACTCCTGTCCACCACCACTTCCCCTGCCTGATCTATAGTCATTCCTCTATCATCCAAAGCCTTTCTTACACAGTCTCTCCATCTCAATGGGGGTCTTCCTGCCCTTCTATCTCCCCTTGTACCTGATTCACATATTCTCTTTGTAAGCCTTTCATCTCCCATTCGTTCAACATGACCATACCAGCTCAGCACCCTTCTGTCCACTCTGGCTGACAAATGTTCCTGCTGAGATTATTATATACATTATCTTAATTTTTTTGCTTGCAGCTCATTATAGTAGCTCATTATAGTACTCTGGCAATGAAAAGTCATCTTATTATGTGTGGAAGGCATGGTGGATGTATTTTAAGTGGGAAAAAATATGATTTATGTGTTAGCCACACAAGTTATGCAAATAAGTTGTGATATTGTATACAAACTACTATCTTATATGCACTGGTATGATATGTATATAAAAAAAAAAAGTTTCCTGGTCCTTCCATGCCATCTAGTACCACCCGCATCTGGGTCAGGTGAGGCAACCAAGCATTAGGATTAGGGGAAGGGTCGTCTGGCCTTGACCGTGAGTGTGAGCGTACTAAGCATGTGGTAGTGTGAAGAGGGTGGTTGTGAGTGCTATTGATAGGTACCATGTAGTCCGACTCCTATTCCTGATTTAATTATCCCCCGCCTGGGGCTTTTTGCACGTTTTTTATGCGCTATTCAAACCCGCACTTATGTTAGGCATGTCGCAGTGGTCTATAAAACCTTCTGCAAGGCATGTCATTTCTGCCGGGTTAATAAGTTGCACTATGATCATTAACATGCATTCCCTCAATATTGCCAACATGATCTATGAGTTACATTTATCACACTGTACAATGTGTTCACACGTGGTTGTACTTTTTCCTTGTGGGAAACTTGTACATTTGCAGATGTGTTTGTATTTACGTAATATATAAACATTCAAATAATTGGATTTCCAAAAGGCAGTATCTGTTGATCTGAAGTATAAAGTGGTTGTTGATTAATATAACTATGGTACTTAGTCCAAAATCGAGTAAATGGATGTCGAGGAAGAAACTTGTTTTGAATATATGTTATTATTGCTGTGGTGATCGTGCAAAAGAGGTGGTATCTTGACCCACAAAACCCCATGGACGAATAACGTGCGTCGCCTATGTATGTAACGCACAGTACCAACGTCGCAATGGTTTCGTCCGCCTTAATTACCCTTGTCCTATGGCACCTAGAGGGTTCATATTTGTACTGGAACTGCTTTAGGATCCCACGGAACAATAACGATAGTTGGCAAATCCCCAAGTCCAGCAGTGTGCGCGTACAGAAGTCATTTTCCAGTATTTTGCCTACCCATCACTCCATGTTAACCCCTTCAGACTCATATGATGCAGAGGTTGGCAGATTAGCAATAAGAAATAGAGTTCTCTCACTCTTATAATTACCTCTCCAAAATTAGTTTTCTGCCCACAGCTAACTCAAAGACAACTGCAGAGGTTGAAGTAACTAAACTAAAGGTTTGTAAATACCCCTGATGGTAATAAAGGCTTTAAAGTATCCCTAATAGGCTCAACATTGCGTCATATGTCGGAGAGGGTTAAGTGTGACTTTCTGCCGCCCCTCAGGGCCCCCAAATGACCTAGGTGGGCGGTTTTATGTTGTTTTTCCTTCATTAAAAACCCATCCCATGTGTATAAAACAACAAAATTGACAAGTAGCTGGTCCCTCGTTGTACAGTTATTATAAATCAGCCGGTGCTCTGTGGGTTAAGACAATGGCCCTAACCAACCAAAGCTTTTTTTGTATTTCATGTGACAGACAAGTGACAACATTGTTGTAACCAAAGAGGGTGTTACTCCTTGAACATCTAATAATACTCTTTAAGTCACTCTTTCAAGCATATAACATAAATACTAATAAGAAAACTATTTCAGGTGTTCTGTCAAAAATGTATTCAATGGATACGTTTTGAGCAAAGCCTTTCTTATTATTAATTGTCTTCCTACATGTTGCATACAGATAGAGATCAAGTTCAATAATGTCAAGGACCACTTACACAGGGTCCCTTTAATATTTGCCCACACTGTATGAACCACTTGTTTCAATAGCAGAGAGGGGGGGACACACGAGGTGGATAACTGTGGAACATGAACTTGTGTGATTGAAATTAAAAGGGTTTATGAAAGACCGATTATTCTAAGACTGAGTGTTTGCGAGAGTCATTAATGTTATATCAGAGTATATACCACAAGTTATATTATATATATATTTGTTTATGTGTATGGAGGAGCCAAAAGGCAAAGCTGCCTGTATCAAGTGTCCCCCGAATGTTTAAAAAATTAATTTCAAGGTACGTTTTAGTATAAATGTCTGGACACACGGAGCTTGAGTCATAAGATGTGAGAAGAGACAGATTGAGGGAGAGAGTTCCAGAGCTTATTTGTTCAGTAGAAGAAAGACTGGGAAATTGGTTCACTCTTGAGCATAATTGGGGTTATAATGTGTCGGTAAGTGTGTGCCCCCTACTCTCCATAAGGGAGTAGGTATATTGTACACTGAGAAAGCTCTGAAGAACATTTCATATTGTAATATATGTAGAAGAGTGAGAAAGATGCAACATTTTCAACATATAGAGAGAGATTGTAGGGAACTCCTACGAGGAGGTGAATTAATTAGACGAAATGCTTTTGAGTCTACCCTATTGATAAATGGAGTATGAACGGAACAACTCCAAACATGCAAACAAGGACGCACTGTGCCCCTATACAGAGGAAGCTATGAAGGGATGAATCACTCACAGACAGTTGAGCACACCTAACTTCTGGAGAGCTTTACCAAGAGCGGTAATATGATCTTTCCATGTATGGTTAGAAGAAAAAGAAACTTAAAAAATATTGAGAGAAGATGAAAGGTTGATTTGTATATTGAAGAGTAAGTGATAGTCTTGTGGAAGATTGTGATGGAATTGGGTTTTGGAAGCATTGAATGTAACTAGAATCTCTCCCAGTGGGAAATAGTTGTTAGATTATAACATATGAGTGCTATGGCCTCATCACATTAGTTTTTGAGTAATTATCTGGTGGGTTGTGGAAAACTTGCATAGTGTAAGGTAGAGTCATCAGCATATGAGTGGATAGGACTAGAGGTAAACTTGAGAAGATCATTAATGAATATTGGTATGAGAAATGGAGACATGACAGAACCCTGAGGAACACTGAGTTAATAGGTTGAGAAAGTGAGCGATGGCCGTTCACAACCGCAGCTTTGGAGTAAGTTAAGGTAGAGTAGTATAAGAAGAGTTTTAGAATGAGTAGGCCCACTAAGGGTGGTTGTTCGGTACAAGGTAGGGGAGGTAGTAATTGTGGGAGGCGATTTAAATGGACTTATTGAGGCATATGTTCATAGATATTAGAGTGTGCATGAGGGACAGTGGAATGATCGAAGGAACCTGGAACATGAATACATACCGGAGCACTGTATTGGTGATATGTAACACCATGTTCAGGAATAGGAAGAGCCACCTGATAGCATATGAGTCAGGTGGTTTCAGTAGCCAGATAGACTACTATTTGATCAGCAAAACTGACAGGAAATGGGTTTGAGACACTAAGAACATACCAAAGAAAAGAATGCATCCCTCAACACAAGCTCCTAGTGTGTGATATGCACTTAAACAGGGATTCTGGGAGAAGGAAAGTACATTTGTCTAAAAGGAAAGTATGGCTGTGAGTAAAATGTAGAGCTCAGATCGATTCCACAACATTATAATTGAAATTGGGTGCTAGAGTAGCTGAAGTTGATGGCCATTAGAGCTTTTTAGAATGCAACCTCCTTGATGCCATGCACATGGTCTGTGGCAAACTTGGGTACTTCCGCAAACCGGAAATTTCGCAATTGCAAAAGTCGGATTTCTTTTGTGGATTTGCATGTGCCCAAACCCACCACAAATCTGCATTTTTGCTTTTTTCAGAAGTACTTCCGCAAATGCAAGCCTGCCAGTCATAAATAAAGAAAACTACACAGTTACCAAAATATCTCCTGTTATTTTTTCCTACTGGTCCGTAATTATAATGTAAAACTTGCAAAATAAACAAATAATTCATTAAGTTATATAATAGTCATGACAAGCTAACAATTGATAAAGAAAGGAAAAATGCTCAACAAGGAATTTCGCTGATTGTGAGGCCACCCTCCCATACTCCCTCCACTACTGACCCTTCCCCTAGGCCTACATAATGACCCTAGTTAAAAATGCTAATTATTAACACTTTGGCTGCGGGTCCCATTCAGGAATATTCTGGCAGTTTATAGGAATTTACAAGCCTTTAAAGACTTTAAACCCTGAGGATATGAGTGAGAGTGAGCGTGAGAGCGGCAGGCCCCCGTCCGTTTTCAAGCCCAGCGGCTGGTGCACTGAGAAGTGAGAGCCATATCTCACGAGACCTATGCATCACTGCCAAAGGCAATGTAGTGCGACATTGCTCATTATTAGCGAATATTTGCCGATGTCTAATGTAGCACTGCGGATTAACCCTGCGTGCTACGAAGCTAGTTCTAGTGTCATTTTGAAGCTATTGTTTTATAGTTTTTGGCTGAATACATTTAATTTAATTCAGACACTTGCTTAAACATTCAGGAGTGCCTGAATGATCCGTAATATAGCGGAAATATGCCTGTAGCTTAAGTGTTAACATGGTAGATGTTTGCATCATATTTTGTTTCCATGAAATCAGGCAGGTCATTTGCATTCCAAGACGACCATCTTTCACATATATTGGTCAAACAATAATACACATATAATCTTAATTACTCATATCTCCTATCATATTTGACCAAAATATGTAATGTTAAGTGTTTTTGGAATGCAAATGACCTGACTGATACAATGATAAAGTGTACATATACTGTATCTCTTGTTTACATTAAACAAAATTAACTAAGGAAAGGGGGGGGGGGGTTGTTGATGGATTGAGGGTAGGTTGTTATTTCATTACCATATTTCTATATTTGTTACTGTTTATCTACCAGTATTACCTATCATTCGGTATTATAATATTATTATTTTATATATTTTTGCTTGATAATTGAGATGTCTTGTTGATTGGATACTGACTAAAAGGAATTTTACTGTACAGACATACATACATACAAGTTTAAAGACCGTTTTGTCTACAGGGAATGTGGTTACAGCCTCACGTCCTAAATGGCGGCTTTCCAGGCGGCCCTGTCAACAGCTGCCTCTATTGTCAAGTTCTTTATTTTGAGATTGGACCGGAGTACCTGCTACCATGTCATTCTAGGTCTACCCCTACACGCTGCTCCCCTCACGTTCACAGTCCGGCATTTCCTCACCCAGTTCTGATTATCCATTCTCTCCACATGTCCTAACCAACCAAGTCGGCGCGTGCGCATTACTTCACTGACACTCCTAATGCCCAGACACCTTCCTAATTCAATACCTCGTCCCAGAGATTAACCCCACACATCCATCTCACCATTCTCTTCTCATTCCGTTCCATTCTATTGATATCCTCCGCTTTAACCGCCCAAGTCTCCGAGGCATAGGTCATCGCACTCCTAACACACGAGGTATGCACCTTCCCTTTAAGGTGGGGTGGGAGCTATCTCATGGTCAGGAGTGACAGCAGCTCTCTAAATTTTCCCCAGCCCCTTCTGATTCTAGCAATGGAGCCAGCTTCAGCACCACTTCTGGCCGAAACCGTATTGCCCAGGCAGCAGAACTTATTCACACATTCCAGCATTACCCTGTCAAAATCAACACTAACAGGTGGGTCATTTAACACAAGATCTCCCTTGCACACTGCACATTCAAAATCTATGATTCTTGTCAAAGGTTCTCTAGCTCCACTACATCTCTTGTGTACCCAGTCACTACAGACACAACATTGCATTGAATTACCTTCCACCCTCTTCCCACATACTGCGCATGGATAGTCGCCACTTCTTTCCATAGTTCCACACCCTACTTCACTAATCATGACCTTGTTTAATTTATATTAACTCTTAGACCCTTATTTGCCTTACCCTCCCTCCATCTTTTGATCTTTGCTTCTTATTCCTGCGCACTATCTGTGATAAGAACTAGTTTGTCTGCATATAACAGCTCCCATGGGAGTTTTGTCCTAAAGTCCCTTGACAGAGTTCCAGGACCAACACAAACAGTAATGGGCTCAGCACTACACCTTGGTGAATTCCCACTTTCACTGGGAACTCTTCGCTCAGGCCCCCATCCACTCTAACTGCTGCCCGTGACCCCTCATGCATTCTCATTATCACATGCACTAGACACTCTTCTACTCAGAGTTTTCTCATAGCCCACTGCATTACTTCCCTGGGCACCCAGTCAAAGGCCTTCTCCAGGTCTACAAAAACTAGGTATAATTCCCTGTTTTTCTTTAAGAACCTCTCTTCCAATTGCCTAAGAATGAAGATAGCATTAGTTGTGCTACGCCCCGGCATATGTCCAAACTGCATGTTGCTGATGGCAACACTTAACCTGATGATGCATTCAAAGACTTTTTCGCTGACTTTCATAATTTGATCGAGCATTTTCAAACCCCTATATTTTCCCCTGTCTAAGGAGTCACCCTCGCCTTTGTATATATTTACTATAACACTTTTCTGCCATGCATCAGGAATTTTGTCCTCCTTTATGATAGCATTAATCAGCTCCGTGACCAATTTTACCCCAATATCTCCAGCTGCTTTTAGCATCTTGGCGACAATGCCGGAGCTCTCGGCGGCTTTCCCGGACTTCCTTTTATTTATAGCACTTTAAACAGTGTCGTACCCTATCAGAGGCGGAGGGCCTTGTACCTGGGGCTGCAGTGCTGAGCTTTTCTATGTTCCATTCAAGCTCCACATTTTGCAGTCTTTCATAATGCTCCTTCCATGCCTCTCTGATTTCGTTTTCTGTGTAAACAGTCATGCCACTGTCATTATTTATGCATCTTACACCCACGGTGTCCTGACTGCAGTCCCTCACATTCTTAGCTAATTTATATACCCCATTGGTATTATTAGTGTTACAAACTTGTTCTATCATGCTATCCTCGATGGTTTTCTTTGCCCTGTAGACCTCTCTTCTAGCATTACGTTTGGCAGATAGGTATTCTTCCGTGCTGCCACCTTCCTTCCATACTTTGAAACATATCTTCTCTCTGACTGCAGCTTCGACATCGTTGTTCCACCACCAGAAGAACTTATGTCTGGGTGGCCTCTATGTTTTGCCACAGACTTTGTCTGTGGTATCAAGGAAGCTGCTTTTTATAAAGTTCCATTTGCTATCAACATCATCTGGCCTAGCAGCCATTCTCCTTTCAATTTCCATCATTTCGTTGTGTAATCTGACTCTGTACTCCTCTTTTTCCAACAACCATACTTTCTTTCTGGCAGGAACTCTTCTTAGGCACATATCACACACTAAGAACTTGTGTTGGGAATGCATTCTTCACCTGGTATGATCTTAGTGTCTCTAACCCACTTCCTGTCAGATTTTCTGATCAGGAAGTAGTCTATCTGGCTACTGGAGCCACCTAATTAATTTGTAATCAGATAGCTCATCCTCTTCTTAAACATAGTAGTGCACACCACCATCCCCGTGACAACAGGGTGCTCCAGTATGTAACCTCCCAGGTTCCTTCGGCCATAACCCTGTCCTCCCTGCACGACCTCATATATGTCGGCACCTGCCCAGACATGCCCATTTAGGTCTCCTCCCACAATTACTACCTTACCTTCCTTGCATCCAACAACCACCCCTAGTAATTAATTCCAAAACTGTTCTTTGACATCTCTACCTAAGCCTACTTGGGGGGCATATGCTGATATAATATCTATGACTCTCGCCTCAACTTTTATTCTTAGTAAAATCAGTCTTTCATTAAACCTTTTAACTTCTATCACACAATCTGCCCACTTCCCTGCCAACAGGAAACCCACCCCTCCTGTACCATGTTCGTTCCCCTTCCATATGAACCTGAAACATTAATTTTTTTCCCGTAATCCACCTCGCACTCCCCCCTTTCCACCGGGTTTCCTGATCACAACATACATCCACTCGACGTCTCTCTAGCATCTCGGCAATCTCACCCGTCCTTCCTTTCATGGTGCCGACATTCGTACTTCCGAACCTGAACTTGGGGAAAGAATCTGCAGTAGTGTCCTTTTTCAATTTTGTATCAACAGACTTTGATAGGTTTTTCTCATGATCGGAATAGGTTGCTAACCTTGGAGGTTACTATCCCCAGACATTCAGCTCCAGGCACTGCAGTTCCAGTACAGGGCTACCCAACTTTGATCGGGTATGATGCTGAGAAAATGCTATAGATAAAATTTAGCCCGTAAAGCCACTGCTATGGGAGCTCTGGCATAGTCGCGGAGATGCTAAAACCAACTGGAGATATCGTGTAAGATTGGTCACGGAGCTGATAAATGCTATCATTTGGGAGGAAAAAAAATCTTATGCATGACAAAATAGTGTGATAGCCAATATACACAGAGACAAGGGTGATTCCTTAGACAGGGGAAGCTATAGTGCTCTGATAATGATCAACCAACTCATGAACATCTTCAAAAGAGTATTTGAATGCATGATTAGGAAAACTGTTGCCATTAGCAACATGCAGTTCTGGTTTATGCCTGGGCGTGGCACAACCGATACTATCTTCATTCTTAGGCAAACTGCAGGAGAGGTTCTAAAATAAATTATAGGAGTTATACCTAGTTTTTGTAGACCTGAAAAAGGCCTTTGACATGGTGCCAAGGGAAGCTATGCAGTGAGATGTGAGTTAACTTAGAGTAGAGGAATAGTTGGTGTGTGATACTGAGAATTTATGAGAGGTCATGGGCAGCTCGGGGGTTTGAACGAAGAGTTCCCAGTGCTGTTTGTTTTTGTCCTGGAGGCACTGCCAAGGGACTTTAGAACAGGACTCTCGTGGGTGTTGTCATAAAAAGATGAACTAGTTCTTATCGCAGATAGTGTTCAGGAAGAGGAGGTATAGTTCAGTAGATGGAGGGAGGGTATGGCAAACAAAGGAGTAATAGTTAATATAGAGCCATCAGTGGAGTAGACCACGGAACTATGGAAAGAATTGACGATTTGTCCTGTGCAGTTTGAGGGAAAGGTGAATTTCAATATTGCATCTGTAGAGACTGGGTGCACAAGAGGTGTACTGGGTCGAGAAGACCATTGAGAAGAATTATACTCATTGAATGTGTAATGTGTGTGTACGGGAGAACTTGTGTTAAATGACTCGCCTGATATTATCGATTCTCGGCAGTGTAACACTGGAGTGTGTGAAATATTTTGTTACTTGGGCACTACGGTGTCCGACAGGTGGTGCTGAAGATGCCTCCATTGCTAGAGTCGGCAGCGGCTGGGGGACGATCAGGTTCAGAGGGCTCTTGGCAATAAGGGTACTTCCACTTCACCTTAAAGGGGACGGTGTATGCTTCATATGCTAGGTTTTTAATGACCTATGCCACGAAGATGTGCCTGGTTATAATGGAAGATATTAATAGAATGGAATGGAAAGAAAAGATAATAGTGAGATGGATATGTGGGGATTATCTCAGGTATCGGGTATTGAGTGGGGAACTAAGAAGGCGCTTGGGCATTAGGAGTATCAGCGAAGTAATGCGCACAAGTGGACCTTGCTGTTTTGGACACATGGAGCAAATAGATGATCAACATTGGGTGAAAAATGGCCATACTATGAACGTGGGGGGAGCTACACGATAAGGTATACCTAGAAAGACGTGGGATAAAGTACTTCGGTCCTGTTTGGCTTTCTGCCTCCCCCCCCCCCTCCCCCCCTACCTCTCTCTTAATATATGAGAGCTGGGATACGAACAGGTTGTGCTTGTGGGTTAAGTGTGAATGATCACATGAGCAAGCCTAGGTTTTGTGCCTGAATGGCATGCTGCTAGTGTGCAACCACCACTTCACCATTTGTTGTCTGTGTTATTCCTTCATTTGATTTGAATATCTTTGCCAGTTCAACAAGCAGGCTGATATGGATCAGCGGATCTGTTTTGATTTCCTCTTGTTTGCAATCCTAGTAATCTTTACAGTTCTCAATATTTTTATAGTCACCCTGTTATATTTGTTTGCTATAAAGATTGTTTGATTGATGTCCTTTTAACACAGAATTTCAAGATTTCAAGGTTGTCGTTGACATTTTGATCTCGAATGGACTTAATGTTTGGGTTATAAAATTGTCCTAATATATTTTTTACCTGGTATCGAAGGTAGAAGACGTAGTGAACGAGAAATACTAGGCAGCACAGGGACAGCGGGGACGGGATCCTTTTCAGTCTTAGCAAGCGCATCACCTGGGAAAAAGTCATTATGGTTAGCGAGGTGGAAGGACAGAGAGAGAGAGGTAAACCGAATGAGAGGTGAAAGGATGGAGTGAAGAAGTATATGGATGAAGACGGTGCTGGTTGGGAGGAGGGGCGTCGCCTGACTGGGGACAGAGGTGCATGGGGGCGTTTCGTTCGTGGCCACCCCTTCGGGGATCATGGCATCAGGCAATAGATAGATAGATGTTTTTGTTTTGTTTATCAAAATAGGACTGAGGGTAGATATAACTCAAGTTAATGATAAATAATCCACAGCTAATGCAGCTCTCTATTTATAAAAACTATACAAATTTGGTTAAAATAATTATTGCTATTCCTATTGATTATCACACTTATATCACATTAGTGTTCGATACCTGATGTGGACAAGAAAATTAGGTGGTATTTTGTCACTATTTTCAAAGCTGATGCCTCCGTACACTTAGCTGTAACTAAATCCTGGAGTTAGTGACATATTATGACATCCTATCCAGGGAGGTGAATTATAGTAACCATAACTCTGGATAGTTAACCGTGCATACTAGGATTGGTAATTCTCCTAAATTTATAATCTCTAATTTCCAAAGTACCCTCCTTCGGTTTCTATCCTTCTATCTGTGCCTTTGTCTCCAATTTCCTTTCTGACCGTTCCAACATTGCTGCAGTTGTGGACGGCCGTCGCTCACTTGCTCAACCTATCATTCTGGTGTTCCGGTGTCTCCAGTCCTCTTTCTAATATTCATCAATGATCTCAACTGTACCTCTAGTCCAATCCACTCATTTGGTGATGACTCTAACTTACACTATTCAACTTGTTTTTTACAACAACCCAGTATGCAATCACTCCATAATTCACGTGACAAGGCCGTAGCACCCCTATCTTCTGCTCTATCAATTATTTATGATTGGGGCAGAGAAAATCTTGTTACTTTCAACGCTTCCAAAACCTAATTTCTCCTATCTACCCGTTGCAATCTTCCACGAGACTATCAATTACTCTTCAACAAGACAAAAATCAACCCTTCATCTTGTCTCAATAATTTTGGTGTTTCTTTTTCATATAACCTTTCTTGGAAAGATCATATTACCACTCTTGCTACAACAGCTTCCCAGAAGTTAGGTGAAAAACACCCTCTAGACCCCCCTTCAAGATAAACACCCTCTAGACTCCCCTTCAAGATAAACACCCTCTAGACTCCCCTTCAAGATAAACACCCTCTAGACTCCCCTTCAAGATAAACACCCTCTAGAC
>CM064524.1:8120406-8136584 GCA_032716605.1 Paralithodes platypus
GTACAGTCGGCCTAATAAATCATGTCCCAGCTGCCATTACGTTTGGCTCTCTCTCTGCGCTGTATTAATGTTTGTCAGATGTTGAATAGGGTGGGTAAGGGTAGGATCATGTTGGTATATCTCACTCGAAACGAATAAATCAAGTTTTAGATATTGCCGATACCAAATTATTGATCAAAACATACTTGGTGCCGAAACATCACTTGTTAGCGCGACTGTACACTCGGATACCATAGTCTCTAGCCCACTCATAAATATTCCTGGACTTCACCTATTTCTAACAATATGGAAGTATATCTCTGGAAACAAAAATATGATTCTTTGTTTTCGATAAATCAAAATTAATCTGTATATACTATATATTGAAAAACAAGTTATATCCAAAAATCAATCCAGATATTTATAATTGCATAAAGGAAAGCACTCATTTCTAACAATATGGAAGTATGTCTATGAAAACTAATACATTAATATATTTGTCTTTTCTTTTACTCTCATGCATAAGATCATGGAGAGAAAGAGAACTTAAGGTGATAGTGCTTGTTTTATTATTATTAGGGGTTCGTCCCCTACGGGGAACCCCTATTGTAATCATTAAACCTGGAATTTCATCCAAATTCTTCTTACGCGCCGGTTTCGACGCAATAACTCCAGAACCGCTTTTTGGATCGGGATCAAACTTTCACAAGAGGTGCGTTTTTGTATTGGGCAACTTTTGATATGCTAAACATCCGGCATGGTGGCCAAACAGGTCCGTGGCAGCCGATTTCCCGAAAAACTTGACGCTTAAATACCGTCTCTCTCACTCACAGGAAACGACTGGGCTTTGGCATACGCACTCCCCTACTAATGCTCCGCAAATTTTATAGAGGTTTTGCTTTTGCACGTGGGTTTTTTTCCGGCAATCTTGAAAAAAACTCGAATTCCACTTAAAATTCCACATCTTGAAAACTACGCCGATGATCAGAGCCATGCTTGCATAGTTGGGTGAGGCTCGCGATTCCGAACGTTTTGATACCAACAAAATATAAATGGGTGGAATAGTTTGGCCGCAGCATTGAAAACTGTCTATTCTTAAATTACTTTAAAACCGAATTCGCTACCACACACAAAGTTTACCGTCTACAGTGTATAGGCTTCCACGCATCCCCCAGTTTTGCTTAATAACATAATCTCTTTATTATTCAGTCCTATCTTTTGTTTTTTTATTTAACTCTCTCAAAAACCGTTCGAGTCCCTACGAATTCCAGCAATTATTTAGCCAACCTACCTATACATACCTACCCTACCAAATAATAATGATAAATTCAAATTTATTTTTGGTGAATGACAGAGTATTGGCTAAGGTTTTTAACAATTCCTCCCTTTGCCAAATGCTTAGTTTAATAACAATGATATGGACCTTTAAAGTTTTGGCAATTGCCCGTGTGACTCGTATTTTAACCCTCCTAAAGTGTTACCACGAAATACCGCTAGATCCTTTCTCAAAAGTCGCTAGCATGTTGCTACATAGCCAAACAATCTTAGGATAATGCTGCAATTTCTAAAGAGTTTTGGTTTGTTTGTTTTGCAAATTTTACAATGTAGTATGACTAGAATGTCTGAAATTTTCAAATTATCCCTAGTAAATGTCTCTAGATATAAAAGAAATGGCTGCTAGATTGAAGTAAATAGCTCTACATTTAGCGGTAATATGTAGCTTTACAACTGGCACCACTGCAACCACCACAGCCCTCCCAGTATGTCTCCACAAAATACCCTTAGATCCTTTCTCAAAAGTCGCTAGCATGTTGCTACATAGTCAAACAATGTTAGAATAATGCTGCAATTTCTAAAGAGTTTTGGTTTGTTTGTTTTGCAAATTTTACAATGTAATATGACTAGAATGTCTGACATTTTTAAATTATCCCTAGTAAATCTCTCTAGATATGAAAAAATGGCTGCTAATTTGAAGTAAATAGCTCTACATCTAGCGGTAATATCTAGCGATACAACTGGCAAGGTACAGCATGGTGGACAGAAGAGGTAAGAATAGCTGTGGAAGAAAAGAAGAAAGCATATAGAGAGTGGTTGTGTAGTAGAGGGAATGAAGATTCCGAGAGACAGAAACGAGCGAAGTACGTGGAGAGTAAGAGGGTGGTGAAGAGAGTAGTGAAGGAAAGTAAGAGAAGAGTAGATGAGGAATTTGGAAGGAATCTGAGTGTAAAATGGAGGGAGAGTAAGAAACTGTTCTGGAAAGAAGTCAAGAAAGTTAAGGTAGCAAGGGAAACAGTAAGGGGTGTGAAAGATAAGAATGGGAGAATGCTAGCCGAGAAGCAAGAGAGAGCGAAAGATGGAGGAGTACTTCAGTGAGTTGCTAAATGAAAGGAATGAAGAGCCAGCAAACATAGCTGGATATGGTATGGGAGGGAGAAGAAGAGAAGTAGTGGAGGAGGAGGTGGGGATCAGGAGGTCAGAAGTGTGGGAAGCCATGAAAAGAGTGAAGTTGGGGAAAGCAGCACCAGGAACAGATGAGTGTGTGGGGGAAATGTTGAGGTATGGTGAGATAGTGATAGAATGGGTATGAAATGTGCAAACTAGCATGGGAGAAGGGGAGTGCACCCGATGACTGGAAGACTGGCATAATAGTCCCCCTATATAAGGGCAAAGGGGAAAGAGGAGTGTGTGGTAACCACCGAGGAATATGTCTTCTAAGCGTAGTAGGGAAGGTATACAGTAGGGTAGTGATTGAGAGAGTGAGAGTGAGAACGGAGAAATGGATCGCGCACGAGCAGGGAGGTTTTAGGAAGGGAAGAGGATGTGTAGATCAGATGTTTACCCTAAATTGTGTTGTGGAGAAGTATCTGGAGAAGAAACAAAAGGAGTATGTTGCCTTTATGGACTTGGAGAAGGCCTATGACAGAGTGGATAGAGAAGGTTTGTGGAAAGTACTTAGAATATACGGAGTAGAGGGCAAGTTGCTGAAAGCAGTGAAGAGCATGTATGAGGGTGCAAAGCGGCAGTACGTGGAGAGTGAGCAGAGCGAGTTCTTTGACCTGAATGTTGGTTTGAAACAGGGGTGTGTGATGTCCCCGTGGTTGTTTACTGTATATATGGAGTTATGAAAGAAATACTATCAAGAGCAGTGGATTGGTGTATCGCTGAAAAGGGAGGGAATTGAGTGGAAGCTACCTATACTGCTGTTTGCGGATGATACAGTTCTGATGAGTGATAATGAATGGGAGTTGCAGGTCTGGTAAATGAGTTTGGAACAGTGTGCGAAAAACGGAATTTGAAGGTAAATACGGGGAAGAGCAAGGTTATGGTCTTCGAAAGGGGTGAAGTCACAGAGTGTGAGGTGAAGCTGAACGGTCAGGCTATGGAGATCGTCAACCTTTTAAGTATCTGGGCAGTGTGCTTAGTAAAGAGGGGAATATGGATGAAGAGGTGCGGCAGAGGGTACAACAGGGTAAGAGGGTTTGTAGGAACGCTAAAAGCAGTAACAAGAAATAGGGTGGTCGTATGGAAGTGAAGAAGTCCTTGCATGACAGTGTGGTAATCCCGACACTGACTTACGGAAGCGAATGGACGTTGGTTGAGAGACTCAGACCAAGAGTGAGAGCGAAAAATACCTAAGGAGTGCGTGCGGAGTTACATGGAGGGATAGACAGACTAATGAGGAAGTAAGAAGGAGGTGTGGTGTGGAGGTAGATGTGCTGGAAAGTGTGAAAAGGAACACCTTGAGAGTGTTCGGCCATATGGAACGTATGGAAAGCGAGAGAATGACTAAGAGGGTGTACGAGAGGGAGGGACAGAGGGGGAGAGGTAGACCGAATATGAGGTGGAAGGATGGAGTGAGGAACTACATGAATGAAGGCGGTGCTGGTTGGGGGGAGGGGCGTCGACTGACTGGAGACAGAGGTGCATGGGGGCGGTTCGTTCGTGGCCACCCCTTCGGGGATCACGGCGTCAGGCAATAGATAGATAGATAGATAGACAACTGGCAACACTGCCTAGCCCTTCCATCCTATCTTCTTCCTCCCTCATATGTATCAACAACCACTCTAGTGAACTTTCGGTATTTAGTTTATTCAGCTTAATACTATTTATCCACATAAAATAGAAACCTATCACGATTGTTGTCTAATACAACCATAGATAATGCTATTACATATTATTTGAACATGATGTTGAATTTAGCAGTTGTGTTTACCTTGAACAGTAATTGACAGTCTGTGACAGAACCGAAAGCTTCTCTTGCCGTGTAGTACTCAAAGAAAGCAGGGGTACTTAAGCCAAGTCAGAGATGCAGAGGTAATTTCACAATGCATTATAACCCTAGACAGACACCAATATACCACTAAATCAGACAAATATCACTACAAAAAAGATAGGAAAATATTATATTAATGTCCTAGGTATTTGAAATTATGCAAATGAGCAAAATCCATTATGATATAATGATAATGGGATTGATTAGTATCTGGCAACAGTGTTGCACAAAATTTTCTGAACGTATGCGAACTTTGGAGTATTTATCCCATTAATATACACATCTATCACTATTTAAATGTAATACAACCATACACAGTGCTATTACATATTATTTGAACATAATATAGGATGGTCTTTCCTTTAAACCATTTTCTATATCTATTCACGAAAAATATAGGCCTAGCCTAGGCAGCGCTACCGGTAGGTACGAATTTATCAGTTCGAATTTTGATTGAGAGTGGGATTAGGCCTAGGCCTAGCCTAGGGCTTAACATGGGATACTGTTTGGGGTTTGGGAATAGATTGAGGCTGCTTTAGGCCTAATTAGGTAAAATTAGTCAAATCGAGACAATTGCATAGCCTAGGCCTATTAAGCAAATATTTTACCAATCTACAATAGGCCTAGTCTATTCGCTGTAAGTAGGCAAGAAATCATGACCTAGGCTATAACCTCTGTAACTAAAAAACAACTAGGCCTAGAGAGATCAAGCTAATATGTGACTCCAGGGTGTCAATCCACAAAATATGAATTGTGTTATCATTATGGTTTATTATTTTGTTATCATTATAGCGCGGCGAAGGCACGAGCTCTAGGGGGGTCCGGGGGCATGCCCCCCAGATTTTTGTTTTGAGAATTTAGGTGTCTAAAACAGTATTTCCTGCAATAAAAAAAACAATCAAGATGGAAAATATGGAGACCAAAATTGTGTCAATTTAGCCTAGCCTACCTCTTTTTTTTTTGCGGGGGGGGGGGGAGTTTCTGTTATCATTATACAAAAAGTTCATTGCGTTATCACTCAAAAAAACAGCATCGTTTGACACCCTGAATATCCTAGGCCTATGTCGACCATTTGGGAAGAGTCGGTCAAGGAATAGCCTAGATGTGGAAATTTGCAGCCAATTTGCTCTAACCCTATTTGATATACAGAGGTTAGAGGTCATTGTTGAGGCCCCCCCCTCATGACATATTGTCATCATCTTATATATTGCCAGCAGGGGGCAAATAACCGAAAAAAATCGCCGTCAAAATAGACGCGAACTTAACCACGGCGATCGACACATGTAAACATGGCGGTGGAGCTGCGACGAAAGCTTGCCATCATGTTCCCGTCCATTTTGAATGCCGTTGGATACAATAATATGTTGAGGGGGCAAATAGGCCTAACCAAACTGCGGCGATCGACCATGTAAACATAACGGCGGCGGTGGACGCTTGCAATCATGTTCCCGTCTATTTTGACTGCCATTGGATACAATAATATGTTGAGGGAAGGGCTTTGCGGCAATTTTTTTGGTTGTTTGCCCCCTACTGGCAATATATATGATGATAACATGTCATGGGGGGGTGAGGGGGGGCTTTCAACATATTATTGTATCGAATGGCATTCAAAATAGACGGGAACATTATCCCAAGCGTCCAACGCCGACACCGCCGCGGCTGCTGAAGAACAAGGAAATTAGCAATAGGTTTCATTGTGAACTGGAGGAAATTAATAGAAATAAGGAAGCTAGGCCTAGCGATGTAAATAGTCAATGGAATTTCCTTAATAATGACAATTATATGTATAGGTATAAAGTAAAAACAATATATTTTACATAATTTATTGCATATCTTACATATTTAAACAAATATATATTAAAAATAGTTTAACCACACCACTGAGTTCCCCCAAAATACTCTAATAGGGCTGGCCTGAAGAATTAGATCAAGATGGACAACCAATCAATACATGATAGGTAGGGAAGGGCAGGTTAACAACGGCGATCGACAAATGTAAACATGACGACCGTACACTCGGAAACTACATCCATCCCCATTAGCCTAACCTAACAACCTTACCTAACCTATCCTAGTATTATGGGTGGAGGCTGCCGCCCCCTAGACCCAGTACGTTGGATACAAAACTAACCCTCACGTAACACCTAGTATATGTCCCTAGTACCCAGTACGTGGGATACCAAGCTAACCCTCACGTAACACCTAGTATATGTCCCTAGTACCTAGTATTTGGGATACAATACTAACCCTTACATAACACCTAGTACCGGTATATGTCCCTAGTACCCAGTACGTGGGATACAAAACTAACCTTCACCTAGCATATGTCCCTCACTCAGTACACCTTTCACCCTCACTACCGTTCGTGAGTCTTCATACATCTTCATTATCACACGCACCAGCCACTCCTCTACGCCAAATTTTCTCCTAGCCTACTGCACAACTTCTTACTTTCAGTAGAGACGTGATTTTCCGGGCCCGTCGCAAGACCACCGTCTCAACCGAGCCGTCGCAAGATCATCACAGGACAGGAAAAACAACACAGGCTTGCTCCAAGCCAGCACACATCTTACAAATATACAGGCTAGGCTATACAACTTCCATTTCATCGGAATAACATTCACCGCCAATTTATTTATCATAAGGATTATATAAATGCAATTCTGATATGAAAAAACAATCGGTAAATAGCATAGCCTAGGCCTAGTCAAAGCTGGGGTTTGTTGTTGTTTCGTGGACAAAATTTAACCAAGCGTACTGTCCCACATTAATTTATTATCAACAATTGGATATACGTTACTGTGGGCTCTTATTACTCTACTTCCTAATAATAGGCAAGTAAATTATAACATAATGTTTGGATAAACAAATATACCGAAATAAATTAGAATGGAGAAACAGTAAGTTGAGTGAGATGTTTCAGCTTGCCGTCAACCCAGCTCCGGAGCTCTCTTGCCGTCGCAAGAGAATATTGGTGTCTCGCTTGCTAAAGGTGGGCTTGCGACGGGACCAGAAAAACAGTTTTTCGGGTAGATCTTGCGACGGTGGTCTTGAGACGGGACCGAAAAAACACCTCTTAGATATCTTTCCTGCAGCTGCCTGACTATGAAGTTATCATACCTTCAAAGACTCTCTCACACTCACAGACCTTCATGACTTGGCCAAGCATTTTCAGGCCTCTTATAGCAGTTGCAAGGGGAGCCTAACTCTGAAATCACTAGATAGTGCCTCCAGAACCATAAAAAAAGAGGAGAGGGCTTAATTAACACACTTCCCTGTTGGACTCCGACGCGAACTGAAAACTCATCACTCAGTACCCTCACGTAACACCTAGTATATGTCCCTAGTACCCAGTACTTTGGATACAAAACTAACCTCCACCTAACACCTAGTATATGTCCCTAGTAACCAGTACATGGGATATAAAGCTAACCCTTACCAAATATCTAGTACCATACTGTATATGTCAATCCAAGGTCCTCCTGCTAACGAAGAAGTTCCTGAGGTTGGCGGGGCGTCTCCGTCGACTGCGGGGCATGGGTGCCCTCCCCTGAAATCTACGATGTCCCCGTCCTCCCTGTGAAACCTCTCCACCCTGGGGTCCTTTCCGCCCGGATAGGGTGACATAAGCTTCACAGCTTCACTACCCTATATCCTCAACAAGAAGTAATGTATATGTCCCTCACTCAGCTGTACACCTTTCACCCTCACTACCGTTCGTGAGTCCTCGTACATCTTCATTATCACATGCACCAGCCACTCCTCAATGCCAAGTTTTCTCCTAGCCTACTGCACAACTTCTCTGGCCACCTTATCAAAGGCCTTCTCCCGGTTTGCAAACACAACATCAGATCCCTATCTTTTAAGTACATACAGTACATACAGTATCTTTCCCTTATCATACCTTCTAAGACTCTCTCACAGACCTTCATGACTTAGTCAAGCATTTTCAGGACCCTTATAGCAGTTCCCAGGGGAGCCCAACTCTGAAATCACCAGATAGTGCCTCCAGAACCATAAAAAAAAAAGAGGAAAGGGCTTCATTAACACAGAGCCCTGGTGGACTCCGACGCGAACTGAAAACTCATCACTCAGTACCGGTACATCTTTCACCCTCACTGCCGTTTGTGAGTCCTCATACATCTTCATTATCACACAAATACCTTCATGACTTGGATTGTGCCGTGTCCTAGCATGAAACCAAACTGCATATCGTCAATATCATACCTTCAAAGACTTTCTCACAGACCTTCATGACTTGATCAAGTATTTTCAGGCCCCTATAATTTTCCCTATCCAATGAGTCCCCTTTGCTCGTATACAGTATATAATATACTTTTGTGCCATTCATCAGAGATTACTTCCTCTCTGATGATGAAGTTAATTAGCTCATTGAACACACCTACTCCTTTCTCACCTGAGGCCTTAATCATCTCGGCTAGAATGCCAGAGCATCCTGCAGCTTTTCTGTCCTTCATTAAGTTATTGCACTGCTTACAAAAGCTGGCACAATCACAGGGAGGGGGGAGTATTGGCTTTTCGTTGCTAAGCTTCTCTATTCCATTCAAATTCCATGTTGAATAATCTTTCGTAGTGTATCGCAAATTTATTTTACAATGGAAAATAATGCATGAGGAGGGCTGGGTAGGCCTATTACTATTTTGTGAAATAACTTAAATTAGGTTAGGCTATAGTATACTTCATTAGGTTATTAGGCCTATGAGAAACCAGGCCTAGGCCTAGCTTAATTTTATTTCACAGCTCAACATATTTTTTTTTTTTTTTTTTTGCTTTTGAACTCTGCATAGGGCTATATTCAGGTAGGCTTGGGTTTTAGTAAAATTGCATTAGGCTATGCTACATATTTTTACTTCTATTGGAAAGCACAGGCCTACACAATAGTACACATGTTAAAGAATTTAACCTAGCCTACCACAATTTAGCCTAGACTGAAAGAACAAACAAAAATAGGCTAGGCTAATTGCAGCTAAATAATTTAGCCTAGCCTCACCAATTTAGCCTAGACTGAAAAAAACAAAACAAAAATAGGCTAATTGCAGTTTTGGTAAGAGTTGTAGTTGTGGGCATACCAAAAGCTTTGTTTATATAGCCTACTCGCACGCTCGCAGTTAGGCCTACATTCGCTTCTAATTTAACTGCTGGGGTAAACTTGGTAAAGCCACCCTCAATCCGCCGGCCGGTAACAAAACAATTTACCCAACGCCTGGCCGTGAGATACAATAATGGGTTGAAGGGGCTTTATCCCCCTATGACTTATTGTCATCATCATCTATATCACCAGCAGGGGCAAATAACCAGTCAAATTAGATGCGAATGTAACTGCGAGCGTGCGACTACGTAAATAAAGGGGATGATAGACCCGCTAACACAACTCTTAACGCATTTTTTCCTAATGTATTAGATTTTTTTATATTTATGACCTCAACAGTTGAAAGATGACAATTTTATGGTTTATTTTAGGCTATACAAAAACATTTGCTTTGTAACTTAGATACTCATCTATCTATCTATCTATTGCCTGACGCCGTGATCCCCGAAGGGGTGGCCACGAACGAACCGCCCCCATGCACCTCTGTCCCCAGTCAGTCGACGCCCCTCCCCCCAACCAGCACCGCCTTCGTTCATGTACTTCCTCACTCCATCCTTCCACCTCATATTCGGTCTACCTCTCCCCCTCTGTCCCTCCACCTCGCTCTCGTACACCCTCTTAGTCATTCTCTCGCTTTCCATACGTTCCATATGGCCGAACCATCTCAAGTTGTTCCTTTTCACACTTTGCATCACACCACACAACCCTTCTTACTTCCTCATTAGTCTGTCTATCCCTCCATGTAACTCCGCACGCACTCCTTAAGTAATTCATTTCCACTGCTCTCACTCTTGGTCTGAGTCTCTCAAACAACATGCTTCGCTTCCGTAAGTCAGTGTCGGGATTACCACACTGTCATGCAAGGACTTCTTCACTTCCATACTGACCACCCTATTTCTTGTGACTGCTTTTAGCGTTCCTACAACCCTCTTCCCCTGTTGTACCCTCTCCCGCACCTCTTCATCCATAGTCCCATCTTTACTCAACACACTGCCCAGATACTTAAAAGAGTTGACGATCTCCATAGCCTGACCGTTCAGCTTCACCTCACACTCTGTGACTTCACCCCTTTCGAAGACCATAACCTTGCTCTTCCCCGTATTTACCTTCAAATTCCGTTTTTCGCACACTGTTCAAACTCATTTACCAGACCCTGCAACTCCCATTCATTATCACTCATCAGAACTGTATCATCCGCAAACAGCAGTATAGGTAGCTTCCACTCAATTCCCTCCCTTTTCAGCGATACAACACACTGCTCTTGATAGTATTTCTTTCATAACTCCATCCATATATACAGTAAACACCACGGGGTGACATCACACACCCCTGTTTCAAACCAACATTCAGGTCAAAAGAACTCGCTCTGCTCACTCTCCACACGTACTGCCGCCTTTGCACCCTCATACATGCTCTTCACTGCTTTCAGCAACTTGCCCTCTACTCCGTATATTCTAAGTACTTTCCACAAACCTTCTCTATCCACTCTGTCATAGGCCTTCTCCAAGTCCATAAAGGCAACATACACCTTTTGTTTTCTTCTCAGATACTTCTCCACAACACAATTCAGGGTAAAATCTGATACCACATCCTCTTCCCTTCCTAAAACCTCCCTGCTCGTCGCCTATCCATTTCTCCGTTCTCACTCTCACTCTCTCAATCACTACCCTACTGTATACCTTCCCTACTACGCTTAGAAGACATATTCCTCGGTGGTTACCACACACTCCTCTTTCCCCTTTGCCCTTATATAGGGGGACTATTATTAGATACTCATATGTATGCTTATAATTGCAGTACGAGTGGGGTTTTTCTTTTTATATGTAGGCCTAGGCTAAACAAATGTTAGTTTTTGTTTTATAGGCTAAACAAGGCTGAATTTATGCTAATAAATATTAATTGGAGGGAGCAAATCTGTCAAGGAATAGCCTAGATGTGGAAATTTACAGCCAATTTGCTCTAGCCCTTTTTGAGATACAGAGGTTAGAGTTTGGATACAATAATATGTTGAGGGGGTCAATCGCCCCCCATGACATATTGTCATCATCATATATATTGCCAGCAGGGGGCAAATAGCCTAGGCCTAGCCTAACTACAACAAAAATCGCCGTCAAAATAGACACGAACTTATATTAACTACGGCGATCGACCATTGCCCGCACCGGCCGTTACCCGGTTATTGTTGAGGTCCTGAGGAACCGTATGACTTTGAAGAGCTCTTCCCTCCGCTGTCTCGCTTCAAGACATTGCTCTGGCCCTAGTACCATGGTTTGTAGGTCTCTGGTTCACCACCTGATGACCTGCTATTGGGTTGTTGCCTTTACAGTGTTACGGTTCTACGAATGACCTAGAATGAAAGTGACACGGTGGTGAATTTTAACCTTAACTATAATACTAATTTAATTGTGACATAGGATCTCCGCGACTACGGTAGGGCCGGAGTGGGCGAGTATTCGCCTGAGGTTGCCCCAAGACAAGACAAGACAAAATTCTAGTGCTGGTTTTACTCAGATTTTGTGAGTTTTAATTTAGCCTAGCCTAGGCCTAAGAGTTCAGAAAATTTGCAAAATGCACCCCATACTAGCCTACCCATAGCCTAATAGGCCTAGTGATTCTTTTTTGGCAGACCACCCACAAATTTTCATATAGCCTAGGCCTAGGCTAGCCTAAGTTCTGGAATGCATGTTGGAATAGCCTTCCTATAAACTGTAGGCTAGGCTACTTTCTTTTAATTTAAGTTTGATTCTTTGGAAAAATCTATTAGGCCTAGACCAGGGCAGGAAAGTAACATTTAAAATGACGTGTAAAAAGTCGCCCATAAAAGGCGGGCCGCTATGTTATTGTAATTTGGGAGCTTATTTCGTCGGTTGATTGACTTTGTCCTTAATTGGGGATCCTATGAATTAGCACAGATGATGATGACTTACCGTACATCATAATACGTGACGGGCCGACGTGGGGGGGCAGAGCCGCAGAGACCCCCTCAACATATTTGGTGTCCCACAGTAACTTTTAATGGGATGGATGTAGTTACCGGGTGTACGGTCGTCATGTTTACATAGGGCGATCGTCGCGGTTAACTTCGCGTCTATTATGACGTCAATTTTTTTCGGCATATTTCATTTTATTCACTTCCTTTTATATTTAGGCTATAATCTAGCTTTGGCACGACAATAACCCTAACCTAGTCTTTCTTAAAGATTCTTCTAATCTTCCAGTAGCCTATAGCCTAATTTAGGTAATTTTTAAAGGCACACAATTAAATGGTTGGTATTTTAAACGACACTACTGCAGCATTATGAGAAACAATTTATTAGAGATAATAGGCAACAATAGATTCGCCATATTTTTCTCCATAAGCTATAGTCCGCATGGAGGATTTTCGTTATCGACAAATTGAAAAAATTCCCACTTCACAGACAAAATAGACAAATACACCAAAAATTGGGGTGTGGGGGCAGCAACCCCCACCCATAATAGGTTAGGTAAGGTTGTTAGGTTAGACTAGGCTAATGTCCTTTCAAAGGGGTATAGGCCTATTAAACACTAGGATAGCCTATACATGGTCAAGGGTAAGTCCTGCTGTAGTCAACTTGAATGCTACCTTAAATTGTAATATTAGACTAGGCATAGCCTATAGAAAAAATAGCCTAGCCTACTTATTTATTGTAGCCTATAATATAGGCCTAGCCGGGTAGAATGTAGAGTTCGGGCGTACCGCCACCATTGTTTACACTGCGCAGAGCGGCGACGGAAGCTTGCCATCATGTTCCCGTCTATTTTGACTGCCATTGGATACAATAATATGTTGAGGGGAGGGCTTTGCGGCAATTTTGTTGGTTGTTTGCCCCCTACTGGCAATATATATGATGATGACAACACGTCATGGGGGCAAAGCCCCCCCTCAACATATTATTGTATCCAATGGCATTCAAAATAGACGGGCATATTATCGCAAGTGTCCGACGCCGACACCGCCGCCGTAATGTTTACATATGTCGATCACCGTGGTTAAAGGCTGGTTCACACATAGCCGAGTCGGTGCGCGAGTCCAACACGAGTCACACTCGTCGATTATCGCCGTCGCTGGAGGCTGAGTCGGCCGCGAGTAGCAATTGTTCCCGAGTCAAGGAGAGTGTAACACGAGTTAACTCGATTCCATACGAGTCAACACGTGTTCATGCAAGAGTCTGTACGAGTAACTGAGAGTCAAAACGAGTGTAACACGAACCCAACACGAGTGTCAAAAATTTGAATAATAATGGCCACATTCCAGGGCACGTAAACAAAGAGTATGGACGAGTCAACGCGATTGTTACACGGATCAACACGATTTTTATACGGATCAACACGAAAGACAACGCGTTGACTCTCGTTGGATCTCTGTTGCACACGTGTTGACTCGTGTTTCATCCGTGTAAACTCTCGTTGATTCTTCCTACATTTTTGAAATAACGGTATTTCAAATGTCACTTGCTTTTTCGTGTTACACTCGTGTTTTTTTCTCAGTGGATCGTGTTTACTCTTGTTTACTCTTGTTTACTCGTGTTTGAATCGTGTAAACTCTGGCATCATGGGGGCACCAAATTTTGGCACTCACATTCGTGCTTTCTACTCTTGTTGATACGTGTTGCATGTGTGTTACATACGTGTTGTTGCGTTTAGACACGTGTTGCTTCGTCAACGTCGAAATGATGACGAAAAGCGACGAATCACCAAAGAGTGTTACACGGGTTTACACGAGTCAACACGAGTTAACACGAATAACAAAAAGTTATTCAGAGTCAAACACGAGTTAACACGTATGTACACGAGTCTACACGTATTTAGGCCACACTCATGGGTACTCGCCACGGGATCCAAAAATTTCATGCATGCATGACATTTTTGGACCCCGTGGTGAGTACCCACGAGTGTGTCGAGTATACACGAGCGTAGCACGAGTCTATACGAGTGTTGAGGAGTATCGACGAGTCATTGCTGAATAGCAAAATTTCATCACTCGTGTTGGACTTGCACACTGACTCGGCTATGTGTGAACCAGCCTTTAGTTCGCGTCTATTTTGAAGGCGTTTTTTCGGTTATTTGCCTCCTGCTGGCAATATATATGATGATGACAATATGTCATGGGGGGGTGACCCCCCTCAACCTATTATTGTATCCAAAAGCAGTCAAATCGACGGGAACATGATGGCCAGCATCCGCCGCCGCTTCGCGTAGTGTAAACAAGGCTGGCGGTACACCCGAACTCTACATTCTACCCCACTAATTTTCCAACTAGCATAACCGATGATTATCAATGATCAATCCTAGTCAGAAACGTCCATGCTTCCCTCCCATAAGTCAATGTCGGGATTACCACACTGTCATGCAAGGACTTCTTTACTTCCATGCTGATCACCCTATTTCTTCTTACTGCTTTCAGAGTTCCTACAACGCTCTTCCCCTGTTACACTTTTCCCACACTTCTTCATCCATAGGCCTACTCACATCTTTACTCAACACACTGCCCAAATACTTAAATGAGCTGACATTCTTCATAGCCGTTCAACCTCACTTCACACTCTATGGTTGCACCCCTTTCAATGACCATAATATTGCTCTTCCTAGCATTTACCTCCAGATACCGTTTTTAACACTGTTCCAAACATATTTACCTGACCCTGCAACTCCCATTCACTCGCTCATCAGAACTGTGTTGTCAGCAACAGTAGTACCGGTACTGTACTGTTGAGGCAACTTCCACTCGTTTCCTTCCCTTATCAGCGGTACACCAACATCCGCTGCTCTTCCTTGTGATTTCTTTCATGACATCCATCCATATTATAACTGTACTGGTATATATTGAAAAACAAATCGGGACATCACATTACACCCTTGCTTCTAACCCAACATTCAGATTAAACAACTTCGCTCTGTTTAATTATCCACACCATACTGGACAACCTTTTCACCCTCATACATGCTCTTAATTTGCTTTCAGCCACAACTTGCCATCTACTCCGGTATATTTTCAGTACCGGTACCGCCTACTCTTCCGCAACATACCTTCCCTCTAATCAATTCTGTACATAGGCCTTGCTCCAACTCCATAAATGGCAGCATACAACTTTTGTCCGCTTCTCCAGATTATTTCTCCACAACACATTTCCCGGGCAAAAATCTGAGCTACACATCCTCTTCCCTTTCCTAAGCTGACTACAGTATGCTAAGCTGGTTTCCTCCCCCAGATCAATACTGACGATGAAAATGCCCGAAATAAGTAGAATTTGTCATGTGAAAACTCGGTTCAGATTTATCTAAAATATGTAAAATCAACCCCAAATACAAAATACAGTAGCACTGAAATCAATAAAAACTCACTAACAGGATAAATAAATGGAAAGATATTACTCCAAAAGATTAATATGCTTAAACCCTTTACCCAGACAATACCTGACTGAAAATGCCTAAATAGATTGCATGTGCTCTTCAGATGCTATACATACATACGTACACTAACATTTTAAGATCGAGTGCTCCACACAGAGGTTGACAGATTCAGTCTATTTTCCTAAAGGCGGCGTTCAAGGCGTTCCTGTTAAGGGATGCTTTAATTGTCAAGCTTTTTGGATTGGAGAGCGGCACGTATAGGGTCCGATCCCAGGTCGTACTCGGTCTCACCCCTTGGTGCAGCTCCCTCCACAATCGCAGAACGGCATCTTTTCACCCACAATTTGGTTCACCCTTGCTCTCCACATGGCCATAACCATTCACAGTTTACTGTGTACGCATCTCACTCGCTAATACTCTTTATTACCTCTAAACCGTCTCTTC
>CM064524.1:8136684-8253640 GCA_032716605.1 Paralithodes platypus
CTATATCCTGGAATGCCCAATGATTAGGGAATACAGGAATAATCAGTTACCCACCAATTGAGGATCAAGCAATATACATGCTAAAGAATAACGTAATCAATAACATACTAAAACAACACAAGAACTTTGCCCCCCCACAATAAATATGTACTGTAAAACCATGAAACATGAACCATTAGTTAAGTATGCACCCCTTGCCCTCCCACCTCATCCTCTTCTTTCTTACAAAGGTCACACTTAAACCCTTTGTAAAACGCCCTCTACACGATTTCATATTTTCATTGATCATGTCCACACTTATAATACCAGTCAAGTATTTCTTTACTTCTCACTGCTATTCCTCATTTAAATAGATTTGACAAATGTACAGTATATACATATCCCTCTGAGCCTCTAACACAGTATTTATTTTAATAATCTGTTTAAGTGCCAATTCATATCCTTTTGCAAGCCAATATACATGACCCTGAGGCATATGTAAGCCAACATAATTGTTCCTCAATATTCTCGGCTAATGGTTTGACCTACAATTAAGTACCTTCGGATATGGCGGCATATCCCGTCCCGGAGGACTATTAGTAATCGTCCTTCTGAATATTGTTTGCTACTAAACACAATTGAATCTTGATCTTTGCATGTATAACAGTTTCCCTTCTTTACTTAGTGATATGTTGTGTCAGGTACGATGAAGCGATACTGCTGATATCTGTAGACTTGCGTTGAAATACAAACTTTCCCTTTTTTTTTTTTTTTTTTTTTTTTTTTTTGGAAAAAAAAAAACAAACTACCATATTTATGTATTTTTTATCTTCAGTTACTATGGCTGGCCTTTAACAACTTATTGTATATGTAGTAAGTCCCACCCTCCCACCAACACATACACAACACACACACCTCCCCTTTCACACTTTCCCTCCTCCCTGGAGTACCTTACCATCCTCCTCCTCCCCCTCCCCCCTACCCCTCCTCCGTCTCCCACCCATTCCTCTACCTCCTACAACCCCCCTCCCTCTCATCCCATAACCACACACCCCCTTCCCACACCCCACCCCCCCCCCCCCCATACTAAATATTATATTACTATCGGCATGGTAAACTTCTCCACTGGTCCATGCTGCGCCAACTATCCCCATCAATAACCATTATTGTAATAAGCACTTGAACCATGTAAACTCATGTTTGTAAAATATTGGTATTACTATAATTCGCATTATAACTTCGGTAGTTGGTAATATTAGTCACATATGTATGCTGACTCTTGTATTCAGCTAACTATGGCCTCAATAACCGTTGATGTAATGAAAGATGTGAAGTGTCCCCTCATATGATTGTAATCATTTGTGGTACTATTATTGCATAATAATTTATGTAGTTCGAAATATTAGTCACATCATGTATGTAATATCTGTATTCAGCTAACTATCATCTCAATAACCATTGGGATGGTAAGAAAACATGAATGGTCTCTCCTCATATGATCTGCACTAGTTTTGTAGTGCTATTATTTACCTGTCAATTAATAATTCAGTAATTTTTTTTTTAAATTTTTTTTTTCTCTTCATGAGCACCGTTGGGGCCTATATTACTGTACAGCACATGTGGCACTCAAATGAGGAAAAATATAATAACACCAGACGGACGATACTGCTTTCTGACAATAGAATAATGGTTCTTGGAGCAGTAGTATGCCTTACCACGTGGTTGGCCCATTATTATTGACTTATTATTTTATATTATTATTAGAAATACCACAGGAACAAAAATTCCTGGGAAGCGAAACTTCCACCCCAAACGAGATCCCTCTCTTTCTACCACCTACCTCCACATGTTTACAAACGTCTCGTTAAGCACAGTCTTCTAATATACAAATCACATGTTCCTTACCCCACTAGACATTCTTGAAATACCCAACTAAGTATATCAATCTCACAAATCCAACGCTTAAAAAAAAAAAAAAAAAAAAAAAAAAAAAAAAAAAAAAAAAGCCATAAGATTCGCCCACAAACCAAAGATTTACCCCTATACAATGGGACGACACAACAAATACCACGCATACACAAAACACACTACCATTAAATGTCCGACTCCATAGACAAGCAAACGACAAATATGGCACAAACTAGAACTATCACACGGACCCAACTCTAGAGAAAATTTAAGGAATATTATGCACAAGAACCAAATTTAAGATTCAACAAAAGATTTAAAAGCAGTCTAAATAAAATAAACACAGAAGATGAAAAACCACAGCCAATTTATTAAAGGAAAAAAAAGAGGAATCAAAAGAACAGGGAGGGAAAAAAGAAAATCAAACAAACAAACACACAGTTGATGTTCAGCATATAAGTGTTGGTTGACGACCGTTTGACTTCATTGCTCTCCGAGTGGTTAGTCCCTGGAAAAACGAGTGCCATTATTTGAAGCTTCATTCGGTGTTTAAAATCAATTCTTGACAATAATTGTATTCAGCTAACTATGATCTCAATAACCATTGATGTAATGAAAATATGAATAGTCTCCTTCATACGATTTGCACTTAGTTTACTGTAGTGCTATTATTTACAACCTGTCAATTAATAATTCAAAAAAGGTCAGAGTCCTTACAAGCTTGCTTGCTTTTTTTTTTTTTTTTTTTTTTTTTTTTTTTTTTTTTTTTTATATATACGTATATACAGACCATGTGACAATTTAATGAGGAAACTATAATAAACACCTCTGAATAATGCCCAACCGGATTTATAAACACAAATATGAATTGTAACCAGACGACGATGCTGTTGTTTCAGTGGAATAATGGCTTCTTTGAGCAGTATGTATCGCCTTACTAGTGGTGTGTCCTCACAGTATGGGGGGCGCTAGCTCAATAAACTCGCCCCTCGGTGCAAAATCAAAATAAATTCTTTCTCTCTCTCTCTTCGTCGCTATCTATATTATATCTAGATAGATATAATATATATAATATAATATATATATATATAGATGTATATATATAAGATATATTAAGATCAGAGTCTATATATAGAGAATAATTTGGAATTTCTCAATGCACGAAGAATTTATTTCTCATCTAAGATACTGCAGGATTCGTGTCCTCCGAGCGGAATGGAATGGCCAAGATTAATTTTCCTCCGTTTCCGGCTGCCGCCTGCTAATCTCTCTCTCTCTCTCTCTCCTCTCTCCTCTCTCCTCTGCTCTCTCTCTCTCATCTCGATCATCTCTCTCTCTCATCTCCTAAGCGGTGGGTAGCCTCCTAACTGTGGTATCCTAATTGAAACTTATAACTACTGGCCCTGCAATCATTAGTTGTGGGTTCTGAGAGACCGAGGAACCCCTTATTCTCTATCGGGGGGTTGAATTAATGGCCGCTATTGATTGTGTACACTTATAAAAAACCAAAATTAGAAGATTAGGGTAGGGGTTTGGGGGATGTAGGAGTGGGGATAGTATATAAATATATATATATATAAGAGTATATATATATATATATATATGATATTATAGATATATATATTATGTATATGATATATTAATAGATATATATATTGATATATATATATATAAAAAGAAATTGACAGGGCGCCAGGCAACATCTTTATTTTCAAATTTTCGGCTAACCTTAAGCCATCATCAGGACACAACATTCCCTAAAATAAGTAATATCATATTAGAACAACAGCAATTTGTAAAAAATAGGGTAATGATTTATCGAATCTATAAAAGGTTAAAACTTACTAAATACAACCCCAGTTTAAGAGGCTTCCAGGTCATACCAGTACCCTGTACCGTGGCTTTTGGCACCGCCTTCACCACTGTTCCCTGGGAGTTGTTGCAATCTCGCCGTTAGAACTTCAAGGTCTAAGTCCTTGGATACGTCAAGGACTACCCATTCTACTGGGGAGTATTTAATTATTTCAATTAATAGCCATTCTAGGGTTAATTATGGGAGGGACACCTGGGAGGTTCCTCGGGTTAATATTTAGATAAATTGGTGAAAACATACTTATTACAGTTTGGAGAATTATTTGTGTTATATGTAAATAAATGTATAAAGTTTTACTTTTGTGTTTTCCTCTTTGGGCATTATTGGTGTGAGTTGTGAAAATAGACCTGAGCATGCACTTAACAAAGTGGGTTCATTGTGAATGGTCTTTATTTTGCATTTTCGGTATCTTCACTGGTTTTACATGGTTAGTGTATGAATTTTAATTTTATATATATAGTGAGACATTAATATAGGATTGTTTGTATTTAGTAAGTTTAACCTTTTTATAAATTTCGATAATCATTACCCTATTTTTTACAAATTGCGTTGTTCTAATAGTATACTTACTTATTTTTAGGGAATGTTGTTTCCTGATGATGGCTTAAGGGGTTAGCCCGAACATTTGACAAAATAAAGATGTTGTCTGGCGCCCTGCTCCAATTCTTTTTCCCTTTTTTGATATGGAGGTTGTTAAGTGCCCAAAATCTACGGCTGAAGTACTCATAACTATATATATATATATACACTAGACTATAATATAATATAATCTTAGAAGATATAAGTAATATATACAGTATATATACGGTATACAGTATATTGAAAGCGTAGTAAAAAAAAAAAAAAGTAATCAACATCCATGCTGGGAAACCTGTGAAAAGGGCTGATACTAGTATTAAATCTGGTTACTGAATAGAGAAATGGTGTAAAGGAAATTGGAATCTTATTCTGGGGGTGGAGTGGGGTGAGGCCTCTGGTGAATTACTTTGGTGAGTTTTCCTCCATATATCATGGGAAGATACACCACTTCCACTTCCTGGTGTTTGTGGAGAGAGAGAGAGAGAGAGAGAGAGAGAGAATGTGTGAGTGAGTGAGGAGTGAACTAATTATAAGAAAGATAGGAAAAAGGGATTGCATGCCAGAGTCTGAATGAGCTAGCACTTGTGTGTGTGTGTATGTGGGTTAGCAGCTCCTGGTGTTTGGTAACCTATGTTCATGTGTGTTATGTATGTTATGAGAACTTGTAGGTGTAAAGTTTGTGTTATGAAAGCAGATGTATTTTTATTTGTGAATGTGTGTAGGCCTATGGAAATAGCTCTATTTGCATGTGGATGAGGACGGGTGTACGTCAATGTCGCCAGTGTGTGTATGTTTCAGTGTAGTCCGTGTGTGTGTGTCAGTGTAGTCCGAATGTGTGTGTGTCAGTGTAGTCCGTGTGTGTGTGTGTCAGTTTAGTCCGTGTGTGTGTCAGTGTAGTGTGTGTGTCAGTGTAGTCCGTGTGTATGTGTCAGTGTAGTCCGTGTGTGTGTGTCAGTGTAGCCAGTGTGTGTGTGTGTCAGTGTAGCCAGTGTGTGTATGTGTCAGTGTAGCCAGTGAGTGTGTGTCAGTGTAGCCAGTGTGTGTGTCAGTGTAGCCAGTGTGAAACTGGCCAGTTGAGAAACAACTGATTAGGCCTACTGTGGCATTTTGAAAGAATCAAATATTGTTTAATAGTTTACTTTAAATTGTGTTCTGTTTCGCCGGTACAGAAGCAAGACATTCATTGTGTTTTACCCTTGGTGCTGCTAGGCCAGACTTTATTACGTTATTTTGTGAATCATAACTTTGGTGCCACTTGTTTTGGTGCTCGGTTTCCTACAGTCCTTGGAAGCAAATGTTCAATTTTGTTTGGCCCGAGGTAGCACTGAAGAAGATGATGTGGAATAATGTTTGTAGAATCCCTACTGTTCTTTTACCTGCACTCTATATACATGAAGCAAGGTGGAAGAAAAAGAATAACACTGTCTTAATTTGCATAGAACATAAAACTCATATTTGTTCATAGCCTCTTACTGGAGTACATGACCCGGTGAGAAACAACTGATTAGGCCTACTGTGGCATTTTGAAAGAATCAAATATTGTTTAATAGTGCTTCTTCTTTCTTCTTGTATTATGGAACTACTCTTTCAAAACAATATAGCGTAGTATTTAACGAATTTTCATGTTCGCGAATTATATAAAGAACGAATTCATGCATTTTGAAACTTGGTAGAGAATAGACAAACCAATAAATTGTAATCACGTAGGATGATGCCTCCACGACCTACAGTAGGCCCTTGTGTAAGAGACTCTCAAGATCCAACCACAAGAACATCCAGACTCATCCTAAACCGTGTCCGTAGTGTGCTGGAGGTTATACCCGGTTCATGGAGGATAGTTCATTATTATACTCACTAAACGTCTTCACACACACACATACACACACCCACACACATACACACACACACACAAATATATACAATATGTATATATATATATATATATATATATATATATATATATATATATATATATATATACCAGTCCCACAGAGCAAAACTGAATCTCACATTAACTCTCATTCTGTCCTATATTCCTTCCTTAACCCTTTATTCCTTGACTTACATTCAACCCCTCCTCCCTCCCAACTCTATAATTCACCTCTCCATCCAATTATCTACTTACCTTTCTCCATCTTACCTCTCTCCATCCAATTATCTAACTTACTTCAACCCCCCTCCCCCTCCTCCCAACTCCCTCCTACATTCAGCTCTCTCCCTCCCATTATTTACTCCCTACCACTCTACACTACCCCTTATCATTCTTTCCCTATCTACTCCCTACTACTCCATTTATCTACTCCCAACCACTGTACACTACCCCTTATCATTCCTTCCCTATCTACTCCCTACTACTCCTTAGCATTCCTTCCCTATCTACTCCCTACTACTCCATTTATCTACTCCCAACCACTCTACACTACCCCTTATCATTCCTTCCCTATCTACTCCCTACTACTCCATTTATCTACTCCCAACCACTCTACTACCCCTTATCATTCCTTCCCTATCTACTCCCTACTACTTCATTTATCTACTCCCAAACACTGTACTCTACCCCTTATCATTTCTTCCCTATCTACTCCCTACTACTCCATTTATCTACTCCCAACCACTGTACACTACCCCCTTACATCCTCCCTATCTACTCCCTACTACTCCTGGTCCTTCCCTATCTACTCCCTACTACTCCATTTATCTACTCCCAACCACTCTACACTACCCCTTATCATTCCTTCCCTATCTACTCCCTACTACTCCATTTATCTACTCCCAACCACTCTACACTACCCCTTATCATTCCTTCCCTATCTACTCCCTACTACTCCATTTATCTACTCCCAAACACTGTACACTACCCGTATCATTCCTTCCCTATCTACTCCCTACTACTCCATTTATCTACTGCCAACCACTGTACACTACCCCTTATCATTCCTTCCCTATCTACTCCCTACTACTCCATTTATCTACTGCCAACCACTGTACACTACCCCTTATCATTCCTTCCCTATCTACTCCCTACTACTCCATTTATCTACTCCCAAACACTGTACACTACCCCTTATCATTCCTTCCCTATCTACTCCCTACTACTCCATTTATCTACTGCCAACCACTGTACACTACCCCTTATCATTCCTTCCCCATCTACTCCCTACTACTCAATTTGTCTACTCCCAACCACTGTACACTACTCCTTAGCATTCCTTCCCTATCAACTCCCTACTACTCCATTTATCTACTCCCAACCACTGTACACTACCCCTTATCATTCCTTCCCTATCTACTCCCTAAATCCCTTTAATCTACTCCAACCACTGTACACAGCCCTTATCATTCCTTCCCTATCTACTCCCTAATACTCTATTTATCTACTCCCAACCACTCTACACTACCCCTTATCATGCCTTCCCTATCTACTCACTACTACTCCACTTAACTACTCCCAACCACTGTACACTATCCCTTATCATTCCCCCCCTATCTACTCCTACTACTCCATTTATCTACTCCCACCACTGTACACTACCCTTATCATTCCCTACTCCTAATGTTTATCTACTCCCAACCACTCTACACTACCCCTTATCATCCTTTCACTATCTACTCCCTACTACTCCATTTATCTACTCCCACCCACTCTCCTCCATCATCCATGCTGTGATATCCTCCTCTCTTTGTCCCCTACCTGCCCTTTCTTAAGGGGGGAGGGTTGGTTTTTCTGGCCCCCTTCTCCCTCATGTCCAGCCCCATTGTTTTGTTTTCAGATTTTAGACGTTCGGCCCAGTAGTTTGGCGACTTTAAGACTTTTTGCCCCATTTCTTGTCAATATTAAGACCTTTCGTGTTTTTTCGGTGTCAATTTATTTCTGGCGAGCGATAGCGAGCCTGTAATTTAGGAGGAATCGGCCTTCAGCCTTCGGCCTGGACATTTTTCTACCGAAAAATGTACAAGTTTATCTAAAAGGGAGGTCTTGGAGATTATTTGTTAAGCTTGATGGAAGTCTAGGGAGGAAATTATAAACAATGTATGTATACAGTATATATAATTAAAAGATAAATATACAATCAAATCAATACAGCCCTCGCCCTTAATACCTCACCCATTGTCATCGCCTTCCTCCAGCCTTCCCATCATTGACTCTCCCAAACACGTTCCCTCCTTCTTACAGTCTCACCCATCTCTAAGCCATCCCTCCCACCCACCTCCTAATCCTTACACTGCAAACCATTCCTGTATGCCGTTCCCTCCTTCTTGCAGTCTCACCCATCTCTAAGCCATCCCTCCCACCCACCTCCTAATCCTTACACTGCAAACCATTCCTGTATGCCGTTCCCTCCTTCTTGCAGTCTCACCCATCTCTAAGCCATCCTTCCCACCCACCTCCTAATCCTTACACTGCAAACCATTCCTGTATGCCGTTCCCTCCTATAATTCTATTACATTTATGTAGGCAAGACATCGTGAACCTTAGCCTATATATATCAAATAGGGCTGGAACAAATGAGCTGTAATTTTCTGTAGCTATTCCCTGGCTGACTTTCCCCAAATGGTGGAAATATTAGCTTGATTACTTTAGTGGCTTTTGAGTAATAGAGGTTATTTTGGTAAGATTTGTTGGCCTACTTATAACAAATAGACAATAGTACTTAAATCCAGCTTACCATTACCTCCTCCAGTCCCTCCCTTGTCTCGTGCAACTCCCACCGTCGCCTTCAAACACAGGAATTCCATACTGTAGCCCATGTTTCTGCCTGGAATCATGCCAAATCTTGTCGTCGACGACTCGCCAAAAACTCTTTCATCAACAACAAATGAACTGAACTTTCCACTGTAGCTCGTCCCACGCTTTTTGGCATTTAGCCAAAACCTCTCCAACAATTTCACTTCTTCGTCTTTCCCTCCTCTTTTCCATTTTGATGGTACGACCATCACCCCTTCCTCTTTCTTCTACTCAACAAGTGAACTCTGCAATTCTATCCTAAAATCAATCTTTACTTCACCTCCCCCACGCCAATACCCTCTCCTCCCCTCCCCACTTCTACCTCAGGACCTCTTCTCCCACACCAACTCTCTCTCTCTCTCTCTCTCCCCCCCCCCCCCCCCCCCCCCCAGCTACCCCTTTCCCTTCTTGACTCTGTTGATGCAACCAATCAACCATTACCAGCTTAAGGGGGGATGGTTGTTTGTTTTATATGGCCCCCCTTCTTCCTCATGTTTAGCCCCATTAGTTTTCAGATTTTATGACGTTCGGCTCATTAGTTTGGCGATGTCAAGACCTTTCACTCCATTTCTTTTCAATATTTAGACCTTTATTACAATTTAGGTGTCATTTTTTTCCCCGGTGAGCGATAGCAAGCCTGTAATATAAGGCCGGGATATTTTTCTAGCGAAAAATGTAGGCTACAAATTTAGCTTGGGTTGTTTTTCTTAAGCTTGATGTAGGTCTAGGGAGGAAGCTAAAAAATATTAAACAGATAAATAAATAAGCAAATGAATAGGCCTATGCCCTCTTAAAATGAATACGCCTATGCCCTCTTAAAGTCCCCCCCCCCCCGCCCCTGCCCTCGCCCCCCGCCTCTCACATCTATTATCCACATTATATATGAAAGGTTCTGTTGACGTGCATATTCCAAGATGATTTTGACCTTCACTCGAGCACAATGGGGGGGGGGGGGATTGTGTTAATGTGTTTTTTGTTAATACAAGCGTAAAGGGGACACATTTGTGTTTTATATCTTAGGACTATGTGATAGGCTGTTATTCACATTTGTGTTCTATACATCAACTACAAAACTATATAGGCTATACTATTTATTTAATAGCAAGTTTTATCCCAAAAATCAATCTAAAAAGTAATAATTGCATTAAGAAAGCATAGGGGATCCAGGAATTCATATGAGCGGGCTACAGACTACGGCATCCGAGTGTACAACAGATGATGAGCTGGAAACTATGAATGAAGCTGCTGTGATAATGTGGGGTTAGGTGAGGTTATTACTTTGGTTTTGCTAGGCTATTTAATGTTAGTTTATATTAGGTTAGATCGAATCATACATTGCTAGGTTAGGCTACATAAGGTTAGGTTAGATTAGCTCAACTCAGAGTTCGATTGATATTAAATTTGTTTTGTTTAGGTTATATATATATATACGGTATATATATATATATATATATGTATATATATATATATATATATATATATATATATATATATATATATATAGATATCTATATATATATATATATATATATATATATATATATATTTACTGTATATATATAAATAACGCCTGCCATTCTTTCATCCCGTTATCACAAAATGTATTACCCGGTATGAAAGGGATATAAAGAGGGCTATTAAGGTGATTAGATATTAAGGTGGGACCATTTTTAAAAGCCCTAGCGATGCGTTTATGTCGCCGTGTGAGGGAGAGAGCCAATATCCTTTTGGGCGATTACCGGGGAAGGTTTTATAATAAGTCCTTTCCGGGAGTTGTAGCAGCAGGTTTTGATCACGGCCTTTTGGTTCTAGTAATGCTGTTATGGGAAGAAGAAGAAGATATAGGGTACAATTTAAGTTACACACACATACTGACTGCACTGATTCCTTCACCCCAGAAAGGCAGCCTGGAATAAGCCAAAGTATTACCGTAGGTACTATCAACGACAACAGTTCGTTCCACCAACCTCCGACTGTGTGAATCCGAATCACCTGGAGGTAAAAAAACGAAGCATTTATTGGGTATAAATGGGTCTTCTTTCAGATGCTTCATTTGTTGACCCACCACCATCACTGGGTGCAACTCTCGCAAGGATAGGCGGTATACTAGCCTCTCACTCCAGTGCGTGCCCACACGCACGCGGCTGGGCTTGGGGGTTTGCCAACCATCGGTATTGTTCCGCCGGATCCTAAAGTAGTTCCCATACAAATCTGAACCCTCTAGGTGCTAGGGGACAAGAGTAGTTGAGGGCGAAAGTTGCGGTCACATACGCTACGTCGCTGGGACTTTGCGTCACATACATAGGAATGCATAACGCGCGTCGCTGGGGTCCAGTGGGTTAATGTGTGGATGTCCTTCCTAGGCCGAATAAAATAATGTAATAGTTGCCAGAATATAATGAAGAAGACGCTGGTACTGAACGGGTTATTGGATGGCTTTACCTACTTTTAAAAACTAACTCCACCTTACTTTTCATCTTTGGTTCTCGTAATGCTTTTATAAGAGAGAGAGAGTCAGAGTCAGAAATATCGAATTCAACATATTTTCTCCATCAGAAACCTTCATCATTATTGCATTGCAATTTAATATCAATGTTTCCGGCTGCAACTTCCTTATCCCAAGTGGTCAAATCCATGGCTTGAGAACCACTAAAATTAACACACGAAAGGTATGAAGTACTAGAAGGCATTGTAATCTTCAGAACCAAAGAGCATGAAACCACTACATCTTGTACATATTCTGTCCGTGATAAATGTTCTAAATGAACCCCTTCAGCACCATGCTGCTATTTTACCTTTGATTGTGGCTAAAATTAGACGATTTAATGTAAGTTAAGAAGAGTTTATAATACAAAGAGGGTTTGTTGAGATCGTAGTTACCCATGTAAGTCATATAGGTAGATTAAACAATATAGAAAATCGTATAATGGTAACCGGAATAGGATGGAAATTACCTATCGGTGGTTAAGGGGGTAGTGCTTGAATGTTTGGTGGAAGTATTCATTAATGACCTATCGGTGGTTAAGGGGGTAGTGCTTGAATTGTTGTGGTGGGAAGTAGGCATTAAATGACCTTATCGTGTGGTTAAGGGGGTAGTGCTTGAATGTTTGGTGGAAGTATTCATTCTTCGGTGGTTAAGGGGGTAGTGCTTGAATGTTTGGTGGGAGTATTCATTAATGACCTATCGGTGGTTAAGGGGGTAGTGCTTGAATGTTTGGTGGAAGTATTCATTAATGACCTATCGGTGGTTAAGGGGGTAGTGCTTGAATGTTTGGTGGAAGTATTCATTAATGACCTATCGGTGGTTAATGACCTATCGGTGGTTAAGGGGGTAGTGCTTCAATGTTTGGTGGAAGTATTCATTAATGACCTATCGGTGGTTAAGGGGGTAGTGCTTGAATGTTTGGTGGAAGTATTCATTAATGACCTATCGGTGGTTAAGGGGGTAGTGCTTGAATGTTTGGTGGAAGTATTCATTAATGACCTATCGGTGGTTAAGGGGGTAGTGCTTGTATGTTTGGTGGAAGTATTCATTAATTTATATATCTTGGAGTTTCCTCACTAGACTTCCATCAAGATTAAACAAAAAACACCCCCTAGATCCCCTGTCACGATACATTTGTACATTTTTCGGTAGAAGAATGTCCTGGCCCAAGGCCGATTCCCTCTAAAATTACAGGCTAGCTACCGCTCGCCAGGAAAAAATAGACGCCTAAATGGCACGATAGGTCTTAATATTGACAAAGAAATGGGACGAAAGGTCGCCAAACTTACGGAACGAAATTCTTATAACCTGAAAACTAATATGCTAAACATGAGGGAGAAGGGGGTCCATAAAAAGCGAGTAGTAACGGATTATTCAAGTATTCTGGCTGATAACCTGTGTTGGAATTCAGAATAGATAGAGTATTGGATGAATTAGGTGCAAGGGAAACACAGGAAAGACCTTGCATTATATATTTCAGTCTCTCTGACGATGGGTTCTGCGTAGCCCGAAACGAAAGAGATTATACAGAATTCAAGGTCTTTCCTGTGTTTCCCTTCCACCTAATTCATCCACATGTCATAATGGATCAGCCAGATTGAGTATTATTATATATTTATGTGTTTACCTAACTCGAAATATCCCCATCAATTGAAAACGTCCTATGACCATTACCTCTTATATATCTTCAATAATTAAAACGAGGGTGCAGTTTTCGCGTTAGCATTATACTGAATAAATGACCAGTGAATTAATTTTGACTCTCAATTTACAAAATAAACCCGCGCGATTTTGTTTTAATATTACGAGGGGCAAAAAAAACAAAAAAAAACAGGTGCCTTTAAATTTGCATACTGGATAATGGAGACAATGTTTATGCAAATTTGATTATAATTACGTTATGAGCGTAGCCATTAACACTTCACCTACCTACACCATGTACTCTCTCTCTCTTCTGTGCTATCCTTTCCTTCCGCTTTCCCTCACTCACGGGTTAGCTGTCTCTACTAGAATTAAGTCCTGACAACCTCGCTGGGATCGTAAGGTCTGTGTGGTCAGTGTATCTATGTAAAATCTGTCTCTCACTCTCACACTCTCACTCTCACACTCTCTCTCTCACTCTCACACTCTCTTACTCTCACTCTCACACTCTCTCTCTCTCTCACACTCTCTCTCTCACTCTCACACTCTCTCTCTCTCTCTCTTATCTTTCCATCCCTCTCTCTACCTCTACCCTCCGTCAACATTGTCAACACTTTCCTCTTCATTTACATTCTCACTCTCTCTCTCACACTCTCTCTCTCTCTCTCTTATCTTCCCATCCCTCTCTCTACCTCTACCATCCCTCTCTCTACCTCTACCCTCCGTCAACATTGTCAACACTTTCCTCTTCATTTACATTCTCACTCTCTCTCTCACACTCTCTCTCTCTCTCTCTCTCTCTCTCTCTCTTATCTTCCCATCCCTCTCTCTACCTCTACCCTCCCTCAACCTTGTCAACACTTTCCTCTTCATTTACATGGTCCTTCTCACCTTTTGCTTTGTATTGCATTACATGCACACATTACCATAAAAGTGCATCTCTTACTATACATGCAAATAGAGAGATCATGACACACACACACACACACACACACACACACACACACACACACTTAAGTACTGCAAGCTAACAACAAACCATCAATTATTATTGTATTATATATACAGTATATATGTAGTATATATATACATCCCCATATACCTACGGTATTCACCCGATCTACTCTCTCAGGTACGATGACATATAATTAAATAAATAAACACATTAATAAACAAATAGTTTAATACTCGCAATCGACCTACATTATTTTACCGACACCCATAGAACCCCCCCCCCCCCCCTTCCCCCCACGAGAGGGATCATGAATATATATACAGGGACTGACACATTTGGCTTCCGTGTCGTCTATGTCAACCGTATTTACCGTGACCGTGAGCCGAGCCCACACCCGTATTTAGCACAACGGGGGGGATCTGTTCGCGCTAAATGACCAGCCGGTGGATTTGGGGGTCCATTACTGCTGGATCCAATTATCAGAAAATAAGTGAATGTCAGAGAGAGAGAGAGAGCGAGAGAGCGAGAGAAAGTTGAACAAGGTTGACAGACATGCAGGTTTACAACTAAAATATTACTCGGAGTTGCATGGAATGGTTTGTATTTCAAATACCTTTCGACCCATTCTAAAGAGATACTCGTGGTGGTAGTACTCTCTTTATAAAGTGTGCAAAACACTACCTACTTTATTGAAACTATATTTTATACTTTGTTCCCGGTAAAAGAGATCTTATAGGTTAAGAATAGTTCACATCTATTGTTGTGGTAATTGTTTCACCTGGCGTGAATTTCAATCTCTGGGCACCAAATTTATCGATCTTTATTGTAAAAATATGAAACTACAATGTCTTTTTATTTTATAGTTTTCATGTCAAGGTGGTGTAATGGTTAGAGTATTCAAGATCTGTATGTGGTATTCCATGTTCGCATCCCGGGAGAATCACATGCTTGCAGTAATATCGTTGGGAGGTGTTCGGTGTTGGCAGTGAAATTATTCAATTAGAATATAACAACATGTTCGACCAAATATTAAACTTCCAGTTATGGTTACGTGTTATATTCCTATAATCCACGTTGTCATACCCATTTATAATTTCAAAGACTTCAGTGAGTTGAGTTCGTAGTGTACCTGTTTTCAATTAAATGAAATCTAGATCTGTCAATCGGTCCTCATAGGTCATTCACCTACTAGGTTAAGGGGGGTCACCTGCTTTGTTATCTTTCTCTCCTTTTCTCTCTTTCTCTGGCTTGTATTCATTCGGCCCCATTCAACCAACTGTTTTAAGACTTTATCCCCATCCAGGTGTATATTTCTTCCTGGCGAGCGATAGCGAGCCAGCATTGTATGGAGAAATCCGGCTTCGCCGGAGACATTTTTCTGTCGAAAAATTTACAAATTTAGCTTGCTGTAAAACAATATATATATATGCTGGCTCGTTGCCGCTCGCCAGGAAAATATTGACACCTGGATGGGGGTAAACGTCTTAAAACAGTAGGTTGAATGGCGCCGAATGGATACAAGCCAAAGAGAGAGGGAGAGAAAGAGAAAAAAAGCGAGGTGGGCCCCTTTAAGTAAGTTTTGTATGCCTAGCTTAGTCTCTTTCAACTTGTTATATGTCTTTCCTGAAAGCTAAGTGAGGGAGAGATGGGAGCGTCAGAAAAGCAGGCAGTTTGACAAACCGAGGAGAGAGAGAGAGAGAGTACAAAGGAGTACAAAGGACATCAAGCAACAACAGGTCTAGTGACCCCTTTAGGCTGCTTGTCTCCAAAACACTGAGGATCAAGAGTCCAAACAGGGGCTTAGAGTGGGTAAGGGAAAATTGGAAAGGGAACTACTGCCCTGGAGCTATGTCCGTGGCAGGATTAGGAAGTTAGTAGGGGACAGATGGGTCAGTAACATAACGCTATTATACGTGATCTTTCGTATATCTTGGAAAAAAAGAGAGTAACATCTCAGTATTATACAGTATATATACGCAATAATCCCTGATGAATCTGAGGAGGGAATAAAATATAGTTATTCATTTACAAACGCAGTCAGTCGTGGGTTTGAGGCAAGATTTGTGTGTATGCGAAATTTAAAAGAATCAACTGTGCTGCAGTCTATGACGTCTCGGGGAAGTCCATTCCACAAGTTGACAACTCGATTGAAGAAGACATTCTTAGATTCGTGAGAATTTAAAGATTTAACAATAATTTTGCAACCATTTCCCCGCGTGTAATTAGATTGGTCGATAGTGAAGTACTTACTACATTTCATATTGTCGATGCCTTTGATGATTTCATATTGTCGATGCCTTTGATGATTTTGAACACTTGAATTAACTCGCCTCTTAATCTGCGCTGGGTTAAAGGATATATATATATATATATATATATATATATATATATATATATATATATATATATATATATATATATATATATATATATATATATTATATATATATATATATATATAGAGAGAGAGAGAGAGAGAGAGAGCGAGAGCATTTCAATTAATTTGCGTTTCAATAATCTGCGCCAAACCCAAAGACCAATCAGATTACGAGAGTACCACTAAAAGCCTACGTTGTAGTCGTAAATTAATTCGTATTTGCATCTAGTACTTGAGTAGGCCTCCCCCCCCCCCAAAAAAAAAAAAAAAAACACAAAAAAGGAAAAGCGGGAAACAATAGGATAAGTGTGGATTGCAAATGAGTATATATGATAGAATAGAATAGATCTAGTACTAAATCATTTTTAATATGCATTTATGTTAACAAAGAATACAACATTGAACAAGATATATAGTGAAATAATTCTTTGACATACTTAAAATAGTACGCATATATTTTTGTGAACACTTTAATTATTATATTTCTGTACCTTTTGCTTCCTAAGCCCATTCTGTACCGGTAACGTCTTTTTAACTATATTCTGGCAACTATTAGACGATTATATTCAGCTTAGGAAGGACCTCTAGCAATAATAAGGCTTCAAACTATCGCAACCAAGCCTTTTAACTACCACAGATCTTTCATTAAGTGCATAATATCGTCTAAGCACAACTAGGATCAAATATAACACGTCGCTGGTTTCAAAGGGTTAATATATTTTTGAGTTTCCTCGCTAGACCTCCATCAAGCTTTAAAAAAAAACACCCTCTAGACCCCCTTTCAAGATAAATGTGTACATTTTTCGATAGAAAAATATCCCAGCCGAATGCTGATTCGTTCTAAGGTTACATGCTCGCTATTGGTCGCCAGGGAAAAAATAGACACCTAAATGGCACGAAAGGTCTTAATATTACTAGATAAATAGGGCGAAAGGTCTCAAAATCACCAAAATAATGGAACGAACGTCTTAAAATCTCAAACTAATATGCTAAACATGAGGAGAAGGGGATCCAGAAAAAGCGACTACCTCCTTCTTAATGTTGAACCACACCAAATAATTGCAATCCACTCGCTTCACCTCCTCACTCACCCACTCACTCACTCTCTCACTCACTTACTCACTCTGCCTCACTTCCTTCTCTCTCAGGCAACATTTCAAATAATTCGTCTTTTGCATCTTTTTAGTATATCATTCTTCGGTTGAAGTATAACATCTGAGGTGAAGTATAACATCTGAGGTGAAGTATAACATCTGAGGTGAAGTCATTGATTTCGGGGGCTGATGAGTGATTGGTGCTTCTGAATGTTTGTGTGCTTGCTTTTTGTGGGCAAACTGTTCTATATGCTCTTCTCCTGTCACCTCTTTTTCCTTTCTCGTGTCTCTTGCTGATCCTTCCTACCCCTTGTGGCAGTAAGGGCTTGCTACTGACTGACTGACTGATCTTTTATTTGGTCTTCTATATATTCTTTCTCGGGCAACACTTGTACTTATTCGTCTTTTGCGTGTTTCTAGTTTATTTTTCTTCGGTTATCTTGTATTTGGTTTTCTATATATATTCTTTCATGTTTAAGGGGGGATGGTTCGTTTTTATGGACCCCTTCTCCCTTATGCTTAGCCCCATTAGTTTTGAGATTTTAAGACACTCGTTTCATTAGTTTGGCGATTTTGAGACTTTTCGCCCCATTTCTTTGTCAATATTAAGACCTTTCGAGCCATTTAGGTGTCGTTTTTTTCTTGGCGAGCGAAAGCGAGCCTGTAAGTTTAGGAGGAATCGGCCTTCGGGCTGGATTTTTTTTACGGAAAAAATGTACACATTTATCTTGAAAGGGAGTCAGGGGGTGTTTTTTTTAAGCTTGATGGAGGGCTAGGGAGGAAACTTTAATGAAAAAAAAACAATAATAACAAAATATATAAATGAGGAAATAAATATGGCCATCCCCCCTTAATTACGCAAACATTACAATTGGCTCACTTCTCTTCTTTCTGCGACTCTCATTCATCCTGCCTCACTTCACCCTTTCTCAGGTCTCACGTGTACTAATTTGTATGTAACTTTTACTTTGCTTTGTTTTTCTTTTATCTTATCGTGTATATATTCTGTCAGGCCTCGCGTACAAAATCTTACAATCCGGTTGCTTTCCATAATTTTACCACAATTCACCTTTTGTTTGTGCTCCTTTTCTCTCGAAAATAATTGTAATAATTCGACTTTGCAATGTATTTTGCTTCGTTTGTTATGTTGCATCTCTCTCACTATTCTACCGCTATTACAGTAATCAGTGTTCCTCAGAGCTCTTTCAGAGTATACCACCCCCTCTTCGTAGAGCACGTAGCACCCGTCTTGCAACACAACCCCACCCCTACTCTGTGCAACTTTCCAATGCAAGAGTGAAACGTTATTCTCAACCTTTCTTCTATTCTACAGCTGAGCTCTGGAACTCTCCCAGAATCAGTCTTTCCCTCTTCCTATGACTTAGATTGCCTCAAACTCCGTGTGTCCAGGAATTTTGGCTCTAACGTCCCTTAATGTTGGCCTTGTCACTCTTTCAACTCTGGGGGAGGCACTCGCTACAAGCAGTTCTGCCTTTTGTCTCCCTCACTCACAAAGCAAATAATATAATTTCACCAGGTCAACTATAATCTACGTGTTCCACCCTCTTTGTCTCTGTCGTTCACCCTCCCCTCCTTCCTTCTCAGATCTCACGAGCGTGTACATTCTGTGTGAGATATCTTAGGTTCGAATCCTGGGATGATCACATGCTTTCATTAATTTCATGTGTGGTGTGGTGTAGGTTATGAAACCTACAGTATATTGTCTATACTATCTACAGTACGTCATAGCGATTTATATATATTTTGGAAAGATATGAAGGAGTAATCAGATTATTTTGTTTTCTTGATTATAATATTATACAACTTTTTAACCCCTTCAGCACCATGACGTCTATTTGTTATGTTGGCTAACATTAGACGTTTTTATGCAGTATAAGAAGGACCTATGTTGTTCAGAGGGCTTATTAAGATCATTGATACTCTTTTGAGTCCTAGAAGTAGATCATAAATTGAAGAAAATCGTCTATAATGGTAACCAGAATATGACGGACATTACGTCATCGTGCTGAAGGGGTTAAGTCATGTGGATCATGTGGATTCTCAAAAAGATAATATATGTCTATCTATCTATCTATTGCCTGACGCCGTGATCCCCGAAGGGGTGGCCACGAACGAACCGCCCCCATGCACCTCTGTCCCCAGTCAGTCGACGCCCCTCCCCCCAACCAGCACCGCCAAATGCTCTTATCACAGGCCTTACATAGTCAGCCATTAACAAGTAGCGAGTTTCAGTCTATTAGGAAGTTAGAGGTATAAACATCAATATTTAACATAATACCAGTTAAGGAGGGGGGGGGGGGAGGCCCTCCTTCTCCCTCATGCTTAGCCCCATTTCTGTTGTGATTTTAAGACGTTCGCCCCATTAGTTTAGCGATTTTAAGACCTTTCGCCCCATTCTCTCTCTCTCTCTCGAAGTAAAACTACCCCTCCTCCCCCCGCCCGATACATCAACCTCCCTCTCCTCATCCATCCACCAATCAATCGGTGCTTTACCCTAGGGGCGGCTGTCTCCTGAAGAAGCGGAGGGAGCCTGGGTGACAAATTGCAAGGCTCTCCCCATGACACCCTAGACACACGACGCGGGCATATTCACGTGGCCAAAGGGGGGGGGGGGTTAGATAATAATATGAGTCTCCACCGGAAATGTTGGCGTATGCTTAGCCCTTTATGTACCGGCGGCGTCCTTTATGTACCGGCGGCGTCCTTTATGTACCGGCGGCGTCCTTTTAACTTTATTCTGGCTGCGATTAGACGATTATATTCAGTTTACACAGAACCTCCTGCAATTGACCACTTGCGAGTTTCAGGCTATAAGGAAGTTGGAGCGGTAAACATAGATATTAAACAGAAATTAAATAATAATGAAGGTCTCTGATGGATAAATGATGTTAAATTGGGTTTTATGTATTTATATATGTACAGTACTACAACCGTATTTTGAAGGAGAGAGAGAGAGAGAGAGAGAGAGTGTGTGTGTGTGAGAGTGAGAGGGGGGGAGGGGGAAGGAGAGTCTTCGTTATTTCCAATTTTTTTGACGAGCTGCGTTGCCTTTATCAAATGTCTCATAACTTATCCTTCCCCTCACGCCGCCAGCCCAGACTTACCTAAACTTGGCTGCGAAGAACGTGCAGAGCTTGGGGTATGAAGACTTAAGGGGGCAGTGGCCGGTTTTTTGGGGGCTATTAATTAATTTATTATTTTTTGTTTTCTGTCAACAAAAGTCTATACCCGGTATATATATATTGTTTCGTATTAAGGGGGGATGGGCTTCTTTATTTCTTATGTTTTGTTTAACTTTTTAGTATTTTATTTAGTTTCCTCCCTAGACCTACATCAAACTTAGAAAAACACCCCCTAGACCTCCCTTCAAGATACATTTGAAAACATTTTCGGTAGAAAATTTCCCGGCCCAAGGCCGGGCGAGCTACCGCTCGCCAGGAAAAAATCGACACCTAAATGGCAAGAAAGGTCTTAAATTTGACAACGAAATGGGGCGAAAGGTGTTATAATCGCCAAACTAATGGATGAACGTCTTACATTCTCAAAACTAATATTGTAAATATGTCGGAGAAGTGGGTCCATAAAAACGAGTAGTACCCCTTTAAGCAAGGTTGGGCTAGGAAATGCTGAAAACTTGGCTAGGGAGAGGTGAAATTGGGCTAGGAATTGTTAAGACTATATGAGAAATAGCTATAATTGGGCTATGAATTGCTATGACTGAGCTAGGAATTACTGCCATTCATTATTTGTAGGCAAAAATCTGGACTACTAACCTCTATAAAAGAGAAAGAGAGAGAGAGAGAGAGAGAGAGAGAATTTATAATGATATCTTTACCATTTTAGCAGAGTTTATCGGGAAACAATTTTCCAACCCATTTGCTCAGGCACATTTTGAGTTACATGATATGAGGAATCAAGATTTCTGGGAATACGCCATACTATTTACTGATACTGGAACACAGTTGCTGAAACATAATTATTTAATTCATTCCGTACCGGTGACGTCCTTTTCATTATATTCTGGCAACTATTAGACGATTTGATTCAGCTTATGAAGGACGTCCACCAATTAAAAAAAAAATGTTTTTTTGTGTTTTCTATATTCCAACTACTTCCTCTCGGGCATAGGCTGAGAGCCTTTACACTACACCGCTGAACAAGGCGAGGCCCGTGAGATCTTGTCAAGGCGAGGGAGTGAGACATGCGAAGCACCCTGGCTCGAAGCAACTCCATCTCTGAACCTGCTCGGCCTCTGTGCTTCACCGTCTCATCCCCCACACTCGGACCCTCACTCTCAGAACGCCACCTATTGAGCAATTAACTTACTAGGCATTCCCCCCTCTAACATATGTTGAATATGGGAATATTCATACAATGCTATTTAATCAGGGAACAATGAGGGTATTTCTTTGGCATTTCGGTGTGCTGTGGTAATGCACTGAAACTAGGTACAGCACAAATTCCATCCCAATAATATCTTCCCATTGACATATTGGAATTCGAACCCGAGTTCATTGGATTACCAGTCCAGTGGCAAGACCACTCTGCCACACCGCCCCTAAAATGCCACAGATTATCTCAATTAATTATTTTAGCCACCATATATCCTTCCTAAGCTAATCGTCTAAATATGGCAAAGATAAAATAATAAAGACATCGCCGGTACAGAAGGGGTTAAGGAGGGCGGAACCTGGGCTAGTAGAAGGAGGCTGGGTTTGTAGGAAGACTTTACGAGGAATATAATTGTCTTGGTCATTATTAGACGATTTGTTCAACCTCGGACAGTATTGTGGAAGTCAGAGGGATGCTAGTTATGTTTGACCCTTTGGTTCTTATAGGGACTTCCAGAACTGAATAAAATCGACTATACTCTGTTTCTTTTCAACTGACGGTAAATTGCCATTGTAGACAGACTAGATGCTGATCAGTCGGCCAACCATACAATAATATTGTTGTCGGCTTAAGATAATATAAACGTTTCCTTGTGGCCATAAACCCATTCTGTACCGGCGACGTATCCTGTATTTAATTTTAGCTATATTTAGACGTTTTTGTGCTGCTTAAGAAGGATCTGTGGTAGTTGTTGTTGTTGTTGTTGTTCCCCAAGCTGCCTGGCCTAACAGCCCCAAGGCCCTGAGCAAGGCCAAGGCCATAACCGAGCGCCCCCACAGAACCCTCCCTGCCGACCACAATAAAGCCTGGGTGACCGAAGCCACTCCATGGCGGGGAGCTGAGGAGGGTGTGGAAACGCCCGGGAAACCAAAGACCCACCCTGTGCCCCTCAGCAATTATGAAGAGAAAGTTGAGGGGCAAAGGAAAAATGTGACGCTTTGGCTTCCAATCTTGGTAGATTGGAAGGTCAATCCACGGAAGAGACGCCGTCACTTGAGATCTAGAAAATATATAAGTAAAAGGAACAGTCAGAGTAAGCTATGGGTATGGCAGAGATCGCTCAGTTCTCACTCTGATAGACCAGCCCATCACCACATGACTAGAACCCATTCCTCTCAGCATCAGCTAGGAAAGGCCCTAGAAAGCCGCCTTTGGAGGGGGGATAGCTCCCCTATTTCAACCCCTTTCGGGGTTTGGCACCCGCCCTCTGTGGTAGTAAATAGAGTTAATTGTGTTCAAAGCCTGTTAATTGCTGGAGGCCCTTCATAAACTGAATAATATCGTCAAATAGTAAGGAGTATAACATAAAAAATGCACTGGTTGCATACACTTTTTAACCCATTCTGTACCGGCGACGTCTTTTGAACTTTTATCTGACTACTATTAGATGATTGTATTCAGTTTATCTGACTACTATTAGATGATTGTATTCAGTTTCAGAAGGTCTTCCAGCAACTAATAGGCTTCGAACTATCTCCCTTAATCCTTTTTACTACCACAGATCCTTCTTAAACTGCACACAATCCTCTAATTATGGCTAAAATACAAATGAAAAGACGTCACCGGTACAGAAGGGGGTTGCTATTAAATTAGTCCTAATTTTGACTATCAATCAGATTTATATATCTATCTATTGCCGGACGCCTTACTCCCCTTAATGAGGGTGGCCATACACAGAAGGCCCCCAAGCGGACCTATTCCCTGTAAGAGGGACAACCCGAGCCAGTTTACTGAAGGACTTACAGGTTTGACCCCTCACTTTAGGATCCGTCCGACTCCGAGGCCCTCTATGTATCTTGTTAGCACTATTTTACTACAGTGGTGTTCGGCTAGACCATCACTAACCTGCCTTACACTTAGATAAGCAGTACGGATTTGTATCAGGTTTACACCCCTAGACATGTTGCCGACCAAGGCTGACGAGTCCCATCCACCCATATTTGTATAAGGTTGTCTCCCCTAGATGGGCTGCTGACCAAGGCTAACGAGTCCCATCCACCCAGATATGGGGAGTTAATTAACATCCTGTGCCGTAACCCCCACACACCCGCCAGCCAAGCCTCCACTTCATTAGAGCCTCACTCCTCATCTTAATTGTGCCCTCCTAACATTATGGCCACTCCGAGCTTTGGGGAAATAATTTAGTACCCTCATAATGTATTCCACTCGGCCACGTTTCCATCTCAAGTTGCATTCTCCTTCCATGAACACCTATAATAGGTGCTACGTAGGGCACGTGGTACCCGTCTTGCAACTCAATCCCACCCCTACTCTGTGCAACTCTCCAACCCAAGAGTGAAACGTTACTCTCAAACTTTCTTCTACTCAACATCTGAGCTCTGGAACTCTCTCCCAGAATCAGTCTTTCCCTCTTCCTATGACTTAAATTGCTTCAAACTCCGTGTGTCCAGGCATTTTGGCTCGAACGTCCCTTGATTTTGGCCCTGTCACTCTTTCAACTATGGGGGAGGCACTCGCTATAGGCAGTTATGCCTTTTGCCTCCCTCAATCACATAGAAAAAAAAAAAAAATAAATAAATAATAAGATTAGCTTATACACTATTATTAGGAATGATCAGATTAACCCTTTCAGCACCATGACGCCTTTTTACCTTTGATACTGGCTACAATTATATGATTTTATGCAGTGTAAGCAGTACCTACGTTTCTAAGAGGGTTTATTGAGATAGTATTTACCCATTTGAGTCCTAGAGGTAGATTATAACCTAAAGAAAATCGTCTAATGGTAACCAGAATATGATGAATATTAGGTCATGGTGGTGATGGGGTTAAGCTATCAGCAGCTTTGTTTCACCATCGAGCCAATCAATGAATGCCGAATTATTTTATTATCGTTTTCATCGCAATGCTTACTTCTTGTATTTGGGTCTGAGTACATGATTAGATTGATATCCAGAATTCGAAAATGGATATTAATCGTGATCGTGTACTCAACCTTTAACTCTGTTGGTGGTGTAATGGTTTAGTTGCTTATGGTCTGGGTGTGGTGTCCCGAGTTCGAATCCCGGGAGGACCATATGCTTTCATTAGTTTATTCAAGTACATTGGGGTTTGTAATTGATGATCAATGTTAAGAACGGGGTGTTACTTATCTATATTAAATGATTCACATGGGATATATTACATGACTTACCCACTGAACTCTTCCTAATCCATATAACCAATACTAAAGTTATAATCAATATAGTTATATACAGTAGTTAGCTCAGGATTTACTTCTTCTAGTCGAGTGGGTAATTGACCACTTTCGAGTTTCAGGCTATAAGGAAGTTGGAGCTGTAGACATCGATATTTAGCAGAATTACCAGCTAATATACAGTCATAGTACATTTATAAATACATAAAATCAAATTCACCATGGTTTCTATTCATCAGAAATCCTACATTAGTATTGCATTTCTGTTGTATATCGATTTATAAAGCTCCAACTTCCTTATAGCCTGAAACCCGCAAGTGGTCAATTCATGTTATTAACTAATATAACACGACATTGCGGCTTGTGAAGATCAACCAGGTTAAGTATTGTTTCTAATGTTTATCACTTAACCCCTTCTGTACCGGCGACGTCTTAATTTTATTTTTGCTATAATTAGACTATTTTGCAGCTTAAGAAAGACCTGTGGTAGTAAAGAGGGATAAGTGAGATAGGTCGAAGCCTGTTGATTGCTGGAGATCCTTTTTAGACTGAATAATATTGTCTAATATTAGTTAGAATAAAGTTAAAAATACGTTGCCGGTACAGACGGGGTTAATGCATACTTTTGCCTATACTCTTTTTCTTTTCATTTGACGGTAAATTGAATCCCTTAGCAGCTAATTTATCGATACTTAATGGAAGAATATGAAACTACAACGTCTCTGCATCATATTAAGACCGAGTTTATATAAGTAGCACCATCTGTCACTACACAATCTTCAAAATAAATCTTTATGGGAACTTTGCAGTTTACCAACAGTTGAAAAGAAACAGAGTATAGGGAGTTAAATTTACAACATTTATTATCTGGCCTGTCACGATAATAACAGTTCCAATACCGAATTTTGTCTGTCATAAGCTATATCGTTTTTGATCATACGGGTAATTGATAACCTTGCCTGTTATTAACTATACATTCCCTGATCTCAATATGGATGAACATAACTATCCCAGGATCCATAATTAGACAACTGCGACCAGATGCGTTTAAATAATTAATCCAGAAGTTGAGCTAAAAAAAAAAAAAAAAAAAAACACACACACCCACAGCAAATTATAAAAAGAATATTCAGGTACACGATTTTATTAGTTGATTTTGAGTCGGATCACGGCACCGTCCTTTTCAATATGTGACTTAATTAAAAACCGAAAGTTAATAATGATATTGGAGTGTGCCAAATGATGGCTGTAAATTGAGAGGCTTCCAAGTTGGGGCATAATAATGAAGGAATCTCTGTTGGTGCCTGGTGTTATAATTATATTGGCGTTATCTCTCACTCTCACTCTCTCTCTCTCTCTCTCTCTCTCTCTCTCTCTCTCTCTCTGTCTCTGTCTCTGTCTCTGTCTCTGTCTCTCTCTCTCTCTCTCTCTCTCTCTCTCTCTCTCTCTCTCTCTCTCTCTCTGTCTCTCTCTGTCTCTGTCTCTCTCTCTCTCTCTGTCTCTCTGTCTCTCACTCTCTCTCTCTCTCTCTCTCATATCCCTATTTTCTATTTCTGGAATTTCCATTAATTTTCACTCTGTTTCTTATGCTTGTGTATTATCTGTTGGCTCTTTTCTTAGTTCCCTTATATCGAATCCTAACTTCCGGGAATGTTCATTAGCCTATCTATTTCACTTCTATTGTGTTCATTTTTTTAAACCATAGTGCTAGGTGCTATCAATTTACTATTTGTATCAAGCTTCAGTAATCAATTTGGTTCTCTCTTCTGCCCTTTATATCACGTATCCCAATTTGCTAATTCGGGAATTTTGATTTTTGTTGGACTTTATTATTATTATTATTATTATTATTATTATTATTTATATAATTATTTGTGTGTGTGTTGTGATATTCTGTCAACATCAAACGATTTCCACACATATTTTAGGTGCAAGTTAACCATTGTTGTTGGATTTTGTTTAAGTCTTTTCATACGCTCATTAATAATGGTTATTTCAGAGATATCCGTTTATAGTACGTATTTGTTCGTATTTCGTTCTGCTACTTGGTGATGTACAGTTGGTCAAGGATGAAAGTATACAGTTTTTCGTCTGCTATAGCCACACATGGTTTGTCATGTTGGCAGCCATGACAGCCTTTCCACTAGCCCAAACCGGCGCTCGCCTCCGTTTCATTGCTCTTTGGATCACATATAATCCAGTCTTGGGGATGAAAGTGAAATATCAATATTTACCTACTTATTAATTAACAAGTATTATTAGATTCCTCTTTCTACTCATTATTTATTATGAATGTTATAATGTTAAGTGTATATCGTAATATCTTTTATAGCCACTCCATATTCGTCTACTTTAGATACACAAAAATCTAATTCCTAAACGTGGACGTAAGGAAGCCTGTGTGTTCAATAGGGTAATGACCCAGCAATTTTACTCATCTTGCGAGCGCCATTGCTTTATGAGTCAGTCCTCGAAGCATAATGAGGCTTTACTTGTGATTTTATTTATTTATTTATTTATTATTATTATTTTTATTTTGATCAGCAGAACACCTGCAAACCAACTGCAACATTGATATCACCATACCCTACATTATTAGCCACATATTACCACGTGTGAAAATGGACCTGTATTCCACTGAAATATCGTATATAGGTAGACGTTTTGATTTTCGTTTTCACTCTCGCATTTCTTGTATATCTATCAATAACATTAAGTGTTTAATATCTCCGAAGTGATATTCACGTCAAAGATTATAGAGCAATATATTCATATTTCCGTCTGACAACTAAGTCCAGGAACACGTTTTTAAACACCCTGTATAAGGTGGGCGGGCTCTGAGATATGGCTACCAGGGCTGCCAACATGACAAACTATGTGTGGCTATAGCAGACGAAAAACTGTATACTTTCATCCTTGACCAACTGTACATTATTTCATCTAGTTATTGTTTTATTTATATTAATTTATGGCGTAGTATGTTGCCCTTATTTATTTTTCTTTTTTATTCCCATATTTTCATTAGCTGTTTCTGGAATTTTAGTTTATTTTCACTGTCCATTTGTGTTTGGATTTGATATGATTCAGTAGAATCATTGCAGTACACTTGTTTTGTATTGGCTATATACATTTTCATTGATGTTCATGTTTGTATTGGACTTTGTATATTGGCATTGCTATTAATGTTTTTTATTGTATGTCCAAATTTTGGGTTAGCTATTTTTTCCATTATTATTTCAAGTATTTTCAATATTTCCGGAATGCGTTTGTTGTATTTGATTGGTTACTTAATACATTGTATATTTGTACATGGCATAAGGCTTTGGCATTCTTCGCTTTACAACCATTTTCGTATTTGGTCTTACCGGAATTTGATTTATAATTACTGTCTTTAGTGTTTTGTTATAGATTCTTTACTATTAATTTCTTTTTAAATCAGGGTTGGAATCGTATACTTAATACTTTAAAATGGTTCACTTTTGTCCCCATTAATGGTGGAATTATGTGTGTTATTTATATATTTCCTTCCTAAGATTTTCACAATTTGGGCGAGGCTGCCACTATAGCCAGAATAAGATGCGGCTGGGGAAAGTTCTGAGAACTGTTGCCACAACTTACCATGAGAAGACTCCCTCTCGCCTTGAAGGGAAAGGTATACGCTGCATATGTTAGAAGCGCAATGACATATGCTTCAGAAACGTGGCCTGTCAAAGCGGATGCAATCAACAGAATGTAACGTAATGAGATGTGTGGTGCAAAACTGCAAGATAGGATACCTAGTGAAGAGCTGAGGAGACGGTTAGGTATCAAGACATACTCCCTCCCACACACCTACCAATCCATGCAGCCATCATCCAGCACAAACCGACCCACCCAAACATGCACATTCATGCAACTCCCCACACGCACACACCCAGCCCTCCTCCTCAACCACACACCTATCTTCCCTCCCGTCTATCATCCAACACATCCCCCTCCGCACCCACTCAGTCCCACCACACCTACACACCTCTCTCCTGCACCCCCACACCACTACCGTCCCTCCCGTTTGTCATAGAACACTCACCTTCCTCACTCACTCACCCACCACACCTACACAACACTCTCCTCCACCCCCACACCGCTACCTTCCCTCCCGTCTATCACCCAACAACCCCCCCCCCCTCTCACCAAAGCTACACGCCTCCCTCCTCCACCCCCACTGTCCCTTCCGTCTGTCATATAACACATTCCCGTCCCCACCCACTCACCACACCTTCCTCCTCCTCCTCTATCCGCACCGCTACCTTCCCTACCGTATAATTATCACCCAGTCCCTCACCCTCCCCACTCACTCACACACCCACCCACCACACCTATACGCCTCCCTAATCCACCCCCACCACACCCCCACTGTCCCTCCCGTCTGTCATATAGCACATCTCCCCCCCCCCCCAGCTACGCGCCTCCCTCTACCACCCCCACACACCTGCCTTCCCTCCCGTCTCTTATCCATATAATATCCCCCTCCCCCCCAACCCCTCCTCCTCCATTATCCACCCCTCCCTCCCCCACCCCCACCCCCACCGTCCTTCCCGTCTATCACCCATAACAACCCTCACCCCCACACCTTCCTCCTCCACTCGCACGCCCCCACCCTCCCGCCCACATACCTGTCACCGGTAACTAGGGGGACGGAAGTTAATTACTCTGTCAGGGGTAGGAAAAGGCTGACGTGGATATAAGGTGATTGATCATAATACTGTACCTACCAAGATATGTTGATTGATACATTGGTTATTACATGGATACACAAATACCAATGTATCTCTCTCTCTCTCTCTCTCTCTCTCTCTCTCTCTCTCTCTCTCTCTCTCTCTCTCTCTCTCTCTCTCTCTCTCTCTCTCACTCTCTCTCTCTCTCTCTCTCTCTCTCTCTCTCTCTCTCTCTCTTTATATATATATATATATATCATCAGGTTTAGCATCTGATCCTATACAAATAAAAACATTAATATAGGTTAGTAGTTAAAAGATCCTATTACCATTTCATAAAATTGTATTAAGAGTAAATCTAACTTATTTTAAACATATAATTGAACAACAAAAGAAGACTAAAAGAGCTAATCCATAAAGGAAAGGTACAATCAACCCTAGCATTAAATAACTACAAACATGTTATATGATATATATAATCTGACATACCAGATATCCCTCCTCAAGCTCACAGCGAGTACTACTGAAGATAGGACAAAGGTATGTTCACTAATGTAATTAATTAAAAATAACTATAATCTAAACAATTTGAAACAAACGTTACAACAAAGAACACAGACATGTTTGTTGACTTTGACTCGGCACATTTTTCTTGTTAAACAAACAATTGTATTTAATAAAAATGAACAATGAAAGGATCAAACAATTAATTGTGAAACACCTATATTGTATGTGAGTAATTAAGCTAGGGAATTAAATATTGGATTCGTTTGTTTTTATATATTATTTCTCCTAAAAATGTTTATTGTTCATTGCTAAAACGACCTATTATACTAAAATTATTCCCCGAGAAAGGATGATCTTACTCGTGAGAATGGTTCCTGGTAGCCGAAAAAGGCATCTTATTAAGGTACACTCCGGTGCAAAACGTCTTCCCAAATGTTCATTTATTCTCATTTTAATTGTTCGGGAACTACACCCGACATACCTTGCATCGCAGCTGGGACAAGAGAATTTACAGACAATATTTTAACACATTAGATCAGGAATGCGACAAGGCTCTGAAGTTCTCGAAAAGGAGCTCCAGCCCTGACGTTATTCCTGACTTACAGTGTTCTGGCTAAATAATCCAGATGGGTTGATAGCCTCTGAAATCCTGTTCTAACTAACTAACTAAGGAATGCGGGTTTTGTCTGAGGTGATGTCAACGATTCTGAAGTGCCCTGGCTACAACAATAACCCAAGAATATACCCCCCCCCCCCTTCCCCCCCACGCCAACTCGTCTAAGTGTTACGATTTTAATCATCCTGGTACATTTATGGAACCTCTCTGAATGACACATATCTAATGATAATGTCGGACAGGGTAGGAGAGAGGTATTTTGACCAGGATTCGAACCCACTCACCCCAGGTATATTTAGGAGAGTTAGGTCGTAACCAGTCAGCCATGAGCGGGTATAACCATCCCCCCCCTCCCCCAAGAATATAGCTCTCTTATCACCATCATCTCACAGAACTGATGTCAGACCATATTCCAAGATACTGTATTGAGGAACGACAACAATGACCAAGTAGCACGTAATGTCTGTATTATATAATGTTGCCATCTGGGGTGTAATAACTCAGCAATCAGGCACTTATAGCCTTATTTGATAACCTCGGACGTATTTGTTTGTGCATATATGCGTGAGTGTATGTTTGTGTTATTAATTGCTTGAATATTTGTTTTATGTGTATGCGTGTAACTGTGTATGTCCTAAAGTGAGTCCGTGTACGTCTGCATCCTTGAGTGTTTACACATGTATATAATTCGAATATTAAGGTTTTGCTTCAACTGGTTAAATCATAATTACCAATTTCTTGAATTAAATTATCTCAACACCAACTACAATTTCTGGCAAAGACGCTCGCATATTCGCCAATAGTTCAAAATTTCACCAATTATTTATTTATCACAGAGTATATTCTCAATAATGTGTTGAGGTTGTGTTAGAAAATAAAGGCGTTTTAGTTTTATCATTTACGTACGTATTGTATATTATCGATAACTATTACTTCGGCATTAGCATTGGCATCGATAATATATATATATATATATATATATATATATATATATATATATATATATATATATATATACAGTATATATATATATATATATATATATATATATATTATATAATCTCTCTCTCTCTCTCTCTCTAGGATCTAGGAATACAAGGCAACACACTTAATTGGATAAGGAATTGGTTAAGCGAAAGAAAACAAAGAGTAATTATTAATGGAGTGGAATCAGAATGGACTCCGGTGACTAGTGGAGTCCCACAGGGTTCAGTTCTGGGCCCATTATTATTCATAATATATATTAATGATTTAGACAACGGCATTAATAACATAATTTCCAAATTCGCCGATGACACTAAAATAGGAAATGCAATAATATCAGAAAGCGATAGAAGTAGCCTGCAATCAGATTTAAACAAGATATCAGAGTGGTCAGAAAATTGGCAGATGCCCTTTAACGTAACAAATGCCTGATACTACAAATAGGCTCCCGAAACAACAAATACGAATACCATATGAATGGAGAAAAGATAAAGAGCGTATCACAGATAAAAGACCTAGGAGTGCTTATCAATGAAAATCTAAAATCTACAAGCCAATGCACCGCAGCATCTAACAAAGCAAATAGAGCGCTAGGTTTCATTAAAAGAAATTTTCATTGTCATAGTAAAGACATAGTTGTACCACTATATAAAAGTATTGTGAGGCCACATCTGGAGTATGCTGTGCAGTTTTGGTCTCCCTACTTAAAAAAAGACATAGAGAAACTAGAATCCGTTCAGCGTAGAGCAACAAAGTTAATCCCTTCCCTTAGAAATAAGCCATACAATGAGAGATTAAGAGAACTCGACCTGTTTTCGCTTAAGAAACGGAGAATAAGGGGACAGCTGATAGAGTGTTTTAAGATACTAAAAGGCTTTAGTAACGTAAATTCTAATAATCTATTTAAGATAGCCAAAGAAGGTTCCACAAGAGGAAACAAATTAAAACTAACAGGCAGGAAAGCGAACCTAGACATAACTAAAAATTTCTTCACCCACAGTATTATTAATGAGTGGAATAAGCTCCCTAATGAAGTTATTGACAGTGACTCGATATACACATTTAAAAAAAGGTTAGACACATATCACAGAAAAGTTGGTCTGCAGTAGAAGCTGATCACTGATAAGAGAACCTGGCGGAAATGAAAACATTTTCAGTTGGAAAAGGGAAAAAAAAAAATAAATAAAAAAAAAAAAGTGAAGGTGTGCATGCCTTTTCCTTTCCATTTCTAACTATACTATAAATTCCTTCAGGCGATTTCCAAGCCCTGCAAGGTTATTCACTTCTAACTATTTTCATGTACGGCATATTGCCGGAGGGTGGGGAGAGAGCCTTCATCTTTGCTATCCTTTCCTTCCACTTTCTCTTAGGGTTGCTATCTCTATTAGGATTAAGTCCTGGTCACCTCGTAGGGATCGTAAGATCTGTGTGGCCAGTGTATCTATGTAAATCTATGTAAATCTCTCTCTCTCTCTCTCTCTCTCTCTCTCTCTCTCTCTCTCTCTCAGTGCAGCGTTAGTATCAAGGCCTTGAGTGTACACAGTAACATGACCTTCTCCCAACATTTATGGTACTCACACGTATCCACCTACTATCACCTATTCCCCACATATTCCTCCACCTTCACTCATTCTAAAGCTCTCATTCTCATTACCTCTCTTGCTTCAACCAGCAAAGGAGTTAAATATGTACAAAGACAAGACAACATAATCAACTAAGGTAACTAGCATATTCAACTATATGCATTGGTTTGAGCATTAATGCAGACAGTCTAATGGTAAACATAATAAAACACTAGATGAGAAAGAATGAAAATGCTGGAAACGAAGCATTACTAAGTCTAGTAGGGAGCATGAAAAAAATAATTCTAAATACAAAAAAAAATATATATAATTAGGAAGTTTACAAGAAATTATAATATCTGAAAAGTGAGGCATACTGGAACTTAATGAACAGGGATAAATGCTCTAAAGTGGATGTAGGTAACATTTCGATTGATAAATTTTTGCTCATTTTAATGATCTCAAGTTTTGCATTGAAAGACAAGATGATGCGATTAAACGATTATGTACAGGCAGGGTTTAGAAGAAAATATACTACGCTGGTCATACATTTGCTTTACATATTTTACCACATTTTTACACTACATACACACACAAATAACAATTATTCTGCGCATTTATATTTTATAGAAAAACCTTTGATTTTGTAAACAAAATTTGTTTGTGGATAAAACTAATTAATGCAAATATAAATGGAAAAATGAAAGAGGTTCTTTGTAATCTATAGAACCATGCCAAATTCTGTGTTTGGGTAAAACATATTGATTCCTCATACTTTCCATGTAACACCGGACTGAGACAGGGCGAACATATATCTCTGTTATTGTGTGTTATCATAGACTACAGTAGATCGGGAGTGGACACGAAAATGGAACTTTGCAGTAAGGGACCCAAAATCGGAAAAAGAACCCCCAAGTTCGAACCTCGAAACCGCGAAAATTTGATATCTTCGCGGTTTCGAGGTTTGAACTTGGTAAATAGACTGAAGGTAGATGAATTTAGGTGGCCGAAATATTTCAAATGTTGACCTCATAAGCTGCCAGACCAGTGTTGAGTATAAATGTTGCGGGAAAAAGCGCTCGTGTGATACCGGCTTAAGGAAGTACAAACCCATCAAGTCTAGAAATGAACTTACACAGGTAGTTGAGGATTTTGTTTTTCTTGGATCCACTTTTAAATATAAGGCTCTTTTTCACGAAGCTATGACCAAACACATTTCATAAGCCATAAGTGCCACCTTTTGGATTATTTATGAAGATTAATATTCTAGGTTTAACTTTAGACCTATACGCAAAACTGATTTCTCCTAAATTGTATATGGAAGTGAATTTGGGTTTGTTGGGAACATTTACTATATTAAGGGGGTAGTGCTTGGTGTTTGGTCTATGTATTTATTAATTTATTAATTTTTGAGTTTACTTTCTGGACCTCCAATCAAGCTTAAAATAGCACCCCCTAGACCTCCTTTTAAGATAAATTTGTAAATTTTTCGTTAGAAAAATTTCCCGGCCGAAGGCCGTTTTCTTCTAAAATTACAGGCTCGCTACCGCTCGCCAGGAAAAATTTGACACCTAAAGGGCACGAAAGGTCTTAACATTGACGAAGAAATGGGGTGAAAGGTCTTCAAATCGACAAACTAACGGCAAGAAAATCTTAAAACCTCAAAACTAATATGCTAGACATGAGGGAGAAGGGGGTCCATAACAAACGAGTACTACCCCCTTAATGTGATGTGTAGCTCATTCCTTAGCAGAATTTTGAAGTTGCATAAATCAAGCTCTACATGCATGATATATTATTGGGAGACTGGTGTTGAAGTTGCATAAATCAACCCCTACATGCATGATATATTATGGGGAGACTGGTGTTGAAGTTGCATAAATCAACCCCTACATGCATGATATATTATAGGGAGACTGGTGTTGAAGTTGCATAAATCAACCCCTACATGCATGATATATGGGGAGACTGGTTTTTGGAATCCAGCAGAGATATTAGATAATCGGATGATAAACGTTTGGTACAATATTGCTAATGGCAATGTAAATAATATATAACACATGCTATACAGTTTAATTGCATATAAATGGGGTAAATAAATCCTCCTAGTTAAATAAAATAATATATTTCTTTAATAGTAATGGTATGTCTAACTTATTTGCAGAAATAACAAACATAAACGGTGATTGGATTAAGGAGGCTTTTCAACTTTAAATTAGGATCTCCTGACATTTACGTTATAAATAAAGATGGTGGGATTAAACCAATATTTGGTAATCTTGCATAAACTATAGGTTAGTGACAAGTTATAAAGACATACATAAATATATAGTAACACTCTGTATACTTGGATTTGTGCGTACAGTCGGCCAAATAAGTGATGTCACGGCACCAAGTATATTTCGATCAATAATTGGTATCAGCACTATCTAAGTGAGACAAGGAACACCTTGAGATGAGGGTGTACGAGAGCGAGGTGGAAAGACAGAGAGGGAGAGGTAAACCAAGAAAGATGTGGAAGGGTGGGGTAAAGAAGTATTGAATGAAGGCGGTGCTGGTTGGGAACAGGGGCGTCCGCTGACTGGGGACAGAGGTGCATGGGGGCGTTTCGTTTGTGGCCACCCCTTTGGGGATCACGGCGTCAGGCAATAGATAGATAGATAGACTATTTAAGTATCAAATTACTTCTTTTAACCCTCGTGATGGTGTAGGTGGTTGGACACTACATGAATGGTTCGATTTCTAACCCTGTTAGCTATATATATATATATACACAGTATATATATATATATATATATATATATATATATATATATATATATATATATATATAATCATCTCTAGTTACCCACTCTATTTCCAGTAAGGAAATGTTTTGAGATGTTTCTAATATGTATAGTAATGTACTGGTTTAATAATGAGTGAAAGTTCATAGTTCAATTGTCCGGCTACTTAGTAGATTGCCTAAGTTAATATTACAGGAACACGGAATTAATCTGGATATTTAAAGATTACGTATCTTGATTTAAATGTAACAAAGTGGTGTGTGTGTGTGTGTGTGGGTGTGGGTGTGTAGAATCGGTGTTTTGGGTGTTATTGTTAACATGTATGGGTCTATGTGTTAGATATTCTTTGTGTGCAATATGGGTATGACTGTATGTTTGACTAATGTGTTAACATTCCTGTAAGAAATTTGGAATGATTTTAAATGCTACCGCGTGTAAGAAATGTGAAATATTACATTTTATATATCTAAATACTACCAAGTTAAGTATGCATTTTTTGTTCTATGTATATGGAAGACAAAAGACAAAATCGCCTGTAAAAAGTGTCTCCCTCACAGTTGAAAGTAACAGCTAAATTAAGGGCGGTTGGTGGTCCTCTTAAAAACAATGATTTATGGTTTATTGGAAAGAAGTGTGGTGTGCTTGTTTAGTGTAGTGACATGAATAGGAGAGAGTATTTGTGAGAGTTAGCTGGATTAGTCTCTGTGTACGTGAGACACAACCAGAAACAGTGAGGGAGGCCAAACAAGTGAAACAGGTGTTCCAGCAACTCCTTATCACATGTCTATGAAGCCTCCCCTGGTTATTGGCCTGCTCGATTGGTGTCTACAGTATATCCAATTGACCACTTGCGAGTTTCAGGCTATAAGGAAGTTAGAGCTGTAGGCATCGATATTTAACAGAATTACTAGTTTAAATACGGTTGTAGTGCATATATATATATATATATATATATATATATATATATATATATATATATATATATATATATATATATATATATATATATACCGGTATGTATGTATGTATATATATATATATATATATATATATATATATATATATATATATATACCGGTATATAGATATATATATATATATATATATATATAAAATTCGCTATACCTTTTAACCATTAGAAACCTACATTATTATTGCATGTCTGTTTTTTTTTTTTTTTTTTTTTTTTTTTTTTTTTCTATGTGATTGAGGAGGCAAAAGGCATAACTGCCTATAGCGAGTGCCTCCCCCATAGTTGAAAGAGTGACAGGGCCAAAATCAAGGGACGTTCGAGCCAAAATGCCTGGACACACGGAGTTTGAAGCAATTTAAGTCATAGGAAGAGGGAAAGACTGATTCTGGGAGAGAGTTCCAGAGCTCAGATGTTGAGTAGAAGAAAGTTTGAGAGTAACGTTTCACTCTTGGGTTGGAGAGTTGCACAGAGTAGGGGTGGGATTGAGTTGCAAGACGGGTACCACGTGCCCTACGTAAAGGAGGTGGTATGCACTGGGATAGCTCTGAGGAACACTGATTATTATAGTAGCGATAGAATAGCGAGAGATGCAACATTGCGGCGGAGAGAGAGAGATTACAGAGAGTTGGTGAGTGGACGGGAGTTAATGATACGAAAGGCCTTCCTTTCAACTTTGTCTAGGAGAGCGGTGTGAGAGGAACCTCCCCACACATGTGAACAATACTCAATACAAGGGCGCACTATGCCCCTGTACAGAGCAAGAAGCTGTGCAGGGGAAAAGAACCCCCTAAGGCGGTTGAGCACACCCAGCTTCTGGGAGGCTGCCTTAGCAAGACTATAATATGTTTATGATCTATGTTTTCAGCTCCAACTTCCTAATAGCTTGAAACTCACTAGTGATCAATTATGTATGAAAAGGGTTCCCGGACAACTCATATCATAGACTATTTCAATCAGTAGATCTTGACCAGTGCCAAAATATCCAGCTTTTACTATAGTCCGTTCATTCTAGGTTGGGCAGAAATCGTGACCTCTAACCTCTGTAACTCAAGAAGGGCTAGAGCAAATGAGCTGTTAATTGATACACATATTCCCTAGCCAAGTCTTCCTATTTGGTAGAAATATTAGCTCTATTACTCTAGTCTGTTTTGAGTTATGAGATGTTAGGGGTTACGATTTCTGCCCAACAGACTATAAACCAGTGCTGTCATTGAGTCCTAATCTCACCTAACACATGGTACAGTTGCAGTATTGGTGGAGCTTTAACTGGTTCAGAGCTACTGGTTGATATGGTCTACTGGTACATTTATCCATTTATCTAATGGACATACAGGGATTAATGGAGCACGAGAGAGAGAGAGAGAGAGAGAGAGAGAGAGAGAGAGAGAGAGAGAGAGAGAGAGAGAGAGAGAGAGAGAGAGAGAGAGAGAGAGAGAGAGAGAGAGAGATATGTAGGTGGGGGAGAAGCCGAGTGAGGGACAGCTCAAGTAGACATTTTAGCATTTTCACATCTGGTGCAGTGGATAGCACACTTGTCTTACAACCAAGAGGTCCTGGGTTCGATTCCCAGACAAAGCGATACGGATGGTCAGTTTACTGTCATTCAATGCCTCTTTTCACCTAAGCAGCGAATTAGATATATTATATATGTTAAATGTTTAACTTTTTTGGCTTTGGCAACCTGCCTTTTGTCTCTTTCATACACAAAGACAACAACCAATCCATAGCAAATATTGACTACTTTGATAGGCAAATATTCCCTTCTATGTCTTGTCCTTAACGTGTTCCCATCGTCCTGAAAATATGATCTCATTCATTGTCAAAACAAGGGGTGATCCCTCTCAATCCTCCAAATATCGCAAAACTGCCCTTATATTCTGCGATTGTGGTCTGATAGCCCCTTAATTAAAGCTTTAAACTATTACAAATGGTTAGAGAAACTTCCTTCCACAAAATGCCAATAACAATGCGAGAGTTTCGAAGTATTGCGAGAAAAAACTTTATAATCGAAATTGACAGAACAGCGCTCGTGTGACATTACCCTTATTATGATAGTACAGTCGGGGTCATGAATACCTGAGTACCTCCTAAAAATGCAACAAAAGGTGAACATTAATTATGTAATTTCAATTGTTTTTGTCTGAATTAGTGAATCCCAATAGTAATAGGCATATATACCAATGGGTGTAACTTATTATGGCTGGCGACTTCACACATAGAGGCACATACAACAAAGAGTGTAAGTATAAGAAAAGAAAGAAAAACAAAAACACACACACACACACACACACACACACACACACACACACACACACACACACACACACACACACACACACACACTCAAAACTCCCTGTAACTTGCAACAGCTGGTCAGCCAATTAGCCTAGACACATATTAGAGTTGGGACTAAAGAGTAATTGTTTACCCAAACATTTTTTTCCAGTTGTAATGTCGGTTCCAATGTTTCCGTAAATAACAAAGCCGTGTTCTTGAAGGTAATCCGGCGTGCGCCTCTCTGGGGGATGTGGACACGGATGAATACAACTTTTTAGTATTTATATTTGACAAAGGAAAGTTAATTTGTCCCTTAAAGTTTTCACTGTATGACTCCACATACACTTTATATATATATATATATACTGTATATATACATATATATATATATATATATATATATATATATATATATATATATATATATATATATATATATATATATATACTGTATATATACATATATACAGTATATTTACCTGTAAGCCCCGACCAGGATTCGAGCTCATAATATCAGGGTTGACGAGACGTCATCTACTACACTGTGAGGTCATCGAACCATTATGCTATATAGTACAAAGGAAGTACAAAGGAAATCAAGCAACAACAGATCTAGTGACCCTTCTAGGTTGCTTGTCCTCCAAAACACTGAGGATCAAGTGTCCAAACAGTGGTTTAGAGTGGGTAAGGGAACATTGGAAAGGGAATTACTGCCCTGGAACTAATGTCCGTGGCAGGATTAGGAAGTTAGTAGAGGACAGATGGGTTAGTAACTGAGGGGGGGATAAAATAAAGTTATTCATTTACAAACTCAGTCAGTCGCGGGTTTGATGCGAGATAATTGTCTAAGCGGAGTTTAAATGAATCAACGGTGATGCAGTCTATAACGTTTCGGGGAAGCCCATTCCACAAGTTGACAACTCGATTGAAGAAGAAATTCTTAGATTCGTGCGAGTTAAAAGATTTACCAATAATTTTGCAACCGTTTCCCCCGCGTGTAATTAGATTGGTCGATAGTGAAGTACTTACTACAGTTCATATTGTCGATGCCTTTGATGATTTTGAACACTTGAATTAAGTCACCTCTTAATCTGCGCTGGGTTATAGGAAATAAATGTAATTCTCTAAGACGCTCTTTGTATGGTTTGTTCTTTAGGCTAGGTATCATTTTGGTAACTCTACGTTGAACTCGTTCTAGCTTGTTTATATCTTTTTGGTAATAAGGGCACCAGGATTGAACGCAGTATTCCAGAAGAGGGGGGACTAAGGAATTGTAAAGGGTTAGGATATCTTCTTTAGATTTATGCTCAAATGACCTGCCTATAAAGCCAATTATTTTGTTTGACTTCTTAACAACTTCTGAACATTGTTGACTCGGTTTTACGTTACTCGATATTGTTACTCACAGATCGGTTTCTCTGTTTACATTCTTAAGCTGAGTGCCATTCATCGAATAGTTTGCTTTCTCATTTAGGTATCCGATATGTAGTACTTTACATTTATCCGCATTGAAACTCATTTGCCAAATTTGGGCCCAACATGACAATTTATCTAGATTGTGTTGCATATCGTCAACTTGTTCTTTTGAGAGTACCCTATTTGCAATTTTTGTATCGTCAACAAATTTTGAGATTGTACAGGTGAGACCCTCATCTATGTCGTTGATGTAAATTAGAAAGATAATTGGTCCTAGTACCGATCCCTGGGGTACCCCGCTTCTTACATTGGTCCATTTAGATGCCTTACCGTGTATGACTACTCTTTGCTTTCTGTTGCTGAGCCAATTTTCTATCCATTTCAACACACCGTCTTGTATTCCATGCGCTTTTAGTTTTAGCAGTAAACGTTTGTGGGGAACTTTGTCAAAGGCCTTTTGAAAATCAAGGTATATAATATCTACAGCTTTACTCTCATCGTAGAGGTTGAGGATATCGTGGAAGAAGTCCAAGAGGTTTGTTAAACAGGAACGTTTTTTACGAAAGCCGTGTTGAGTATCTTTAAGTATGTTATTTTCCTCTAAGTTATTTACGAGTCTGTCTCGTATGACCGTTTCTAGCATTTTACATACAACTGAGGTTAAGCTAATTGGACGATAGTTACTGGGTAGGGATTTGCTGCCTTTTTTTAATATCGGTGTTACGTTGGCTAGCTTCCACTGATCAGGCATAGTTCCAGACTGCAAGGATTTATTGAATAGTAATATCAGTGGTTTGGAGAGCTCATCCTTAGCTTCCTTTAGAACTCTAGGCGAGATTGTATCAGGTCCAGGCGATTTATTTACCTTGAGTTTATCAAAACAATTCAATAATTCTCTCTCTGTAACGGTGATATTGCTTAGAACATCTGAATTATCAATCTGAATCGGCGATGGTGTAGTGATATCACTGAGGTCTTCTGTTGTAAAAACTGATGCAAAGAAGGTATTGAGGGCATTACTCATTTGTACGTCTTTGGTGTATTCTCCATTTTCATCGACTAACGGTCCAACAGTTAAAGTAACTACTTTTTTCTTTCTGATATAACTATAGCATTTTTTCGGGTTTGTTTTACTTTGATTCGCAATATGTAACTCTAAGGTCTTTTTACTTTGCTTAATTAACTTTTTGGCTTTGCGTCGTAGCTCTACAAATTTCACCCGTTCTTCGTCATTTTGTGAGGATTTTAATCTATCATTAGCACATTTTTTAGCAAGCAGGCAGTTTGTATATAGAATCTGCATACTATAGTCCATTCATTATAGGTAGGCTACAAATCTTAACTGTAACCTATTGTAACTCAGAAAGGGCTAGAACAAACGGGCTGTAAATTGCCACACCTATTCCTTGGCTAACTTTACCCAAATGGTAGAAATATTAGCTCGATCAATCTATCTTTATTTGAGTTATAGAGGTTACTAGTCCGTAATATATAAAAGTCATGTGCGTTCTCAGATGGATTACTGTTCACCTCTGTGGGGTGGAAGTGGAGTGGTTGCATTGAGGCAGTTGGACAAAATTCAAAATAAAGCTATTAGATTAATCAATAACCCTGCAATCACACAGGACCTTCCTACATTATCCATACGAAGAAATGTTGCATCCCTTGCATTATTCTACAGATATTTTCACAGCAATTGTTCCGAGGAACTTGCTTCAATTGTGCCGCCTCTCCACATCTTTCCCTGTAGAACTAGGGCAGCTGAGAGCGCCCATGAATTTACACTTTCTCCTCCACAATGCAGAACTTCTGCTTATCAGAATTCATTTATCCCCAGTGCTACTACTCTTTGGAATTCACTTCCCTCGAATTGCTTTCCACAAACTTACAATCTACAAATGTTTAAATCCAGTTGTTACAAACATTTTATGAATAGAGAATGCCTTTAGGCACATGGACCTTTTTGTTTTATCTGTGTTTTTCCTTCCTCCGTTCATTGTCTCTTTAAAAAAAAAAAAAAAAAAAAAAAAAAAAAAGTTTTCCTAGATATAATGAATAGAATGACTATCCAACATATTACTCAAGTGCATCACGCATTTATATACCCATACTTTACTGTATATAACACATAATTTACCTTAAGGGGGAGGTAGTTGCTTTTTTTGGACCCACTTCTCCCTCATGTTTAGCATATTAGTTTTGATATTTTAAGACGTTCGTTCCATTACTTTGGCGATACCTTTCGCTCCATTTATTTGTCAATATTAAGACCCGTCGTCCCATTTTGGTGTCGATTTTTACCTGGTGAGCGATAGCGAGCCTGTAATTTTAGAAGTATTCGGCTTTTGGCTGGGGGTCTAGGGAGTGATTTTTTAAGCTTGATGGAGGTCTAAAGAGGAAACTCAAAAATATATTAATACATAAATACATAGACCAAAAAACAAGTACTACCCCTTTAATGATGACCTAACTCGTAATAGATATAATTTTCAATCTATTCTGGCCAATATCGGGGATGAGAATTATGGTTTTGTTCACACATAATGGATATTACAGCCGAGACGTCAAGTTTGGTTGAGTCATAAATACTTATAATAACTGCCTTCATGGTGTAATGGTTAGTGTTTAAAATCTGTATATGGTAACCCAGGTTCGAATCTCCGTGGATCACATGCTTGCTTTCATTAATTTATTTGTGAGGTGTTTGGGTTTGAAGTGAAATTAATAAAAATAGATTTTATTATCTATACATCCCACAAGGTTATCGTAACTTTTAGCTATGTTATGATTAGGTGTTTGGATGATTAGATGTTACGATTTTGGGTGAGGGGTGGTCCTATCCAGAGTGAGGTTTGGCATCCTTTACCCATCCTTAGCCATTTCTGTCGGTCTCTTTTACTGTTTTACTTTTCATTCTGGGGCAGGAGGCTAGGAATCCTCCTCCCCTTATAACATTCTCCAACTCATCGAGAACACGGGAACGAGGTGGCTTCAGAGATGGGGTCGCTTCGGGCCATGAGTGAGCACCGTGCCTCATGTGAGGCAAGGTGACAGGAGCTCGTTGTACTCAACGTGCTTCACATGTCTCACTCCCTAGACTGGAACGAGACCTCACGGGCTTCACTGTTCATTGTGCAGCGGTGAATGTTCAGGTTCTCAGCCTATGCCCGAGAGGAAGTAAGTTGGAATATAGAAAACAAACAAAAACAAAATGGGGGGGGGGGAGGCGCGAGGGAAAGTGTAGTTGGTCCCTGACCCTGAGAATTATAACCCTTGAATGTTGTTTCTGTACGGGCACTGTCTCGAGTCGGCCACCCCCAGCATTAGGGTATGTGCCTGAGTATATACATAGATGCATGGTTAGGTTAGATTAAGCGAACTTATGGTTAGGCTATGTTAAGTTAGAATATAGTTTGGATATGATTGGGGTGGTCTAAGTCAGGTGTAGTAAAATTAGCTGGGTAAACTGTAGACCAACATGTGGTACAATCGAGACCCTAGCACTATGGTTGCCTAGCTTGGTCTAGGATATGTGATGTGATACCAGGATTTGATCAACCAAACAGTCTCAAAAATGCACCTTAAGGTGGGTCACATGCTTTTTGTTTTCTTTCTCTCCCTCTCTCTTTGGCTTGTATCCATTCGGCCCCATTTAGCCTACTGTTTTAAGACGTTTACCCCCATCCAGGTGTCAATATTTTCCTTTGCGAGCCGTAGCGAGCCAGCATATATACTGTTTTGACAGCAAGCTAAATTTATACATTTTTCGATAGAAAAGTGTCTCCGGCGAAGCCGGATTTCTCCTTACAATGCTGGCTCACTATCGCTCGCCAGGAAGAAATCGACACCTAGATGGGTATAAAAGTCTTAAAACAGTTGGCTAAATGGGGCCAAATGGATACAAGCCAAAGAGAGAGGGAGAGAAAGATAAAAAAAAAAAGCGAAATGGGCTCCCTTAATTAATTGATGCGCCTCACTGTATTGAACTTGCCTTAGGTCTGCTGCTCTGACCTTTAAGGGGAAGTATTTGTTCTGAACCCCCTTCTCCTTCTTGTTTAGCCCCATTAGCTTATATATTTTAAGACTTTCGCCCATTTCTTTGTTAATATTAAGACATTTCGTGCCATTTAGGTGTCGATTTTGTCTTGGCGAACGATAGTGAGCCTGTAATTTATCGAAGCAGACAGAGTAGGATGGTTGCAATATGGCATCAATAATAACCCTAGGTGAAAGAAGTCTCCCTTATAGATATAAGTTGTGCCAACACTCCATGCCCTTTACATGACACCACTAACTCTCCACCATGTTATTTAATGGGGAGGAGTTCAGTGTTTTATAGTTTTACTTGTCTATTTATTCATTCTTTAGTTTCCTCGCTAGACCTCTATTAAGCTTTAAAAACAAATACAATAAAATAAATCAACCTAGACCCCTTGGTTCCTCCTATGATTACAGACTCGCTATAACTCGCCAGGCAAACACCGACACCTAAATGGTACGAAAGGTTCCAATATTATATAAATATAACAAATGGAGTGAGAGGTTTAAACATGGAGTGAGAGGTTTAAACATCGCTAAACTATTGGAACGAACGTCTTAATATTTCAAAACTAATGGGGCTAAATATGAGGGAGAGGGGGGCCAGAAAAACCAACCATCCCCCCACCCTTAATTGAGATTCAACCATAATTCACCTAATGTATTACATGCATTTATCCACCATTAATAATACAGTCCCCCCCCCCCCCCCAGATTCCAGTTTCCCTCACCATTTACATACTATTCTCATCCCTACCTTGGCAACCTTTTGTACTTTTGATTTACTATGTTGTATGAATTCTAGGTTAGAAAAGATGGCTGGATGTGATGGAGATGAGCTGCTTGAGGAGTATGTGTGGAGTTACTCGTAGAGACAGATTGAGGAATGAAGAGATACGTAGGAGAGTGGGGCAGCAGGAACATTTGTCAGCCAGAGTGGACAGAAGGGTGCTGAGCTAGTATGGTCATGTTGAACGAATGGGAGATGAAAGGCTTAAAAAGAGAATATGTGAGTCAGGTACAAGGGGAGATAGAAGGGCAGGAAGACCCCCATTGAGATGGAGAGACTGTGTAAGAAAGGCTTTGGATGATAGAGGAATGACTATAGATCAGGCAGGGGAAGTGGTGGTGGACAGGAGTGAATGGAGAATGCTTGTGAATAGTTGAGTGAACACGTGGTCATTTGGAGTAAGGGGTCGGGCGCAAGTTGGACTAGATAATAGTCCATCAGGCGCCTGGCCCGGGGAGACGATTAATATGAAGGGTGTGCCTGGAAGTGTGGTGGGAGGGCTTGTGGCTTTGGCTCCGCTGCATGTCTGCCTGCTGAGATCGGAACCTCTCCGGGTGGTCAGGGGCCGGGGGAGTGCTGGAGCGACCTTGGTAACCCTGGTCTCTGGGTCTTCTCCTGGGTGACCTGGATGTGTGAGAGTTTGTGTTTTTTATCTGTGTTTATTTTTGTTTTATGTTGTTTTTGTGTTTTCCCTGTTCTTGCTCTGTCTTGAGTCGGCTACCCCCAAAATGGGGATTGGGCCTGAGCATATAGATAGATAGATAGATAGATAGATGAATCTATCTTTCCCTCATCCTATGACTTAAATTGCTTCAAACTCCGTGTGTCCAGACATTTTGGATCGAACATTCCTTGATTTTGGCCCTGTCACTCTTTCAACTCTGGGGGAGGCACTCGTCCAGGCAGTTTTAACTTTTGTCACTCTCATCCACAGAAAACAAATATGTACGTATGTTGTTTTTTTTTCACGAACGCTATACATTTTATCCTTTCCCATATATTTGCGACAGTTTCCGACAGCACGGCGGGGGCGAAATCTACCATCTCCGATTGCCTTGTTTTTAGTATTCTTCATCTCCTCATTAGCCTCAATCTCCTCGCGCAACCCCTGCATGCCATACTACCCATGCATAGCCTTCTGCGAGTCTCCAAGATCAAACTAAAAAAGCAATCCACAGCCAACCTCTGATATCAACAACAAGTCAATCATTACGTACCGTCCGTCGGTCACGCTGACGAACTGGCATCAGTATATCTTGGGTTGGTCAAATATGGCAATTTTTACATAATAAATGTGACTGATATTAACAAAAATACATTGAAAGATCATCTGAAAATTCGCTTGTGACCATTAGTTTCTTCTTTAATCCAGCAAGCACTCAAACTTACAGATCGACTACAGTTCTACTAACAGGGAGGGAAGTAATTAAGACTCTCAGCAATTATCTTAGTTTATCCGTCAACTTCGATCCATACTTCGTTTTCTCTAACTAAGTATAACCCATTCTCCCCAACCAGCGCTGTGTTTCGTTATAATTCGTTCAAGTATTAGTCATATAAATTATCGTGTAGAGTTTTCAACCTCATAAATGAAAGATTTTGAAAAGTTACACATGTAGATGGAATCGAAAGCGCGCATATGGCTAGTATGCAGGTGCTGTCTTACCTTTAATGTTCTATTATTTCACAATACCTTTAATTTAAAAATATACAAAAAAGAATATTAACATTTGATGGAAGGTTCTAGTGTATGTATAATGTCTTATTTACTGGTTAAGGAGCTCTATCCCGTGGCCTTTAAATCAGCATTTAAAGGATGAGGGAGCAACATAAGCTTGGTTGTTCCTGTGTGTGTGGCCAGCTGAACAGGGGTGCCAACATTTTCGTCAGTCACTCTTGTAAGTCATAATGCATATATATCCTATATACGATATCACAAACAAGCTGTTGTTGCTAAGTATATATCCTTGTAGTGTACTATTAAGTTTGTTGCCTAATTATACTGAAATCCCAATACGTAGTTAGTAATAAGGTAGTGATGGGGAGGTTAATGAAAGCGTTAGGTTGACATCCCTCACTCCCTCACCACTCCCCCACCCTACCATCACTACTCACTCGGCTACCCTCACCGACCATTCTATCCGGCCTCCGTGCGGTTATTGTGTGTGTTACTCGCGGTTTGGTGTGCGTGTTTGGCTGATTTCTGCGGTTATTGCGTGTGTTACTCACGGTTTTGTGTGCGTGCTTGCGTGAATAAGACTGGGAAGGATGGGAGATGTGTTAAGTCGGTGGCAGAACAATTGGCGAAATCCTAGTAGCTACATTGCCAGTGAGGAGAGATCGAGGGAGAATAACAGCAATGGACTCCACCCTAGCCTTCCTCAACCTGTCTCTCCAGGTAAAGTATTGTTCTGTGTGCTTCATTTCTGGTCATATAAATCATTGTTTTCATTTCCTCCTACATATCTTCCTCTATTCCTCCCTATCCTCCTTTCCGTGTTGTCCTCTCCTCACCACTTTATTGCTCTCCCCCTCTTACCTTCTTGATCTCCCGCCTGCGTTTTCCTCCTCCCCCGTGCTTTCTTTTCCCTCCCTCCCACCTTTCTCCCTCTCGGATTACTTTCCTCTTCTCCCCCATTCCTTTCTCTTTTCTCCTCTTCCCCCCTCTCCCATATCTCCTCGCACCCCCCTCCTCCTCCTCTCCCACCACCCCCCTCCTCCTCCTCTCCCCCCAGCCCCCCCCTCCTCTCCCCCCCCCCCCCTCCTCCTCTCCCACCACCCCTCTCCTCCTCTCCCACCACCTCTCCTCCTCTCCCTCCTTCCCATCACCACTCCTTCTCTCTCCCTCCTCCCCTCCTCCTATTTCACTACCCTCTTTGTTAGTCTGCCCGCGAAGCGATGGACCTCTAGGGTTTACTCATGTCGTCGTCGTCGTTGTTGTTGTTAGTGCTATTTCTCAGTTAATACAGAACACAATTTAATTAGTTGTCACATGCATATACGCTGATTTATCCTCTAGGCCGTAATGGAACGCTTTTATTAAATTTTGGCCTGGGCACCCCTCAAATCGGCACCTTCTGCAGTAGTATGACGTGTATTAGAATTGTGTTTTTTATTTTTCTCAGTTATTACCGAACCAAATTTAATGACCTTACACATGCATGGAGATGATCTACCCACTAGGCTGTAACCGAGCCCTTTGTTTCAATTCCGCCTTGGGTGCCCTCCTAATAGCCACCTTCTCCAGTAGCGCGACGTTTATCAAAATGTGGTATTTCTCCGGTATTACCGAACCAAATTTAATGACCTTACACATGCATAGAAATTATCTACCCACTAGGCTGTAACGGAGCCTTTCGTTTCAATTCCGCCCTCCTAATAGCCACCTTCTTGCAGTAGTATCAACATTTGCTATTTCTTGGTTATTACTGAACCAAATGTAATGAACTTAGACACGCATATACTCTAATATATCTTGTAGGCCGTAACGGGCCCTTTTCGTAAATCTCGTTCTGGGCGCCCCGTTAATCGGCGCTTTCTGCAGTAGTGGTGAACAATGAAATTGCCACTTGTTTGGAATTTGCTAAGGCATATTTCATAGAACTCTTTATGTATTTACTCTTGCTTATTGTTCAGGCTATATGAGGGCACTTATATATTACTTCGCCCTTGGCGGTTAACTATAGGGCCCCTTCTACAAGAGTTGATGAGAAACTTAACCCTTTCACGTTTATGACGCGATTTTGAACCTATTAGGGATACTTTAAAGCCTTTGTTACCATCAGGGGTATTTAGAAACCTTTAGTTTAGTTACTTCAACCTCTGCAGTTGTCTTTGAGTTAGCTGTGGGCAGAAAACTAATTTTGGAGAGGTAATTATAAGAGTGAGAGAACTCGATTTCTTATTGCTAATCTGGCAACCTCTGCGTTATAAAAGCGTGAAAGAGTTAATTGGCTGTCCTTTGGTGTCTTTGCTTTGCCAACTTCATGCCCATGCATACTGTAGTCTGATCTGTTCCTTGACCATAACAAAGTCCAATCTCCAACTTTAGCCCAGGGCGCCTCACTACTGTCTCCCTTCTACAGGAGTGACTTAAAATTAGATAGGATATTTCTATGTTATTAATGAATCACTTATATAATGTACATACATATATTTTCAATGAATAATTGGATTCAAAATGTCGGCCATGGCGCCCTACCACAGGCCCCCTTCTACAGGAGTGACGGAAAGTGAACACTGGTATATGTTGGGGATGGTACATATATGTACTTGCACATGTACATAATCTCATCTAATTCTTAGACATAATGGTCGGAGTCCTATTTTCAAATTTTTCCCAGGGCGCTCCGCTGCTGGTTCCCTTCTGCAGGAATAACAAACAATGTGATCCGGTGTTAATGAAATGCATTACGTGCAACTGCACATGATTTTAAGTACCTCCGCCACCGAAGCTGGAGGAGATTATGTTTTTGCCTCCATTTATCTGTTTATTTGTTTGTCAGTCTGTAAACAAGATGTAGCCTATCAACAAGCACAAACGTTGGAGGCCAGAAAGGATATATACCAAGGAAGAAGTATTTTAATTGTGGAGGTGATTGATAGAGCGCATACCTCTTCCAGTGTAGATGGCTCACAAAATTATGAACCGATGTTCACGAAACTTGGTGGGCAGATAAGATATGCACCAAGGGAGAAGAAAGGTAATTTAGGAGGCGATCGGTAGAGCGCTTACTTCCGCCAGCTTGGTCAGAGGTACAAGCTTTCCAGAGTCATCCTCATTGTTACCTCAGCCAACGAAGTTGGACGGAGGTTATGTTTTTGCCTCAGTTTGTCTGATTATCTGTAAAAAAAGATATCTCAAAAGTTATGAACTGATGACCACGTAATTTGGTGAGCAGAAAGGATAAGCTCCAAGTAATAAGTGATAAAATATTGGAGGCGATCAATAGAGCCATACCTCTGCCAACGTAGAGTACCGATTTTGTACCGATTTTCACGAAATTTGATGGTTGCCATTGAGCCAAATTTAACTATCTTCCAAATATATATTATTTAATCTATCCTTTAGGCCGTAACGTAGATTTATATTTCTACAATTCATCCTTTGCGTCGCACCACGCACCATAAGTTAACACGGCCGCCAACGTTACTTGACTGGCACTCCGGTAAAGTCAATATCACCACTCAACAATGGATTAAATATAACAAAATGTCTCTGTATATTGGATAGGAAACTAAAGGTTTATTTAACTTTTGTCAAATGATTAATTTGTGTAAGTAGGGGAGAGTGTTGCATTTGAATGATAAATGCTCAGCTTTAATTGTGTACTATTATAGTTGCTACTGTTTTGGTCTGGTACTGTTTTGGTCTGACACTGTTTTGGTCTGACACTGTTTTGGTCTGACACTGTTTTGGTCTGACACTGTTTTGGTCTGACACTGTTTTGGTCCACTACTGTTTTGGTCTGACACTGGTTTGGTTCACTACTGTTTTGGTCTGACACTGTTTTGGTCTGACACTGTTTTGGCCTGACACTGTTTTGGTCTGACATTGTTTTGGTCTGACATTGTTTTGGTCTGACACTGTTTTAGCCTGACCCTGTTTTGGTCTGACCCTGTTTTGGTCTGACCCTGTTTTGGTCTGACCCTGTTTTGGTCTGACCCTGTTTTGGTCTGGTACTGTTTTGGTCTGGTACTGCTTTGGTCAGGTACTGTTTTGGTCCGGTACTGTTTTGGTCCGGTACTGTTTTGGTCCGGTACTGTTTTGGTCCGGTACTGTTTTGGTCTGGTACTGTTTTGGTCTGGTACTGTTTTGGTCTGGTACAGTTTTGGTCTGGTACAGTTTTGGTCTGGTACAGTTTTGGTCTGGTACAGTTTTGGTCTGGTACAGTTTTGGTCTGGTACAGTTTTGGTCTGGTACAGTTTTGGTCTGGTACAGTTTTGGTCTGGTACAGTTTTGGTCTGGTACAGTTTTGGTCTGGTACTGTTTTGGTCTGGTACTGTTTTGGTCTGCTACTATTTGGCCCAGCATAGGAGTAGGCCTATGTTGAAAGGTTGGGGCCTCGCACTCGCCGCAAGGGCTCTGAAGAACACAGCTTGTTGTACTAGCGATAGCAGAGTGGAAGAGATGTAACATTGCGGCGTGTAGAAAGAGATTGTAGGGAACTAGTAAGAGGAGGCGAGTTGATGAGACGAAATGCTTTGGAATTCTCTTTCGAGAAGTGCGGTATCGATGATGCCTCTCCACACATGCGAACAATACTCAATTGGGGGATATTTGGTCTTCAGCTGTGTGTGTGTGAGTGTATATGTGAATAATCCCAACGCGTTCAGTATGGCTCACAGCGAGTATCGTGAAGATCTGCCAAAAACTGCTGATGGTCACTTTGGGGGGATATTTGTGGTGGGGGAGGGGGGGGGGGGTCATCGAATGTTTGCCAATAGTTCGTAATATCTATTCATATACAACATAATATTATAAGGTACTACACGCGTTTGATGGGTAACATCATCATATATTAAAGTATTATATTTATATTTTAACATTTTGTTTAACACCAACAATCCCCAAATAAAATTTAAAACAAAAAACATGTGATTCGCCAAGGATTCGAACCTAGGATATATCATACATAACTTACACGCTATAACCATTACACCATCAAGACCGTTATTGAAACAGAAACAAAATATATAGTTCAAGGAATTTAACTAAGACCAGAGAACATTGGTGCGTGTGTAGACAGTGACCAGGACGAACCAAAGAGACCTCTCATTCATAAACGGCAGTGACCATAAACTTGGTCCGGCACGGTTGGTGACCAAAGGGACCTACCTACCGAAGTGGGCCGCTTTGGTCATTATGGATCTGTTGTGAAGTCACGGGATAAACAAACATTAACGCTCAACAAGTCTACCGCTGCTCAGAGTGCAATACTGTCTTTTATGATTATGGTGTGGGCAGTGCACATTAAATAAGATGAACTATTAAATTTAGTAAGTGATCCTATACAACCGTCGCGGAATTGCTTCAGCAATTATATATTAATTAACTAAATGGCCTCTGGGCTCAAAACAGGTTAGTCCAACCTAAGTTTTAGATTGTGCACGCTTAATTTAATTATTAGTTTCGTTCATTACCAGTTACCATGTTAACTTTTCAAATTGTATATTGTTTATGGTTAAACAGAAGGAACATAGTTTTAAGACTGGTAATGAATAGTACCTCGTTTGACAGCCTGTCTGTGGGACACCGTTTTTGTCCATGAGGGTACATTATGATTAAACAGCCCCCTCCTAATCCTGTCTATTAAGCATCCCAACATTAAACAGCCCTCTTCTAACCCTGTCTATTAAGCCTCGCAACATTCCATCAACCCAATCCGGAATTACGGACCGGATACTCGGACAAATCCTCCCTCCCACCCTCCCTGCGAGTGGAACCGAATTAATTACTTGGGATTACCGGCCCAACACTCGCTGACAACTTATTAGTCCGGAATTGTTGTATGTACACTCCAGTGGCTGTTTCCAGTTGAAGGATATATTTCTTGAACACTTTCTCCCTCATATTTAGCCCTACTTTTGAGATTTTAAGACGTTCGCCCTTTTAGTTTGGCAATTTTAAGAACTTTCGTCCCATTTCTGTCAATTTTAAGACCGTTCGTGCAATTTAGGTGTCAATATTTTCCTGGCTAGCGATAGTGAGCCCGTAATTTAAGAGATCTTGAACGGGGTCTACGTGTGTGGTTTTAAGCTCGATGGGAACAAACTAAAAACCTCCCCTTAACGTTACCCCATACAGTACCGGCGTCGTCCTTTTAACTTTATTCTGGCTACTATTTGACGATTTTATTCAACTTAGGAAGGACGTCTATCCATTAAAAGGTTCCAGACTATCTCAATTAATCCTTTTAGCTACCATATATCTTTCTTAAGCTTTCCATAATCGTATAAATTTAGAAAAAATTAAGTAAATATAACGTCGCCAGTACAGAAGGGGTTAAAGTTGTATATAATTTCATCCAACTAAGATAAACTAGCACCAGGAAAGTTGCCGATACCGATTAACCCCTGCTGTACCAGAATAAGTTGCCAGAAAAAGATAAAAAGGACGTTCCTTGTACTGTATGGGCTAAACCACCATAACAGACTGTAATTGTTGATGTTGAGTCCAATCGAGGCCATTTAATATTTAATTATTGTTTCCCGTCGGCTTATAATTCTCATCTAGAAAGTGGCTTTAGAATTTTAGTTGTGTTTTCCTTGCCTTATGTTGATTTAAACAAAAATAAAATATACTATGATTTTGATATTTCACCTTAACGGATTATATATAAATTCAGTGTAGTTCTTGAAATTAATATATATATATATATATATATATATATATATTTATATTTAGGACCAGAAGTCCTATTGAGTACAGTAGAAAGCTAGTGTACAGAGTAGGCTACATTGGAAAGCATGCATAACACAGTTAAAAAATGATGGCCCAAGCTCCCCCTAGTTACAATATCGAGTAACTTAAAACCGAGTCAACAATGTTAAGAAATTGTTAAGAAAGCAAACAGAATAATTGGCTTTATAGGCAGGTCATTTTAGCAAAAATATAAAGAAATTCTAACTCTTTTCAATTCCTTAGTCCGCCCTCTTCTGGACTACTGCGTTCAATCCTGGTGCCCTTATTACCAAAGAGATATAAACTAGCTAGAACGAGTTCAACGTAGAGTTACCAAAATTATACCTAGCCTAAAGAACAAACCATACGAGGAGCGTCTTAGAGAATTACATTTATTTCCATTAACCCAGCGCAGATTAAGAGGTGCCTTAATTCAAGCGTTCAAAACCATCAAAGGCATCGACAATATGAACAGTAGTAAGTACTTCACTATCGACCAATCTAATTACACGCGGGGAAACGGTTGCAATATTATTGGTAAATCATTTAACTCACACGAATCTAAGAATTTCTTCTTCAATCGAGTTATCACCTTGTGGAATGGGATTCCCTGAGACGTTATAGACTGCAGCACCGTTGATTCTTTTAAACTTCGCCTAGCCAAATATCTTCCATCAAACCCGCGACTGACTGAGTTTGTAAATGAATAACTTTATTTTATTCCCCCTTCAGATTCATCAAGGATTATTGCATATACATTACTAAGACGTTACTCTCTTTTTCCCGAAAGATCACATATACTGTAATTGCGTTATGTTACTAACCCATCTGTCCCCTACTAACATCCTAATCCTGCCACGGACATTAGCTCCAGGGCAGTAGTTTCCTTTCCAATTTTCCCTTACCCATTCTAACCACTGGTTGGATACTTGATCCTCAGTGTTTTGGAGGACAAGCAGCCTAGAGGGGTCACTAGGCCTAGTGTTGCTTGATTTCCTTTGTACTCCTTTGTAGAAGCCACTGGTGTTTACTTCCGCCAGCAGCCAACCAGAGTCGTCGTTTAGAGGGGCGTCACCTTAACTTAGTGTGTGATTGGTTGGCCGCCGGGTTCCTCTTAGCTCAGGCTCACATTCTGGGTCACTGGAGAAAGGGATATGAGGCAGTTAGATTAGTTGGACGGTAGATTAGTCTTAGGTAGAATTAGTGAGTTTATACAACTATGAACGGGAGCAGATGGATTGCATAAGTTTGTAAATCAGATGTATTTTTTTTTTTTTTTTTTTTTTTTTCTATGTGATTGAGGGAGGCAAAAGGCATAACTGCCTATAGCGAGTGCCTCCCCCATAGTTGAAAGAGTGACAGGGCCAAAATCAAGGGACGTTCGAGCCAAAATGCCTGGACACACGGAGTTTGAAGCAATTTAAGTCATAGGAAAAGGGAAAGACTGATTCTGGGAGAGAGTTCCAGAGCTCAGCTGTTGAGTAGAAGAAAGTTTTGAGAGTAACGTTTCACTCTTGGTTGGAGAGTTGCACAGAGTAGGGGTGGGATTGAGTTTGCAAGACGGGTACCCACGTGCCCTACGTAAAGGAGGTGGTATGCACTGGGATAGCTCTGAGGAACACTGATTATTATAGTAGCGATAGAATAGCGAGAGAGATGCAACATTGCGGCGGAGAGAGAGAGATTGCAGAGGTTGGTGAGTGGACGGGAGTTAATGATACGAAAGGCCTTCCTTTCAACTTTGTCTAGGAGAGCAGTGTGAGAGGAACCTCCCCCACACATGTGAACAATACTCAATACAAGGGCGCACTATGCCCCTGTACAGAGCAAGAAGCTGTGCGGGGAAAAGAACCCCCTAAGGCGTTGAGCACACCCAGCTTCTGGGAGGCTGCCTTAGCAAGACTGGTAATATGGTCCTTCCAAATGAGAGCAAGAAAAAGAGACACCAAGAATATTGAGAGAAGATGAAGGTTGATGTTTTTGTATTGTTATAGAATAAGGGATAGTCCGCTGGGAGATCCTGACGGGTAGATAGATGGAGAAAATTGGGTTTTGGAAGCATTAAATGTTAACAAGGTTTTCTCTGCCCCAATTGGAAATAGTATTTTAGATCAGAATTTAAGAGTTCTATGGCTTCATTACGTTTTGTCGTTGAGGGATTGCTGGCTGGGGCGTTCTGAAAAACTAATGGAGTAGTGCAAGGTTGAGTCGTCTGCGTATGAATGGATGGGAATTAAGGTACAGTTAAGGAGGTCATTTATAAAAATTAGAAAGAGAATAGGAGATAGGACAGAGCCCTGAGGAACACCGGAGTTTATAGAGTGAGGAAGTGAACAATGGCCGTCCACAACCGCGGCTATGGAACGGCCGGAAAGGGAAATAGAGACAAAGGCACAGATGGAGGGATAGAAACCGAGGAGGGTAGTTTAGAAATTAAAGATTTATGCCAGACTCAATCGAGGGCTCTCGATATGGCTAGTGCAATAGAAAAAGTCTCACCGAAAGTCCCGAAAGGAGGATGACCAAGAGTTAGTAAGATATGAAGAAGATCACCAGTAGAGCGACCCTTAAGGAAGCCATACTGGCGATCTGAGAGCAGATTATGAGAAGAGAAATGCTTAAGAATTTGGAAGCAAGAATAGTTTCAAAAACTTTAGAAAGACAAGAGATAAGAGCAATTGGACGATAGTTGGAGGGTTGAGAGCGGTCACCCTTCTTTGGGACAGGTTGAATGTGATCAAAACTTCCAGCATGAAGGGAAGACGTTAGAGGATAGACAGAGACGAAAGAGTTTGCCTAGGCAGGGAGTCAGCACGGAAGCACAGTTTTTGAGAACAACAGGAGGACAACACCGTCCGGTACCGTACGCCTTATTAGTATTAAGCCCAGAGAGGGTAGAAAGTACATCTTTAGAAGAGATTAGATATTAGGCATAAGTAAGAGAGAGGAGGGCGGAGAGGGAGGAATAGCACCGGAATCATCCAAGGTGGAGTTTCTAGCAAAAGTTGAGCGAAGAGTTTAGCTTTGTCAGAGGAAGAAGTGATGGTTTGTGCCATCAGAGTGGAAAGGAGGGAAGACGAGGAAGAGAAATTGTTGGAGAGGTTTTTGGCTAGATGCCAGAAAGCTTGGGAAGAGCTAGAGTTGGATAGTTCAGTGCATTTATTATTGATGAAAGAGTGTTTGGCAAGTCGAAGAACAGATTTGGCTTGATTCCGGGCAGAAAACATATGAAGAATGAGAGTCTTGAGTTTTAAAGGCGTCGGTACCGTTGAATGCTTCCTCCTTATTGCGGACAGCAGTAGAACAGGCGTGAGTAAACCAAGATTTTTTTAGCATTAGTCTGAGAGAAAGAGAATGGAATGTATGCTTCCATGCCCGATAGGATTACCTCGGTTAATGCGTTCAGCACTCTCCGAGGGTCCTCGGCCATGGAAGCAGAAATCATTCCATGGAAATCAAAGAAGTACTGCCCGAAGAGCCTCCCAGTCGGCAGCGCCAAAGTGCCACAACGCCGCCGGCTAGGAGATCGGTGGCCGTACTGGAGAGATAGGACAGGTGACAGAGATAAGTTTATGGTCGGAGGAGCCCAAAGGAGAGAAAAGATCGACAGTATAAGTAAGAAGGGTTGAAGTTAGAAACAGGTCAAGAATGTTGGGCCGATCTCCGATGCGATCCGGGATACGGGTGGGTTTGCTGAACTTACTGCTCTAGGTCATTTAGGATAGAAAAGACGTAGGCTTGTTCACCAGGTTGATCAGTAGTGTGAGAGGAGAGCCAATGGCGGTGGTGAACGTTGAAATCTCCTAAGATGGAGATTTCTGAGAAAGGAGAAATGGATAGAATGTGTTGCACTGTAGAGTTTAGATTATCAAAGAATTTGGGAAAGTTGGTAGAGTTAGGGGAAAGATAGACAGCACAGAAATATTTAGTAAGAGAATGACAGGAAAGTTTGAGCCATAAAGTTGAGAATTCAGAGGAGTCGAAATCGGGAACACGAGAGCAAGTGAGTTTGTTGTGCACATATGCACAACATCCGCCTTTGGCTTTGAAACTAGGATAGAGAAGTAGGAGGATACAGAGAAGGGGTTGCTGGATGTTGCTACAGACACCTGAGTTTCGGTGAGGAAGAGAAGATCAGGTTTGTAGGAGGAGAGATGGTGCTCAACAGAGTGAAAGTTAGAGGAAAGTCCGCGAATGTTGCAGAAATTTAATAGAAAGAGTAACAGGCCGAGGTCCAGGTAATTGTGTGGGGTCGTCAGGGATGGTCGGTCGGGTGAGGGGGCATTTATGGTCCCCCCCCTGGGACTCCGAGGCTGGGCTACAATTCATCATTTTTTTTTTTTTTTAATTTTGGTGTGGAAGAATGAAGTGTGGTGTGCATGTTTAGTGTAGTGAAGTGGATAGGAGGAGGAGGTGTTTGTGAGAGCTAGCTGGATTGCTCTCAGTGTAAATGAGGCACAAAGAAAATCAGTAAGAGAGGCCAAGCAAGTGAAACAGGAGTTCCAGCGACTCTTTATCACATGCCTATAACCTCACCTGGGTCTAGCCCTGATCGATTGGTGCCTACAATCTCCCCACCCATGCATAAGTAAGTTTGATCAATAACTAAAGGATTAACAGCTTCTGTACCGGCGACGTCTTTTTATATTCATTCTAGCTCTATGCTAACGACATTGTGCAGCTTAAGAAGGATCTGTGGTAGTAAAAAGGGTTAAGCGAGATACTTTGAAACCTATTAATTGCTAGAGGCCATTTTGAAACTGAATAAAGTAGTCTAATAGGCAGAACGAAGTTAATGTAATGGGTTAATGTATGACTTTAGTGGGCTCTCGTTCATGGGGAACAGAGGGAAACCTAACAACTACATTACAAATACTCATTTACTACAGGAAATATAGGATTATCAATGGTTTTCAAATATAATCTGTATTTTTTTTGTTTATGAGTATGAAGGAGACCAAAGGCAATTTGCTTGTAATGAGTGTCTCGCCCAAAGCCAAAAGAGTGACAGAGCGACAAATTCAAGGGACGTTGTGGTCAAAATGCCTGGATACTCAAAGTTTAAAACAGCTTAAATAATAGGATGCAGGAAAGATTGATTGAGAGAGATCCACAGTTCATTAGTGGAGTTAAAGAAAGACTCAAAAATTTGCCAATTCTTGGATTGGAGAGTTGGACAGAATAGGAGCGGGACTGTGTTGAAAGGCTCACACTCGCTGCAATGGAAACAATGCACTGAGAGAGCTCTGAAGAACACAGATTGTTGTAATAATGATAGAAGAGTGAAAGAAATTGTAGGGAACTAATCACTAGTCGATATTGCTTTCGACTCTATTCTTTCGAGAAGTGCGGTATGGGTTGAACCTTCCCATACATGCGAACAATACTCGATACATGGGCGTACTGTGCCCCTATACACAGCAAGAAGCTGTGCGGGGGTGAAGAAGTAGAACCCTTGGAGACGATTGAGCACACCTAATTTCTGGGAAGCTGTTTCAGCAAGAGTGGTAGTATAATTTCTCCATGAAATGTTGGATATAAAAGATACACCAAGAATATTGAGAGAAGATGAAAGATTGATTTGTGTATTTACAGTATTTCAATCCTCCATACATTGGCTCTACTAGGTATGTGGTTTTATCTTTGGTGGACAATACAGTTTGGGAGGAGCCATACAGTTGTTGTTAACTGGCCACACCTTACTAAACATATACCGATAGATGATGCACAGCGTCACGCTCTCCGGTCTGCATTCATACAGATGTGGCAATAGCCACAATCGTACTGATGGAAAATTAAATTTATGGGTTTGGGAATGTACATACATTACTAGTCCACTACCAACAGCAAAGGTAGTTTTTACTGTATAACGTTAGGATATGCTGAAGTACAGAACTGACTAATTCACAATAATACCTTCCCTTGGCTAAACTCTAAATTGCATTCATAGAAGGTATTACCATGGGTACACAAAGAGCGGCAAGACATGGCATGGAAGCATACATTCCATTATCTTTCTATCAAACTCCCTCACAAAAATCTTGCTGTTCACACCAAGGAGGGAGCATGCAAAAGTATCATCGCCTTCAAACTCAAGAATATAGCACATTTTATGTTTCTGCCCGGAATCAAGCCAAATCTGTTCTTCGACTCGCCAAAAACATTTCATCAATAAAAAATGTTCTAAACTTTTTAACCTTAGCTCTTCCCAAGTTTTTTGGCATCTAACCAAAACCCTCTCCAACAATTTCATTTCCTCAATTTTACCTCCTCTTTTCCACTCTGACGGCACTATCTCTGACAAAGCTGAACTTCTTCGCTCAAACTTCCACTAAAAACTCCACCTAGGATAGTAATTCCGGTGCTGTTCCTCCCTTTTCACCCTTCTCTCTCTTACTTATGCCTAATATCTAATCTCTTCTAAGGATGTACTTTCTGTTCTCTCTGGGCTAAATACTAATAAGGCGTACAGACTGGATGGTGTTCCTCCTGTTGTAATGAAAAACTGTGCTTCTGTGCGGACTCTTTGCCTAGGCATATTGTTTCACCTTTGTCGTCTTTCCTTTTTGTTGGAAGTTTGCCCTCATTCAACCTGTCCCAGAAAAGGGTGACCGCTCTCAACCCTCCAACTATCATCCAGTTGCTTTAATTTCTTGCATCTCTATTTAGTTTTTAAATAATTCTTAATCAAACATTAATTAAGCTTTTGTCTTCCCATAACCTACTTCCGATCGCCAGTATGGTTTCCTTAAGGGCCGCTCTACTGGTGATCTTCTTTCTTATCTTACTAACTCTTGGTCATCCTCCTTTCAGAACTTCAGCGAGACCTTCTCTATTGCGCTAAACATATCAAAAGTCTTGGATAGTCTGACACAAATATCTAATTTCCAAACTACGCTCCAACGGTTTTATCCCTCAATCTGTTTGTTTATCTCTAATTTCCTTTCTGACCGCTGAGTAGCTGCAGTTGTGGACAGCCATCAATCACTTCCTCAACCTATCAACTTAGGGTTCTGTCCTGTCTCCAGCTCTGTTTCAAAGTTTAATTTATGATCTTCTCAACTTTACCTCTAGTCTTATCCACTCATAGACTGATCACTCTGTTACAATATTCCACTACTTTTCCACAATGACCCAGCATGCAATCACTCAAAAACTCACGTGATGAAGCCATAGCACGCCTATCTTCTGATCTATCAACTATCTCCGATTGGGACAAAGAAAATCTTGTTATTTTCAATTCTTCCAAAACCCAATTTCTCTTTCTATCTACCCATCACCATCTTTCATACAACCTTCCCTTATTCGTCAACAATACCCAGAAGTTAGGCCTACTCAACTGTTTCCGTGGGTTCTTCACCCCCGCACAGCTTCTTGCACGGTGCGCCCATGTACCGAGTATTTTTTGCATGTGCGGGGAGGTTCCACCCATTCTGCACTTCTCAAACTCACTTCCTCTTACTAGTTCCCTACAATCTCTGTCTACACTCCGCAATGTTGCATCTCTTTCACTTTCTATCGCTATTACAACAATAAGTGTTCTTCAGAGTTCACTCAATGCATACCCCTTCCCTTACGGCGAGTGGGAGGCACCCATCTTTCAACACAATTCCACCCTTATTTTGTCCAGCTCTCCACCCTAAGAATAAACACATTTTCTGTCTTTCTTCTACTCACAAGTGCACTCTGGAACTCTCTCCCTCAATCAGTCTTTCCTTCATCCTATGACTTAAACTCCTTTAAACTTCATGTGTCCAGGCATTTAGACTCTAATGTACCTTGATTTTGGTTCTCTGTCACTCTCTCAACTTTGGGGAAGACACTTGTTACAGACAGTTCACATAGGCAAACATAGATATATATTGAGTAGCTTTAAATTTATCATAGTTCAAAATTGGTATAAAGTACAACGATCTAAATCAGAATTAGAAGCAGAATAATGATTGTGTGTAGTTCATGTAGTAATTAAGTCTTCTGCAGATTCCTGTATTCCTAGTATTCCGTGTTTGCTGAAAAAATCATTTGTTTTCTTCCAAAGGACGTTCCATTTAATAGGTGAATAATGTACATATATACCTGTACATATCTATCTGTCTGTCTGTCTGTCTCTCTTTGTCTGTCTGTCTGTCTCTCTTTGTCTGTGTCTGTCTTTATCTCTCTCTTTCTCTCTCTTTCTCTCTCGCGCTCTCTCTCTCTCTCTCTCTCTCTCTCTCTCTCTCTCTCTCTCTCTCTCTCTCTCTCTCTCTCTCTCTCTCTCTCTCTCTCTCTCTCTATGTATGTGTATGTGTGTGCACTGTACAGTATGTATATATAATAATAATAATAATAATAATAATAATAATAATAAACGGTTTATTAAAGAATGGCAGCCTCATGAGCTGAAAATACACATTTTACAATTTAGTGGATGAACATGAGATGTACAGATATGAGGATGGTAAGCTTAGTTTACAAACAAAATAAATAAATACAATAATGATGCATGTGCAGAATACAAATTATCATAAAATAACCATGAGAGTAAGTGATATACAGTACATATACACATTTATTTACTTACTCATATACAGAACATACGCATATACATGTACGTGCGCACATACATATACATACATATATAGGAACATAAGAACATGCAGTAAGTGTGCACATGTCCGTATACACAAACGCTCACGTATGCACACAAACATACATACATACAGAAACTGTTTTGGTAAGGTCAGGTAAAGAGGGTGCGGGTACTACAATGGGAGGTTAATCCTCGGTAGTGTAGGTGTGTGTGTGTGTGTGTGTGTGTGTGTGTGTGTGTGTGTGTGTGTGTGTGTGTGTGTGTGTGTGTGTGTGTGTGTGTGTGTGTGTGTGTGTGTGTGTGTGTGTGTGTGTGTGTGTGTGTGTGTGTGTGTGTGTGTGTGTGTGTGTGTGTGTGTGTGTGTGTGTGTGTGTGTGTGTGTGTGTGTGTGTGTGTGTGTGTGTGTGTGTGTGTGTGTGTGTGTGTGTGTGTGTGTGTGTGTGTGTGTGTGTGTGTGTGTGTGTGTGTGTGTGGTTTTTTTTTGCTGATCCCTATTCACAAGTTCTGTGTTTGTGTTTCCAAAGTGTCGGCTCTCGTGTGATGCCGCTTTCAAACCTCACACACTGTACACAAGCACACATACTCTGCACATACCCACGTACACCCAGCCACGCACATGCACTCACAGAACGAAGCACATACGTACAGTGTACACATTTGCATATTCGTACGTGTTCGTGCGTATACCCATGTATACACAGCTACATACGTAGGTACATATTGTAAAATATACGTTAATACACGTGTGTCATGGACAAACAACTAACAGCCACACACACATATGGTAAAATAATATACGAATAAAGTAGACGTGCTTCGCCCAAAATCAAAACGGCATACCCAACTCTGCGATCGGTCACCATCATCACTACTAGTCAGTATCATCATTAATATCATCAGCACTACTACTATTATAATCATCACTACTACTCTCACCATGATCACTACTACTCTCATGATCACTACTACTGTATAATCACTACAACTTTCACCATAATCAATACTACTCACCATCATCACTACTACTGTCACCATCGTCACTACCATCATCACTACTGTCATCATTATCACTACAACCATCATCATTACTTGTCACCATCATCACTACTACTGTCACCATCGTCACTACCATCATCACTACTGTCATCATTATCACTACAACCATCATCATTACTTGTCACCATCATCACGGCTATTATGACCATCATCACTACTACTAATACTGTCACCATTAGTACCACTATTACTACCATCACTTCTAATATCAACTAAACTAACTTAACCTAGCAAATACGGAGCGAGATGTTTTCACCCCCTGAAGGATGGCATTCTGAGTCAGAGTGCCCCTACACACACACAGAACGCCACCATCATTGCTTGTGGGGTGGGGGGTCCTGAGGAGGGGGGGGGGGGCCTGGATGGGGGGGGGGGAAACCCATTTTTTGGACCTAAGATTGTAATTATTGCACAAATTCAAAAAATCTTGTTTTAATTACCGTCAAATTCACGCACCGAAGGTTGTTGTGAAGTTTGGTGAAAATCCGTCAAACGGTCTAGGAGTACTTCTCGGACGGACAGACAGACAGACAGACAGGCATTTTGGTCAGCATGTACCACTATACGGGGGGCGGTACCACTCTGCTTACGCAGAGTTGACAAACTATAGTCTATTCGCTGTAAGTAGGCGATGAATCCTGACCTCTAACCTCTGTAACTCAAAAACGGCTGGAGTAATCGAGCTAATATTTCTACCATTTGGGAAGAGTCAGTCAAGGAATAGATGTGGAAAGTTACAGACAATTTGCTCTAGCCTTTTCTGAGTTACAGAGGATAGAGGTCATGATTGTTCGCCTACTTACAGCGAATAGACTATAGTACAGGCGTATCCATTACATCTATACATCAAAATAATACAGTACACATAAACTAAAATATATACGGGTACGGTACGCACTCCCCCAGGGAAACACTATAATTATATTATGGTTATTATTAGATGATGTTATGCAGTTCAAGAAAGATGTATAGCAACCAGTGGGCTTCGTGTATTAGAAGCTCAATGACCTATACCTAACAACCGTGACCAGTTGAGGGGACAGTGGCTGTTTGTTTGGTCTATTAATTCATTTATTCATATATATTTTTAGTTTCCTCCCTAGACCTCCATCATGCTTAGAAAAACACCCCCTAGACCCCCCTTTAAGATAGATTTGTACATTTTTTGGTAGAAAAATGTCCCGGCCAAAGGCCGATTCCTCCTAAAATTACAGGCTCGCTATCGCTCGCCAGGAAAAATCGACACTTAATTTTGTTTTTCTATACTCTAACTACTCCCTCTCGGGCATAGGCTGAGAGCCTGCACACTCTACCGCTGAACACGGTGAGGCCCGTGAGGTCTTGTTCCAGTCTAGGGAGTGAGACATGTGAAGCACCTATTCACGGCTCGAACCAACTCCATTTCTGAAGCCACTTTGCCTCTGCGCTTCACAGTCTCATTCCCCAGACTCGGACCCTCACTCTCAGAACGCCACCTATTGAGCAATTAACTCACTAGGCATTGCCCCCCTGTAGCATATTTTGAATATGGGAATATTCATGCAATGCAATATAATCAGGGAACAATGAGGGTACTTTTTTGGCATTTCGGTGTGCTGTGGTAATGCACTGAAACTAGGTACAGCACAAATTCCATCACAATAATATCTTCCCATTGACATATTGGGATTCGAACCTGGGTCCATTGGATTACCAGTCCAGTGGCAAGACCACTCTGCCACACCTCCTAATATTGACAAAGAAATGGGGTGAAAAGTCATAAAATCCCCAAACTAATGGAACCAACGTCTTAAAATCTCAAAACTAGTGAGGCTAAACATTAGGGAGAAAGGGGTCCAGAAAAACGGTCTGTCTCCTCTTAAAGTGGATGATACCAACATAATGGAAGGAAAGCAACATGAGAATAATGCGATGGTGTGTGGGACCAAATTACAAGATTGAATATATAATTAGCAATTAATAAGGCGGTTAGGTCATCAACACAGAGATATGTACAGGCAGGCTTGGAGGTTTTCGGCATGCGTTGAGGATGGATGATCTAAATTGAAAGAAAAGGTGTTAGTTCGTAAACGTGCACGGAGATAGAGGTAGCCCTAGACAGAAGTAGAACATTTAATACGATCAGAACAAAAACAAAAAAGCCTGCCGGAACGCTGTCATATGGTATAAAACCCACTTCATGTGAGCCACTCGGACATTAAATATTATGTATGCACTAATGTATGTATTTAATTGAAGTATTGTATGAAGACTACAGTTTGTAAACATTTCAAGAGATGGGCGTTGGCAGCACCATTTTAGAAATATTAATTGTTACGTAATTTGTTTACTAAAATCGCCACTTCTTTACAAATAAGTTGGTCAGCACTCACAGAATTTCAACATACAAGAAAATACAAATGATAAAACAAACTAAAATCAAAGACCGTAAAATCTAGGCATACATACTGTACATACATACATACTGTACATACATACATACTGTACATACATACATACTGTACACACCGTATATAATACCTCACTTCTTGAGTTTGGTATTATTCATAGGCCTACTACCATCATGCTTTGGCCTGTAATACCCACAATATTCACCTGTAACATATTTCACTTGTATAGAGGACGGCACTCAAGTTTAATATTATTTATTTTTATATTGGTGAACTTACACTTTGTCATTTTGAGCTACAGAAACCTACTTCGAGCTGATTGGTTAATGGTTCTGTGTAGCATACTAATGTGTTTGTTTTGGCAATAACAGATGTTATTCGAGCACACTGCCATTAGCTAATGAGCTCGTAGTAGAGATCTGGAGCTCGAAATTACAAAGATCAAATTCGCCAGTTTAAAACAGAAAGGAGTATAATGTCCCTCAATCAAACTTTCCTAACCTATGACTTAGACTGCTTTAAACTTCGTGTGTCCAGGCATTTTGTCTCCAACGTCCCTTGAATTTGGCTCTGTCACTCTTCTGGCTGTGGGGGAAACACTCGTTACAAGCAACCTGCCTTTTGTCTCATTCATACACATAGAACAAAACAAACTACCCTAGGTTTGCCAACTTTGGATATCCAACGCTTTATATTAATTTGTTTCCTTTAATATGTTTTGATGGTGTAATGGTTAGAACTGCAAGTTCTGTATGGGATATCCTAGGTTCGAATCCTGGGAGAATCACATGCTTTCATTAATTTCATTTGGGGGGTTATTGGTGTTAAGCATAATGCATAAATGCGCGGAGTTTCGGTGTGAGTGTCCTAGGCTCGAGTCCTTGGAGTTCCACATGTATTTGTTGATTTCATTAATTGAGTTTAGAAGTGGAGTTGGTTGGTGAACAAATTTAAATATATAGAGTATCTATCTATAAAAACAGTCATTCAAATAATATCGACCTACAGTACTTACATAATAATATCGACCTACAGTACTTACATAATAAAGTAACACACCGTTCTTAACATTAATTATCCATTAGAAACCCCAATGTACCTGAATAAACTAATGAATGCATATGGTCCTCCCGGGATTCGAGCTAGGGACACCACACCCAGAACATAAGCATCTATACCATTACACCACCACCACAGTTAACTCCCAATGAGCGGGCTGTCTTGTTTACATCATCGTAGCACCTGGCGGGTATATTCAAAGAGAATTACCTTCATTCCGTGCTCTTTTTCATGCATAAATAAGAGCCAGAGCATAATACAATTATATATTCGTGGAAGGGCGATAATAGAGCTTTCCAATGACACCTGAATCATCCTTTTATGACCACGGGTTCTCTTGCAATGATCGTACAACCGGAGGCGAAAATACCCTATAATTAGGTATTTTTGCCGATTTTATCCTTGTTGAGAGCAGTAGGGAAGCGGGGATGAGATACAGTAGGGTTCAGTGCCGGCCCCGTAACTTCCTCCCAAAGCTCAGTTTATCTCTCATAGCTCATAACGGCCTCAAAATGGCACCCATCATATGACGGGCGCCGCAGGGGTGGCCAATATTCTCTCTCCCGTCATATGACGAGCACAGGGAGTTGAGGGTTAAGCTCTGGTATCACACGAGCGCTTTTTCACTCAACATTTATCCTCAACACTGGTCTGACAGCTTAAGAGGTTAACATTTAAACTCTCTGGGTGACCTAAATTCATCTATCATTAGTCTAGTTTCCGATACCAGTGCAAAATATTCCAGAAATGTTGCCAGAAAAATGTTGATTAGCGAATGTTGACTATTAAAGCTCTCGTATGATACGGGCTTTACCTGTCTACTTATCTAGCCTTCCAACTATATCTAATACTGAGTATCATGACAGCCTCTATCACACACGCAGAAAACGAAAGATGGAGGAAGGGAGATATCCAAAAATGTATACAGCTGAGGATTTCACGAGACCCAGGACTGCAAACTTAGAGTGATTGGATCTAAGTTAGTAGAAAGTTTGGGTGGCGACTGAAAACTTGCCAGGAGAAGCACCAGTATATTATAAAAACCTGGGGATATATTAAGGGGAGATTGGCCGTTTTTGTGGTCCCCCTTATTCCTCCTGTTTAGCCCCATTATTTATCAGAATATAAGACTTTCGGCCCTTTAGTTTGGCGATTTTAATACCTTTCGCCCCATAAATTTGTCAATATTTAGACTTTGTGTCATTTAGGTGTCGATATTTTTCTGGCAAGCGAAAGCGACCCAGTAAATTAAGAGAAACGGGCCTTCGGCCGGGACATTTTTCTATCGAAAACTGTACAAATATATCTTGAAGGAGGGTCTTGTGGCAGGTGTGCTTTAAGCTTCATGGAGGTCAGGGAGGAAAACTAATAAAATAATAAAAATATTCATAAATGAGCAAATAAATATGCCCATTCTTCCTTAATATATATTGGTTTTCGTTAGCTGGGACTTTGTTGTGGACATGTTGGTGGATATTGGGGAACATGTTGTGGACATGTTGTGGACTTTGTTGTGGACATGTTGTGGACTTTGTTGTGGACATGTTGGTGGATATTGGGGAACACAATTATGGGGGATGCAAACGGTTGACATTGATGTACAGTCGTAGTCGCTTATACATATAATAAATGGTTGACATTGCTGTATGGTCGTAGTCGCTTATACATATAATAAACGGTTGACATTGCTGTATGGTCGTAGTCGCTTATACATATAATAAACGGTTGACAATGCTGTATGGTCGTAGTCGCTTATACATATAATAAATGGTTGACATTGATGTACAGTCGTAGTCGCTTATACATATAATAAACGGTTGACATTGATGTACAGTCGTAGTCGCTTATACATATAATAAATGGTTGACATTGATGTACAGTCGTAGTCGCTTATACATATAATAAACGGTTGACATTGATGTACAGTCGTAGTCGCTTATACATATAATAAATGGTTGACATTGCTGTATGGTCGTAGTCGCTTATACATATAATAAACGGTTGACATTGATGTACAGTCGTAGTCGCTTATACATATAATAAACGGTTGACATTGATGTACAGTCGTAGTCGCTTATACATATAATAAATGGTTGACATTGCTGTATGGTCGTAGTCGCTTATACATATAATAAACGGTTGACATTGATGTACAGTCGTAGTCGCTTATACATATAATAAACGGTTGACATTGATGTACAGTCGTAGTCGCTTATACATATAATAAATGGTTGACATTGATGTACAGTCGTAGTCGCTTATACATATAATAAACGGTTGACATTGATGTACAGTCGTAGTCGCTTATACATATAATAAATGGTTGACATTGCTGTATGGTCGTAGTCGCTTATACATAATAAACGGTTGACATTGATGTACAGTCGTAGTCGCTTATACATATAATAAACGGTTGACATTGATGTACAGTCGTAGTCGCTTATACATATAATAAATGGTTGACATTGCTGTATGCTCGTAGTCGCTTATACATATAATAAACGGTTGACATTGATGTACAGTCGTAGTCGCTTATACATATAATAAACGGTTGACATTGATGTACAGTCGTAGTCGCTTATACATATAATAAATGGTTGACATTGCTGTATGGTCGTAGTCGCTTATACATATAATAAACGGTTGACATTGATGTACAGTCGTAGTCGCTTATACATATAATAAACGGTTGACATTGCTGTATGGTCGTAGTCACTTATACATAATATAATAAACGGTTGACATTGATGTACAGTCGTAGTCGCTTATACATATAATAAATGGTTGACATTGCTGTATGGTCGTAGTCGCTTATACATATAATAAACGGTTGACATTGATGTACAGTCGTAGTCGCTTATACATATAATAAACGGTTGACATTGCTGTATGGTCGTAGTCGCTTATACATATAATAAACGGTTGACATTGATGTACAGTCGTAGTCGCTTATACATAATATAATAAACGGTTGACATTGCTGTATGGTCGTAGTCGCTTATACATATAATAAACGGTTGACATTGCTGTATGGTCGTAGTCGCTTATACATATAATAAACGGTTGACATTGCTGTATGGTCGTAGTCGCTTATACATATAATAAACGGTTGACATTGCTGTATGGTCGTAGTCGCTTATACATATAATAAACGGTTGACAATGCTGTATGGTCGTAGTCGCTTATACATATAATAAACGGTTGACATTGATGTACAGTCGTAGTCGCTTATACATATAATAAATGGTTGACATTGCTGTATGGTCGTAGTCGCTTATACATATAATAAACGGTTGACATTGATGTACAGTCGTAGTCGCTTATACATATAATAAACGGTTGACATTGCTGTATGGTCGTAGTCACTTATACATAATATAATAAACGGTTGACATTGATGTACAGTCGTAGTCGCTTATACATATAATAAATGGTTGACATTGCTGTATGGTCGTAGTCGCTTATACATATAATAAACGGTTGACATTGATGTACAGTCGTAGTCGCTTATACATATAATAAACGGTTGACATTGCTGTATGGTCGTAGTCACTTATACATAATATAAAACGGTTGACATTGATGTACAGTCGTAGTCGCTTATACATATAATAAATGGTTGACATTGCTGTATGGTCGTAGTCGCTTATACATATAATAAACGGTTTGACATTGATGTACAGTCGTAGTCGCTTATACATATAATAAACGGTTGACATTGCTGTATGGTCGTAGTCACTTATACATAATATAATAAACGGTTGACATTGATGTACAGTCGTAGTCGCTTATACATATAATAAATGGTTGACATTGCTGTATGGTCGTAGTCGCTTATACATATAATAAACGGTTGACATTGATGTACAGTCGTAGTCGCTTATACATATAATAAACGGTTGACATTGCTGTATGGTCGTAGTCACTTATACATAATATAATAAACGGTTGACATTGATGTACAGTCGTAGTCGCTTTACATATAATAAATGGTTGACATTGCTGTATGGTCGTAGTCGCTTATATAATAAACGGTTGACATTGATGTACAGTCGTAGTCGCTTATACATATAATAAACGGTTGACATTGCTGTATGGTCGTAGTCGCTTATACTATAATAAAACGGTTGACATTGATGTACAGTCGTAGTCGCTTATACATAATAAATAAACGGTTGACATTGCTGTATGGTCGTAGTCGCTTATATACATATAATAAACGGTTGACATTGCTGTATGGTCGTAGTCGCTTATACATATAATAAACGGTTGACATTGCTGTATGGTCGTAGTCGCTTATACATATAATAAACGGTTGACATTGCTGTATGGTCGTAGTCGCTTATACATATAATAAACGGTTGACATTGCTGTATGGTCGTAGTCGCTTATACATATAATAAACGGTTGACAATGCTGTATGGTCGTAGTCGCTTATACATATAATAAACGGTTGACATTGCTGTATGGTCGTAGTCGCTTATACATATAATAAACGGTTGACAATGCTGTATGGTCGTAGTCGCTTATACATATAATAAACGGTTGACAATGCTGTATGGTCGTAGTCGCTTATACATATAATAAACGGTTGACATTGCTGTATGGTCGTAGTCGCTTATACATATAATAAACGGTTGACATTGATGTACAGTCGTAGTCGCTTATACATATAATAAACGGTTGACATTGCTGTATGGTCGTAGTCGCTTATACATATAATAAACGGTTGACATTGCTGTATGGTCGTAGTCGCTTATACATATAATAAACGGTTGACATTGCTGTACAGTCGTAGTCGCTTATACATATAATAAACGGTTGACATTGCTGTATGGTCGTAGTCGCTTATACATATAATAAACGGTTGACATTGCTGTATGGTCGTAGTCGCTTATACATATAATAAACGGTTGACAATGCTGTATGGTCGTAGTCGCTTATACATATAATAAATGGTTGACATTGCTGTATGGTCGTAGTCACTTATACATAGGACCCCATTCTTCCTCATGTCAAAGCCCAATTGTTTTTGAGATATTAAGACGTTCGCCCCATTAGTTTGGCGATTTTTGAAATGTTCACCCCATTTTTGTCAATGTTAAAACCTTTTCTGCCATTTAGGTATCGAATTTTTCCTCGCGAGCAATAGCAAACCTGTAATTTAAGAGGAACCGGCCTTCGGCTGTGTCATTTGTCTACCGAATAATTTAAAGGGGGTCTAGGGGGTGTAATTTTAAGCTTGATGGAAGGCTACGGAACATACTAAAAACCTCCCCTTATTAAGAAAAACACAGACACTTCTAGTATAGCTCATAATATATGGTCATACACACACACGCACACACACACACACCATAAACGCACCCACATTGAAAACACACACAATCAAGAACGCAGACCCACACACAACGACAAACAAACAATCAGCCCGAAATATATCCACACCACTAGTAAGTACTCCATCCCAAACTACAATCACAATCAGGTTATTCATTTCAAACCCACAAGTACAATTAATCAGTACATTTCAAACCTATAACCACAAGTAAATAAACCATGCAGAATCACATCACAACAAATAGATTACAAACAAATAAATATATAATGCTCCCAGACCCACAATAAACCATGCAGAATCACAACAAATAAACCATGCAGAATCACAACAAATAAACCATGCAGAATCACAACAAATAAACCATGCAGAATCACAACAAATAAACAATGCAGAATCACAACAAATAAACCATGCAGAATCACAACAAATAAACCATGCAGAATCACAACAAATAAACCATGCAGAATCACAACAAATAAACCATGCAGAATCACAACAAATAAACCATGCAGAATCACAACAAATAAACAATGCAGAATCACAACAAATAAACCATGCAGAATCACAACAAATAAACCATGCAGAATCACAACAAATAAACCATGCAGAATCACAACAATAAACCATGCAGAATCACAACAAATAAACAATGCAGAATCACAACAAATAAACCATGCAGAATCACAACAAATAAACCATGCAGAATCACAACAAATAAACCATGCAGAATCACAACAAATAGATTACAAACAAATAAATATATAATGCTCCCAGACCCACAATCACTAGAACGTATTCACACACATACTCACACGCATAAACTTCCCCAAACATGCACAATGAAACTAATAATATGATAACTGTCTTGATGGTGTAATGGTTAGAGTGTATAAGTCCTGTATGTGATAACTGTCTTGATGGTGTAATGGTTAGTGTGTTAGTTATGTATGTGATAACTGTCTTGATGGTGTAATGGTTAGAGTGTGTTAGTTCTGTATGTGATAACTGTCTTGATGGTGTAATGGTTAGAGTGTAAGTTCCGTATGTGATAACTGTCTTGATGGTGTAATGGTTAGAGTGTGTAAGTTCCGTATGTGATAACTGTCTTGATGGTGTAATGGTTAGAGTGTGTTAGTTCTGTATGTGAAAACTGTCTTGATGGTATAATGGTTAGAGTGTGTTAGTTCTGTATGTGATAACTGTCTTGATGGTGTAATGGTTAGTGTGTATAAGTTCTGTATGTGATAACTGTCTTGATGGTGTAATGGTTAGAGTGTGTAAGTTCTGTATGTGGTAACTGTCTTGATTGTGTAATGGTTAGAGTGTGTTAGTTCTGTATGTGATAACTGTCTTGATGGTGTAATGGTTAGAGCGTGTTAGTTCTGTATGGGATAACTGTCTTGATGGTGTAATGGTTAGAGTGTAAGTTCCGTATGTGATAACTGTCTTGATGGTGTAATGGTTAGAGTGTGTAAGTTCCGTATGTGATAACTGTCTTGATGGTGTAATGGTTAGAGTGTGTTAGTTCTGTATGTGAAAACTGTCTTGATGGTATAATGGTTAGAGTGTGTTAGTTCTGTATGTGATAACTGTCTTGATGGTGTAATGGTTAGTGTGTATAAGTTCTGTATGTGATAACTGTCTTGATGGTGTAATGGTTAGAGTGTGTAAGTTCTGTATGTGGTAACTGTCTTGATTGTGTAATGGTTAGAGTGTGTTAGTTCTGTATGTGATAACTGTCTTGATGGTGTAATGGTTAGAGTGTGTTAGTTCTGTATGTGATAACTGTCTTGATGGTGTAATGGTTAGAGCGTGTAAGTTCTGTATGGGATAACTGTCTTGATGGTGAATGGTTAGAGTGTGTTAGTTCTGTATGTGATATCCTGGGTTCGAATCCTGGGCAACTACCTCCCCCTAATCACTTCCAGGAATCACAAACCAGTGATTAATCCGTCTCCAACACCACCTCACACCTACCCACATACACACACACATCAACCTAGTATGGTATAAGCACACATTCACTCCTATATATAAACATACCAACCCAACTCATACACACACACATGCACACTTAGGCAAATACACACACACACCCATTTAGTCAAACCACACACACACACACACACACACACACACACAGGCACTCACACAGTCAAATCCACACAGACACACAGTCAAATTCACAGACACACACACACACACACAATCAAATCCACAAACACACACACACACAAATCCATACACAGCCGAGGCCAACCATTCCCATTCCAAAATTTCCTCCATTCTTTTCTGCCCCCCCCCCCCTCCCCCCCCACCCCTTGTTGTCCGTGCTGGTTGAAACGAACCACCCGAGGGCGGTGTAAACAAACAAAATCCGTCCGCTAATGGCTCCCACCAGGTTCCAACCCTCTAAAGATTTGCTGGGGGATGGATAGATGGAGGGACTTTTAGGGGGAGGAGGCGAACGCAATTTGTCTGGGTGTAGTTGGCGGGGAGAAATTGACATAGCTTTTACATAGATACACTGACCACACCGACCTTACGATACCAGCTATACGCTGGTACATAAAGGGTTAAATATAACGCGATAATGATTATCTAAATGGAAACATTATTCAAAACATCACCAAGCCATAAAATACCGCTAAGGTATATTACTGTAATGCAATTAATGTACTGATACGCTAATATTATATTCACAGTGCTCAAGTTTACGAAGTATGAAAAACAAACTATGATCCAGAAATACGAGATTTTGAGCAAGAATGCTAAATTCTGCGCGAGATAATAATTCGGGAACAATTGGCCTGTACACGGCCTTGTTAAGGGGGTAGTACTCGCTTTCTATAAACCCCCTTCTCCCTCATGTTTAGCATATTAGTTGTGAGGTTTTAAGACGTTCTGCCCCTTAGTTTGGCGATTTATACACCTTTCTCCCCATTTCGTTGTCAATTTTAAGACCTTTCGTGCAATGTAGGTGTCGATTTTCCCTGGAGAACGAAAGCGAGCCTGTAATTTTAAGAGGAACCGGCCTTCGGCCGGGATATTTTTTCTACCGAAAAATGTACAAATTTATCTTGAAGGGGTGTCCAGGGGGTGTTTTCAAAGCTTGATGGAGGTCTAGCGAGAAAGCTAAGAAATATAGGAATCTATAAGTGGAATAATAGATAAAACAAACAAAACCCAGCCACTAGCCCCTTAAACCATCTTTCTTCAAAGACATACAACATGAAACGTAATTGGATGTTTGGAAGATTTTATCATATGAGTACAAAGGAGTACAAAGGAGTACAAAGGAAATCAAGCAACAACAGATCCAGTGACCCTTCTAGGTTGCTTGTCCTCCAAAACACTGAGGATCAAGTGTCCAAACAGTGGTTTAGAGTGGGTAAGGGAACATTGGAAAGGGAATTACTGCCCTGGAACTAATGTCCGTGGCAGGATTAGGAAGTTAGTAGGGGACAGATGGGTTAGTAACTGAGGGGGGGATAAAATAAAGTTATTCATTTACAAACGCAGTCAGTCGCGGGTTTGATGCGAGATATTTGTCTAGGCGGAGTTTAAATGAATCAACGGTGATGCAGTCTATAACGTTTATGAGAGAGAGAGAGAGAGAGAGAGAGAGAGAGAGAGAGAGAGAGAGAGAGAGAGAGAGAGAGAGAGAGAGAGAGAGAGAGAGAGGTTGACTGGTAAACTGAAAACTATGAAAATAACAGCTATACAAAAGATCATCCTACCAATTTAGGCTACATTTTTTCTACCCCACAGAGATATATATATTCTCTCTCTCTCTCTCTATATATATATATATATATATATATATATATATATGATATACTTGAAGGAGCACATATTGATAGAGGTAAAACACAGACTAAGGCATGTGTTTAAAGGGAATGTTTCAACATATTCCATCACAATGTCAGTTGGTTTTATTAAATTGTGTAGCCCCATTTATCTGTCAGAGATTGTACATACATATATAGGCATGGCATAAGTTAATATTTAATATATTAGGCCAAGTTATGTTTGCTTAGTTTATGATGATTGTTCTTGGTAATACCCTGTGTTCAGTCGCAGACATTCGTTCATCTATATTTAAGGGGAGAAGGGTCCTTTTTCTGGTCCCCCTTCTTCCTCATGCTTAGCCCTATTAGTTTTCTGATTGTATGACGCTCGGTCCATTAGTTTGGCGATTTCAAGACTTTTCGCCCAATTTCTTTGTCAATATTAAGGCTTTTCGTGTCATTTAGGTATCGACTTTTTCCTGGCGAGCGATAGCGAGCCTATAGTTTAAGAAAAACCGGCCTTCGGCCGGGACATTTGTCTATCGAAAAATGTACAAATTTATCTTGAAGGAGGGTCTTGCGTTTTTATTATTTAAGATTGATGGAGGATATTATATAAATATACATAAATGAGGGCGTATAATACGCTCATCCTCCCTTAAACCAGTATTATGATTATCTAAACCCTCTTTTATTATAAAGTACAGTATCAGTACATTGATATAATAACTACCGATATTCAATTGTGGGAGTCAGTTGGAACTTCCCTATTTGAGTTGCATAATTACACAGCTCGCATGTTCCCCACCCTCAGAAAACTCTCACAGGGGAGTGGCAGAGGTCAAATGTCCTCTTTTGTACACCCTTCCCCCCAAGGCTGGGAAGGGTAGTGGGAGGGGAGGGGAGGATAACAGGGGAGGGAGAGAAGGGGGAAAGGGAGAGGAAGGGAAGAAGGGGAGAGATTGAGGGAGGGCAAGGTGAAAGGCAGTAGGGGAGTACAAAGGAAGTCAAGCAACAATAGTCCTTGAGACCCCTCGAGGTTACTTGTCCTCTAAATCACTGGTGTTCAAAAGTATCCAACAGTGGTTCAGAGTGAGTAAGGGGCAATTGAAAAGGGAAGCACTGCCCTAAGACCAATGTCCGTGGCAGGGTTAGGAGATGTTAGTATGGGACAATTTGGTTTAATTACATAAGACCGCTACATGTGATCCATGATGTATCCGTGAAAAAAGTAGTTAATTTACAAATGCCGTCAGGAGCAGGTTTAGCGCGAGGTGTTTTTTACGCGATGTTTAAAGGAATCAACGGTGCTGCAGTCTATAACTTCTCGAGGAAGCCCATTCCACAAGTTCACAATTCGATCGAAGAAGAAATTCTTAGACTCGTGTGAGTTAAATGATTTACCAATGATTTTGCAACCATTTCCCCGTATGTAATTTGATTGGTCAATCGTAAAGTACTTATTATAGTTCATATTGTCGATGCCTTTGATGATTTTGAAGACATGCTTTAGGTCACCTCTTAATCTGCGCTCGGTTAAACGAAACAAACTAAATTTTCTAAGACGCTCCTTGTATAGTTTGTTTTTTCGATTAGGTATAATTGTGGTTATTATACGCTTGACTCGTTCAAATTGATCAATATATTTTTGGCAGTAGGGGCACCAGGATTGAACGCAACATTCCAGAAGAGGACGGACTAGGGAATTGTAAGGTGTGAGGATTACATATTTGGATTTATGTTCGAATGACCTGCCTATAAAGCCAGTTATTTAATTTGTCTTCTTAACAACTTCTGAATATTGTTGGCTGGGTTTTAGGTTGTTCGATATTGTTACTCCCAAAATCAATGTATCTGTCTACACGCTTTAGCTGAGTGCCATTCATTGAATAGTTTGCTTTCTCATGGGTCCCTATATGGGTCCCTATATGGGTCCCTATATGGAGTACTTTACATTTATCCGCATTAAAATTCATATGACAAATTTGAGCCCATCATGGCAGCTTATCTAGGAAATGTTTCATATCTTCTACATGTTTGTTTGAGAGTAGAGAAATGTGCAATGTTTGTGTCGTCTGCAAACTTAGAGATTGTACAGGTGAGGCTCTCATCTATGTCATTCATATAAGCTAGGAAGATAGCTGGCCCTAGAACCGATCCCTGGGTTACCCCGCTAGTTACATTGGGAGGGAGAGAAGGTGGAAAGGAGAGGGATGGAAGAAGGTGAGAGATTGAGGGAGGGACAGGTGGGAAAGGTGAGAGTGAGAGGAGAACGGTAGGATAAAGGAGGGTGATGGGAGGAGGATAATTCGTAGGAAGGGCACAGTAAGAGGGATTGGGAGAGTAGGACAGGGAAGGTCATAGAAGGCAGTAAAAGAGGCATGGAGCAAGGGAGGAGATGGGTAGAAAGAGTGAAAACAAGACAAATGTGTCAAGGAGAAGAAGGAGACAGATTGGAGAGAGAGAGAGAGAATAAGGGGAAGGAAGGAAGGAAGGAAAGGGGAGTAAGGAATGTGTAGGGTTATGGGATAGGATAAACAAGTTCCTAGGGGAGCCAATAGACGATAGAGAGAGAAAAAACACACGTAGAGGGGAAAAGAAAGGGGAGAGGAAAGTACAGTAAAAATGATGATGGAAAGGGAGGGGAGCAGAGAGAGAGAAGTGGGGGAGCTGAAGGGAAAGAAGAAGGAGGATATGTTAGAAGGGTGAGAGAGAAGGAAGGAAAGTTAGAGTGCAGGGTGAGTTAGCATTATGGTTAGGGTGATGAGAGGTGAAACAGGAAAGTCAGGGAAGAGGAGGGATTTGTTTTTCGATGTGTATGAAGGAGATAAAAGGTAGGTTGTCTGTAACTAATGTCCCCCCCAAAGTCAACAATGTGACAGGGCCAAATTCAAGAGACGTTGGGGTCAAAATTGCTGGACACACGAAGTTTAAAACAGTTTAAGTCATAGGATGAAGGAAAGATTGATCGGGGGAGGGATTGTGTTGGCAAGAGAAGGGAATTATGACTGGAAGGGGAAGTGAGGGCAAAGGCTATAAGCAAAACAAGTGAGATGGTGAGGTAGAGTCAGTGACATTTTATTTATATTATAACTAATCTTATAATTCGTTGTAAGTCCTTTTGTACCAGCGACGTCTGTTTTATTATTTTCTAGCTATATCTAGACGATTGTGTGCTGTCTAAGAATGATCTGTGGTAGTAAAAATGGTTATGCAAGATAGTTCGAAGCCTACAACCAAAACTTCATCGGTACAGAAGGGGTTAATATGAATTATGAATCTCCCAGAACAATCTGTTAAGGGTAGATGGGTCGTTTTTCTGGTCCCCTTTCTTCCTCATGTGTAGCCCCATTAGCTGTCAGAGTTTAAAACGTTCGCCCCATTAGTTTGTCGATTTTAAAACATTTAGTCCCATTTCTATATCAATATCAAGACCTTTTAGGTGTCGATTTTTTTTCAGGCGAGCAATAGCGAGCCTGTCATTTTAAGAGAAACCGGCCTCCGGCCGAGACATCTTTCTATCGATAAATGTAAAAAATTATCTTGAAGGAGGGTCTAGGTAGTGTTTTTTTAAAGTTTGGTGAAGGTCTTGCGAGGAAACTAAAAAATGAATATATAAATTAATAAACCCCCCAAAATAACCACTGTCCCCTTAACCCTTTCCAAGACGATGATGCCTTCCATCATTGTATCCTTTCCTGCAATACTTTATATAATGTATTGCAGCAGCAAATATATCTCCTGGTAACGAGGCAATATTCAGGGGATTCTTTCCTTACAACAACTTGAAATGCGGATCTTAGCTTAATAACTCAGCTTACCAACAGTAACTTGCATTTTGAAGGTAAGATTATAACGTTTAAGGGGAGGCTTTTATTTTTCCCCCTAGACATCCATCACGCTTATAAAAATGCCCCAAGAATCCCCTTCGAGATCTATGTGTACATTTTTCGGTAGAATAATGTACCGGCCGAAAGCAGGCTTCTCCTAAATTACAGGCTCGCTATTGCTAGCCTGGACAAATCAACACCTAAATACCACAAAAGGTCTTCTATTTGACAGAAATATATTTATATTATTAACCTAATGAGCAGTACAACTGAAACATGAAACACACAATGGTATAGCTAGAACGCAAAGCATGCTGTAAAGATTTGAGACTAACTCTCCCAATAGTTGACTGTGTTCTATATATATGCCACTTGCTGTTTAAAGTTACCTGTCCGTCGCCTGATTGTTCCCCCCCTCCTCTCACCTGGCTGGCATCCTGGCACCCTAACCTCTCACCTGGCTGGCATCCTGGCACCCTAACCTCTCACCTTTGTCACCCCTCATGTCCATCACGAAGCCCCTCCGTTATTGCAACAATCACAGCCAACCCTTCTTACTTACTGCTGTTGTGCCTCCTATCTCCCTCCACCACACCCACACAGCTTCCACATACTCACACTGTACACTCCCTCACACGCTTCCACATATCCCCACACATACTGTACACTCCCCCACACGTTTCCACATACCCCCACACACACTGCACACTCCCCCACATGCGTCCACATACCCCCCACACACTGTACACTCCCGCACATGCTTCCACATACTCCCACACACATAATACACTCCCCCACACACACTGTACACTCCCCCACACGCGTCCACATACCGCCACACACACTGTACACTCCCCCACACGCTTCCACATACCCCCACACTCATTGTACACTCTCCCACACGCTTCCACATACTCCCACACACACCATACACTGTACACTCCCCCACACACTTCCACATACTCCCACACACACTGTACACTCCTCAACACACTTCCACATACTCCCATTCACTGTACACTCCCCCACTCACTTCCACATAACCCCACCCACCCTGTACACTCCCCCACACACTTCCGCATACCACCACACACCCTGTACACTCCCCCACACACTTCCACATACCCCCACACACACTCTACACTCCCCCACACACTTCCACATACTCCCACACTCACCATACACTCCCCCACACGCTTCCACACAATCCCACACTCACCATACACTCCCCCACACGCTTCCACATACTCCCATACACACTGTATACCCCCCACACACTTCCACATACCCCCACACACACTGTACACCCCCACACAATTCCACATACTCCCACTCACACTGTACACCCCCGACACACTTCCACATAACCCCATACACACTGTACATCCCCCACACACTTCCACATTCCTGCCACTTCCTGCCACAGACATTAGTTCCAGGGCAGTAATTCCCTTTCCAATGTTCCCTTACCCACTCTAAACCACTGTTTGGACACTTGATCCTCAGTGTTTTGGAGGACAAGCAACCTAGAAGGGTCACTAGATCTGTTGTTGCTTGATTTCCTTTGTACTCCTTTGTACACATACTCCCACACTCACCATACACTACCCCACACACATTGTACACTCCCCCACACACTACCACATACTCCCACACACACTGTACACTCCCCCACACGCTTCCACATACCCCCACACACACTGTACACTCCCCACATGCTTCCACATACTCCCACACACACTGTACACTCCCCCACACGCTTCCACATACTCCCACACACATTGTACACTCCCCCACACACTTCCACATACTACCAGACACACTGTACACTTCCCCACACACTTCCACATACTCCCACACACACTGTACACTCCCCCACAAGCTTCCATATACTCCCACCCACTGTACACTCCCCCACACACTTCCACATACTCCCACACACACTGTACACTCCCCCACATGCTTCTACATACTCCCACACATATTGTACACTCCCACACACGCTGCCACATACTCCCAGACACACTGTACACTCCCCCACATGCTTCCACATACTCCCACACACACTGTACACTCCCCCACACGCTGTCACATACTCCCACACACACTGTACACTCCCCCACACACTTCCACATACTCCCACACGCACACAGTACACTCCCACACACACTTCCACATACCCCTACACACACTGTACACTCCCACACACACTTCCACATACTCCCACACACACTGTACACTCCCCCACACGCTTCCACATACCCCCCCACACACTGTACACTTTCCCACACGCTTCCACATACTCCCACACACACTGTACACTCCCACACACGCTCCCACATACTCCCACACATTGTACACTCTCCCACACACACCATACACTCCCCCACACACTTCCACATACCCCCACACACACTGTACACTCCCCCACACACTTCCACATACTCCCACATACACTGTACACAACCCCACATGCTTCCATACCCCCACACACACTGTACTCTCCCCCACACACTCCCACACACACTGTACACTCCCCCACACAATTCCACATACCCCCACACTCACCATACACTCCCCCACACACACTGTACACTCCCCAACATGCTTCCACATACTCCCACACACACCATACACTCCCCTAAACACTTCCACATACTCCCACATACACTGTACACTCCCCCACACTCTTACACATACCCACACACACTGTACACTCCCCCACACACCTTCCACATACTCCCACACACACACTGTACACTCCCCCACAAGCCTCCAAATGCGCCCACACACACTGTACACTCCCCCACACGCTTCCACATACTCCCAGACTGTTATAGACTGCATCACCGTCGATTCATTTAAACTCCGCCTAGACAAATATCTCGCATGAAACCCGCGACTGACTGCGTTTGTAAATGAATAACTTTATTTTATCCCCCGCTCAGTTACTAACCTATCTGTCCCCTACTAACTTCCTATTCCTGCCACGGACATTAGTTCCAGGGCAGTCCCTTTCCAATGTTCCCTTACCCACTCTAAACCACTGTTTGGACACTTGATCCTCAGTGTTTTGGAGGACAAGCAACCTAGAAGGGTCACTAGATCTGTTTTGCTTGATTTCCTTTGTACTCCTTTGTACTTCCAAACACACTGTACACTACCCCACACGCTTCCACATACTCCCACACACTGTACACTCCCACACACACTTCCACATACTCCCACACACTGTACACTCCCACACACACTTCCACATACCCCCACACACTCCCTCATACTTCCCTAATTTTGTACACCTTCGCACAGCTTCTCAATACACACACTTTCGTACACTCCCTCATACGTCCCTAGTTCTCCCTACGCTTCTTCCTTCCATCCCTGGACCATTTCCCATACCCCCACAGTCTCTCACACTTCTCTCAGCCCTTTCCTTACATCCCACAGAGTTGTATTACCATAGTCCCACAACCCATTACAATTTCTTGCAGTCCATTACTTACTGCCGCTGGTCCTCTCTCTCTCCCCCCCCCCCCCACACACACACACACACACTACACTCCCTCATACCTTTTCACAATCCGAACTCCACACCCACACACACTTCCATACTCTCCTGCATAGGTTTTTACTTATATGTACGTGTTGCTTCAATCTCCACTTCCATACACATGTCCCTATACACCTGCATACTCTATCTTACGCTTCCTCTCTCCTACAGTCCCTCACACTTCCCTAGCTTCATTTACTGATTCCTATACTTCCCCCTTCTTTAACCCACCCCCTCTCTCTAACCCACGTACTCCTCCACTCTACCCCAAATACATCCACTCGTCCCAGCACCATTCTCTGCACTCTCCCCAAAACACCCGCTTCACTTTCTTTATTGCGCCCGCTTTTCCCGACACTACTCCACTCCATTCCACTGTTCCTACCAACCCACAACCTTTCCCACCAGTCAGTGTTTTCCCTGTAGCACCTCCCCTCTCCTTCCACAAGGCCGTCTGTCTTACTTCCTTGGCTCCCACACCAGATTATCACCCGGCTGTCCTCCTCTCCCCAGAGTCACGCTGGTCCACTTAACACATTCACTAACACGGCATTTTTTATTTAATTCTTAATAGCATGTTATTCAGCTTTGGAATACCCTTCAGCAATAGGGGTAAAATTTGCTTTTATCATTCCTTTGCCGCCTACAGATCCTGCCCAAAGTGAGTACACTTGTATTATATCAGCCTTAGATATATAATGGCATACGTAGTTGTGTACTGAAAGAGTTAAATAGTACGATGTTCATTTTCTTCGCGAAACATTGCATTCTGTAACAGCCGACTTCCTGACACTTATTTTCGCTGTTTAACCCCTTCTGTACCGGCGACGTCAGTTTAATTATATTCGAACTATATTTAGACGATTGCATGCAGCTTAAGAAGAATTTGTGGTAGTAAAAAGGGTTAATTAATATAGTTAAAAGCCTATTAATTGCTAGAGGCCCTTTTTAAACTGAATACAAACGGCCAATATTAGCCAGAATAAAGTTAAAAGGACGGCATCGGTACTGAATTGGTTAAAAGTAATGAGAGCGGCCCCTCCCGTGAAGCCCTTCATTGCAACCCTAACTTAAGGGACGCTCTGCATTTGGTAGTACAATTAAACGCAATAATCCTACCTTTAAAATGCAAGTTACTGTTGGTAAGGTGAGTTATTTACCCCTTCTGTACCTGTGCCGTCCTTTTAACTATATTCTGGCTACGATTAGACGATTATATCCAGTTTGAGAAGGGTTTTCAGCAATAAACAGGCTTCGAACTATATCGTTTAACCCTTTATACTGCCACAGATCCTTCTTAAGCTGCACTAAATCATCTTAATATGGCTAGAATAAAATTTAAACGACGTCGCCGGTACAGGAGGGGTTAAGCTAAGCTTACTATTTCAAGTTGATGTAAGGAAATAATGCCCTGAATATTGGCTCGTTACCAGGAGATATATTTGGTGCTGCAATACATTATATAAAGTGTTTCCGGAAAGATATATTATGACGGAAGGCATCCTCGTGTTGGAAAGGGTTAACTGATTGCTCCTTGAGATTCGTAATTCATATTAACCCCTTCTGTACCGGTGATTTTTGTGGTTATGTTGTCAGCTTCTATTAGACGATTATATTCAGTTTAAAAAGAGTCTATAGCAATTAACAGGCTTCGAACTATCTCGCATAACCATTTTTACTACCACAGATCCTTCGTAGACTGCACAAACTTCCTCTCCTCCTTCTTTCCACCTCTACTTGTTGTTGTGTCTCTCTATTGTTTAGTCGCTCCCCCAAGAACTGTTGCTATCCTCACCCACAACCCTACAAATTTCTCTATAATCCCCTTTTCTTCCTCCCCCGTACTCACTCACTCTCTCTCTCTCTCTCTCTCTCTCTCTCTCTCTCTCTCTCTCTCTCTCTCTCTCTCTCTCTCTTTTCTCTCTCTCTCTCTCTCTCTCTCTCTCTCTCTCTCTCTCTCTCTCTCTCTCTCTCTCTCTCTCTCTCTCTCTCTCTCTCTCTCTCTCTCTCTCTCTCTCTCCCTTCTTCCCAATCTGCCCCTTCTTCTCCTTGACACATTCTTCTTGTTTTCCCTCTTTTTACCCATCTTTCTACCTATCATACCTTGTTCCTTGCCTCTTATACTGCCTTCTATGACCTTCCCTATCCTACTAACTGTACTCTCCCTACGAATTATCCCCCTCCCATCACCCTCCTTTCTCCTATCGGTCTCCTCTCACTCTCTTCCACCAGTCACCTCCCCTCCCGCTTTCCACCTTTCCCTCCCTCAATCTCTCCCCTTCTTCCATTCCTCTCCTTTCCCCCTTCTCTCCTTCCCCTGTTATCCTCCCACTACCCTTCCCAGCCTTGGGGGAGGGGTGTACAATAGAGGACATTTGACCTCTGCCACTCCCCTGTGAGAGTTTTCTGAGGGTGGGGAACATGCGAGCTGTGTTAGCCAACTCAAATAGGGAAGTTCCAACTGACTCTCACAATTAAATTTCGATAGTTATTTTATCAATCAATTATTGAATCATTATTATTTTTATCGAAACATTTACAAATTTATGTTGGAGTGTCTTGGGCGGGTGTTTTTTTTTGTTAAAGCTTGATGAAAGTCTAGGAAGGAAACTCTATCTATCTATCTATATGCTCAGGCCCAATCCCCATTTTGGGGGTAGCCGACTCAAGACAGAGCAAGAACAGGGAAAACACAAAAGCAACATAAAACAAAAAATAAACACAGATAAAAAACACAAACTCTCACACATCCAGGTCACCCAGGAGAAGACCCAGAGACCAGGGTTACCAAGGTCGCTCCAGCACTCCCCTGGCCCCTGACCACCCGGAGAGGTTCCGATCTCGGCAGGCAGACATGCAGCGGAGCCAAGACCACAAGCCCTCCCACCACACTTCCAGGCACACCCTTCATATTAATCGTCTCCCCGGGCCAGGCGCCTGATGGACTATTATCTAGTCCAACTTGCGCCCGACCCCTTACTCCAAATGACCACGTGTTCACTCAACTATTCACAAGCATTCTCCATTCACTCCTGTCCACCACCACTTCCCCTGCCTGATCTATAGTCATTCCTCTATCATCCAAAGCCTTTCTTACACAGTCTCTCCATCTCAATGGGGGTCTTCCTGCCCTTCTATCTCCCCTTGTACCTGACTCACATATTCTCTTTGTAAGCCTTTCATCTCCCATTCGTTCAACATGACCATACCAGCTCAGCACCCTTCTGTCCACTCAAATATAATAAAACAATAAGTAAATCAATCCGCCCATCTCCCTTTAATTGGTTGCTGGTGCAGCCGATGTGGTTGCTCTGGGTATCTCCTCACTCGTCTCACTCCGTGTTTATTAATACATTCCATTTATTGTGTTTCTCATTGTTATTCTTATTTAGTGTTATTGTTATTTCCCTATTTCTTGTATTTATCTTTCCGGTTGTTGTTTTCGATCACTCTGTTTATAGGCATATTTTTTAGTCTCGCTAGATTTGTCTTTTCTTTTTTCTTGTATTAAGATATTTTCTTCTCTTTTCTTTCCATCGGTTTCTTCCTTTAGTATTGCCTATTGCTATTTTGGAAATTGGGAATTTGGAAAGTTGAGAGCTTTGTGGCCAATTTGCGATAATCAACCTTTATCCGGCAATATTCTGGGATCGCTTGGACTGCTATCGGACACTGTATTGAAGACAGAGTAACTTAGTGACATCAGTATTTTAGGAATGTTGTTTCTTAAGCTGCCAGACCAGTGTTGACAATAACAGATGAGGGTACAAGCGCTAGGGTGATAACGTCTTTAAGGGGGAAGTTGTTATTTTCTGGTATATATATTTATTTATGTATTAGTGTCCTCGCTAGACCTTCATCAAGCTTTATATATATATATTTATTTATGTATTAGTGTCCTCGCTGGACCTTCATCAAGCTTTATATATATATTTATTTATGTATTAGTGTCCTCGCTAGACCTTCATCAAGCTTTATATATATATATTTATTTATGTATTAGTGTCCTCGCTAGACCTTCATCAAGCTTTATATATATCTATGTATTGATGTATTAGTGTCCTCGCTAGACCTCTATCTATGTATTGATGTATTAGTGTCCTCGCTAGACCTCTATCAAGCTTTATATATATATATATTTATTTATGTATTAGTGTCCTCGCTAGACCTTCATCAAGCTTTATATATATATATTTATTTATGTATTAGTGTCCTCGCTAGACCTTCATCAAGCTTTATATATATATATTTATTTATGTATTAGTGTCCTCGCTAGACCTATATCTATTTATTTATGTATTAGTGTCCTCGCTAGACCTTCATCAAGCTTATATATATATATTTATGTATTAGTGGTCCTCGCTAGACCTTCATCAAGCTTTATATATATATATTTATTTATGTATTAGTGTCCTCGCTAGACCTTCATCAAGCTTTATATATATATATTTATTTATGTATTAGTGTCCTCGCTAGACCTTCATTAAGCTTTTCAAAAAACACCCCCTAGAACCCCTTTCAAGATATATTTGTACATTTTTGGGTAGAAAAAGATCCCGGCCCAAGGCCGGTTCCTCCTAAGGATACAGGCTCGGTATCGCTCGCCAGAAAAAAAACAGACGCCTAAATGGCACGAAAGGTCTTAATATTGACAACAAAATGGGGTCAAATTCGCCAAACTAATGGAACGAACGTTATAAAATCTCAAAACTAATAGGGCTCAACATGAGGGAGAAGGGGTTCTAGAGAAACGCCCCATCTCCCCTTAATCTTCGGGTTGACCACTATGTCATGCCTTCCATTTGATAGAATTGTGCCCATTAGTCTATTTCTTGCTTCTCCTATTCTGGTGTTAAGCCGGAGTCACACGAGCCGATTTTGGAGCAATTTTTACGGGCAATTATGGTCTGGCAGCTTCAAAAATTACACTTGATCAGAATTCAGCCTCCTAACATACTCTACTTTCAGTCTAGTTACCGATACCAGTGCAAACATGTCCCGAAATACAACGAGAACAAACTTGCTCATGGAAAATTGACGGAAAAATCGCTCGTGTGACAGCGGCTTTAGGATTATAAGACGTTCGTCCTTGTAGTTCAGCGATTATAAGGCTTTTCACCCCATTTATTTGTCAATATTAGAGCCTTTCGTGCCATTTCAGTGTCGATTTTATCGCTCGCCTCTAATTTTAGGAGGAACCGGCCTTCGGCTGGAAAAAAATTCCTCTGAAAAATTTACAAATTTATCTTGAAGGGGGCTCTAGGGGGTGTTGTTTTAAGTTCGATGGAGGTCTAGCGAGGAAACTGAAAAATATATTAAATTAATAGATAAATATAATTTTATAACCAGCACTACCCATTTAACCCCTGCAGTGCCGATGATGTCCTTCTAACTTTATTTTGGCTACTATTGGATGATGAGGGTGTTTTTTTTAAGGTTGATGGAGGTCTAGCAAGGAAACTAATAAAACAAACACAAAAAATACACCGACCAATATTAACCCTACCCACTTAAATGTCTGGTTGGCCAATGCGTCATGCCTTCGGTTTGATAGATTTGTGCCCATTAGTCTTTTTCTTGCTTCTTCTCTTATTCTTTTGTCTTCTATTTATTTGTGCTCGAGCGTTATTCCGGCTGTTTTGACCCGTTCTGTACCGGAGACGTCCTTTCAACCTTATTCTGGTTCCTTTTTACTACCACAGATCCATCTTAAACTGCACAAAATCGTCTTCATATAGCGATATTAAAATTGAAAAGACGTCGCCGGTAAAAAAGGGGTTAACGGTTAGTTTGTTTCCTTGCTGTGTTTTCTTTCGACATCCTTCTCGTGTTTTTCTTGTTCTCTTGCTTTCCATTTTTTTTTTTTTTTTTATGTGTATGGAGGAGACAAAAGGCAGGTTGCCTGTGGCGAGTGTCTCCCCCAAAGTTAAAAGAGTGACAGAGCCAAATTCAAGGGACGTTAGAGTCAAAATGTCTGGACACACAAAGTTTAAAGCAGTCTAATTCATAGCATAAAGGCAAGATTGATTGAGGGAGAGAGTTCCAGATTTGCTCCCATTAATCTCCTGTTTGCTTATTCTTCTATTCTTGTTACTTCCATTACATTATTCGTTTTGTATTATCTTTTATTTTATTATTGAGTTTTATTCTTCCGTTATTCCTGCTGTTGTGATGGCAAATTTGTTTTATTTTATTCTTCCGTTATTCCTGCTGTTGTGATGGCAAATTTGTTTTATTTTATTCTTCCGTTATTCCTGCTGTTGTGATGGCAAATTTGTTTTATTTTATTCTTCCGTTATTCCTGCTGTTGTGATGGCAAATTTGTTTTATTTTATTCTTCCGTTATTCCTGCTGTTGTGATGGCAAATTTGTTTTATTTTATTCTTTCGTTATTCCTGCTGTTGTGATGGCAAATTTCTTTTATTTTATTCTTCCGTTATTCCTGCTGTTGTGATGGCAAATTTGTTTTCCTTGCCACGTTTCATTTCGACATCCTTCACGTGTTTTTCTTGTTCTCATGTTTCCCATCTGTCTAGCCCTTTCTTCCCCTGATATCATGCCTTCATGGGTAGTTTTTCTATGCCCTCTTCTCCCTCATATTTAGCCCCATTAGTTTTCATATGTTATGACGTTCGGCTCATTAGTTTGGCGATTTTAAGACTTTTCACCCAATTTTTTTGTCAATATTTTTATTTCCTGACGAGCGACAGCGAGCCTATAATTTAAGAGGAACCAGCCTTCGGCCGAGACATTTTCCTATCGAAAAATCTACAAAATGTATCTTGAATGAGGGTCTTGGGGTTTGATGGATGTCTAGTGAGGAGACTAAATATAGATATACAAAGATATATAAATGAGCAAATAAATACGCCCATCCCCCCTTCAGCTTTCTTCATCTCACGGTTTTATTTGTGTTGATGTAGATGTTGTTGATTTGTTATTATCGATTTGTTTTCAGATTGGCCTCAATATCACGCTTGGTATTAGGACTCTTATCATTCTCTCTCTCTCTCTCTCTCTCTCTCTCTGCTCCATGTATAGCCAATCGCTCTCTTATTTTGCTCTTTCACTCCCCCCTCTCTCAATTAACCTCACTTCCAGCTCCCCTCGCATCATTTCTGCCCCTCTTTTCCACCCTTTTCTGTGTTTTGGGACTCAATATACCCTTCTGTCATGTTCCTGGATAGAGTTTTATATTTTGTTTTATGTGTGGGTGTGTGAATGTGTGTGGGTGGGTGTATGTTTGTGTGTGTGTGTGTATGTGTGTGTGTGTGTGTTTTTTTCATTCTGAATTGAACTTTTATAAGTGTTCCGTTTCCTCTTTGAATTTGGTTGTGGCAATATTCACTTAACTAAAGTGTATCTATGTATCTATTGTCAGATGTCATGATCCCCGAAGGGGTGACCACGAATGAATTGCCCCCATGCATCTCTGTCCCCAGTCAGTCGACGCCCCTCCTCCCATCCAACACCGCTTTCACACATATACTTCTTAACTCCATCCTTCCACCCCTCTTTTTGTCTGCCTCTTCCTCTCTGTCCTTCTACTTCACTCTCGTACACTCTTCTAGGCATTCTCTTGCTTACCATACGTTCCACATGACCGAACCATCTCGAGGTGTTACTTTTCACACTTTCCAGCACATCTACAACCACACCACACCGCTCTCATACTTCCTCATTCGTCGCTCTATCCCTCCATGTAACTTCGCACTCACTTCTCAAGTAACTCATTTCCACCCCTCTCACTGTTGGTTTGTGTCTCTCCAACAACTTTCATGCTTCAGTCCCGTATAACAATGTGAGGAATACCACACTATCATCCACACTTGTTACTTTCATACTGACCATCCTATTTGTTGTTACTGCTTTCAGTGTTCCTTCTTCCCCTGTTGCACCCTCTCCCGCACTTCCTCCTCCATACTTCCATCTAAAGTGTATGTCAGTACTATATTGTGATACTGTCACTGTGCTATTATTATGTGTTTTTCAATTAATTACAAACAATCATGCATTTCAAAATATGCAGATTAATGTAGGCTACATATATTGTTTAATGTATCTGTTTAGCACAAAAGAGTAACTTGAATTTATTATAGAAATAGGCGGGTACTGTAGGCCTATTCATAATCAGATAAGTGGCAAATGTATGTAAAGCCCTAAGAAGATTGACCACATAATTGGCTTATTGCACAGTAATCCACATTGCACAGTAATCCACATTGCACAGTAATCCACATTGATAATTTACAAGCAATCAATGTTACCGTAAATGCACATTACTTTGCTACGTGCCTAAATTCAAATATATTTAATTGTCCGGTTTAACCCAGGAACGGCGAGCGTCCTCATATAAGTCTGAACCCTAGGAGGGTGACCTTCCTCATATGAGCCATGGCCTAAAAAAATCCTTTCCAAACATCCCACTGTCACTCAAAACAATGGAATGTGTGAATATGTGAGAAAATTCCTCTCCATATATCCTATCACTCCTCCACATGTGTCCAAATTTCCCCCCCCCCCCTCAATTATCACCTATTTTTCCTCTTATTCCTGTAATTATCGGTTTATTTATGGCGCCAAAGCTCCCTACCTGGTTTCAAGGTCGAAAGGGAGAGGTGCGGAGGGAAGAGAGGGCGAGAGACAGAGACTAGGCCGCACTGTCTCCAGTCTCGCTCGAGAGCTTGTGAAGTTAGGGTGCAGTCTCGCTCTCTGTCAACTCCATGAATGAACTGCTCGGCAATATTTCGTGTGTTTCACCCCCCAAATACTATTCAGACTTGTTTTATTGTTGTAACTTGCAACTATCTTCATATTGTTGCAACATGTAACTATCTTCATATTGTTGTAACTTGCAACTATCTTCATATTAAACATAAAATAGGTGCATATGAATAATTAATACCGATATTTATCGGATAATGACGATTTTCGTCAAAAATTAAGGCAATAGCTTAGCCCCACACGACGTTTAACGAATCGGAGTTTCGCCGCGGATAGGTTAATATTCAAATGTATGCTTATATTCTGATTCGGGAGATTGTTGACACCAATCAAGCAGAGCAGTCCCCAGGGGAGGCCTAGTAGGCATGTGATAATGAGTTTCTGGAACTCCTGTTTCAGTTGTCTGGCTTCCCTCACTGTTTCTGTTTGTGTCTCACCTACACAGAGAGTACCGGTGACCCAGCTAGCTCTCACAAACACCTCCTCCTCCTATTTATTTCAATACACTAAACAAGCACACCACAAAAACAATTCTAATGCCCCAAATAATAACTAAAAGTAATTATGACGCTTTATCAATCTTTCAACTTTGCGAGAGACCACTTGCTACCGGGAGCTTTACCTTGTGTCTCTTTCATACACATAAAACAAAAATAAATGTTGATTGTCAATTGTGCCGTATACATTTCTATGTACTCGCTTAATAATGTTTCCTTTCATTATAATTATCACCGAGTAGTTCAGGCCCGTCTCAAAAATGTAGTTCCCTTATGAAATAAATTATGCATGAAGTAAAAACAAAGTTGTGGAAGAACGTGAACAATGCGGCAAAACATGGTGCTTTAAGGGGGAGCTGGTTGCTTTTTCTCCCTCATGTTTAGTCCCTTTTGCTTTGAGATTTTATGATGTTCATTCCATTAGAGTGGCGATATTTATTTTTTCGACCCATTTCTTTGTAAATATATAGACCTTTCATGCCATTTAGGTGTCGATTTTTTCATGGCGAGCGATAGCGAGCCTGTAAATCTAGGAGGAGTCGGCCGCCAGCCGGGAGATTTTTCTTCCGCAAAATGTACAAATTTATCTTGAAGGGGGTCTAGGGGATGTTCTTTTAAATTTGATGGAGGTCTAGAGAGGTTACTTTAATAAGAAAAAAACGAATAGATAAGCCAAAATATAATATAACCCCCTTAAGTGTATGAACGCAATGTGCAGCAAGGCAGTTGATAGAAGACAGCGTTATAGCAACCTAAATCAAGTTGCAAATGTTAGCTTTAATATTTTGTAAGTCACTGCATCGTGTGCTAAAAGAAGGTTTTGAGAGTAGGAGTGCAAGAACCTCGTAAGAGAGTATACACAAAAATTAGGGCTACTAAACAACAAATTTGGTTCAGCTAATGAAATATCCCTTTCTGCTTATTCTTGTTATAGTTATGAAGGACTTTTCTGTGGTTATCTACTTAACTTTGATATTAGTACTCTTTGGATTGAATGGGTCAATACAAAAAGTTGTAGTTGCTTACTAGTTTGCCTTCTGCAGTGTCATGGTATTTGGACATTTAATAGGCAACTCAGTTAAGCTTATAAAGTACTTCTAACTGATAAAAATGTAATAGTTCTGCTCTTACGTGCTTAACCAGGAGTGGTCATTCGGACTTCTAAAATATCATTACAAAAACAATCGCCTGATGTTACTAAAACTAGAATAAAGTATACAGTATATGTAAACTACTTACGTTAAAATCATGAGAAGGTTTTCCACGTAATTCCATTATTTCAAAGTATTGCACATTCATGATCTACAAGCAATCGATGTTACTGTGAATGCACATGGTTTTGCATAAGTGCTTATGTACTTAGGGATGTGGCGACCCCACCGTCCACCTCGTTCGTGGTGCAGATAGCCCGGTAATCCCCTGACGATAAACAGAGGTTTGGGTGGAGGGATATCAAACCCCTACCCATTGAACAGTACTTTACTACTAATCAAACCCCTACCCATTGAACAGTACTTTACTACTAATCAAACCCCTACCCATTGAACAGTACTTTACTACTAATCAAACCCCTACCCATTGAACAGTACTTTACTACTAATCAAACCCCTACCCATTGAACAGTACTTTACTACTAATCAAACCCCTACCATTGAACAGTACTTTATTACTAATCAAACCCCTACCCATTGAACAGTACTTTACTACTAACCAAACCCCTACCCATTGAACAGTACTTTATTACTAATCAAACCCCTACCCATTGAACAGTACTTTACTATAACCCCTACCCATTGAACAGTACTTTATTACTAATCAAACCCCTACCCATTGAACAGTACTTTACTACTAATCAAACCCCTACCCATTGAACAGTACTTTACTACTAATCAAACCCCTACCCATTGAACAGTACTTTACTACTAATCAAACCCCTACCCATTGAACAGTACTTTACTACTAATCAAACCCCTACCCATTGAACAGTACTTTACTACTAATCAAACCTCGGAATGGGACGGACCTTACGTTGACGACCTCGGACCGGTTGAGGGGAATATGATTGGCCAAATGGAATGCTAGACACGTGAAGATGAAACGAAAGAGAAGGAAATTGTGAAGGTATTACAGGATGTAGAAATAGACTGACTGAGACTAAATGAAAGGGCACATGTATGAGAGAGTGTGAGTATGGTGTGGGTATATGGAGAATGCAAGAAACAAAGAAGGTGTATGCATGGTGATCAGAAAGAGTTGGAAGGAGAAGTGCGATAGAACTTACGGAAGTATGTGTATAGTGACTGCGATAGGCCTCACTGAAGCAAGACCATGAAAAAACCTTCAAAAACTCCCTAGGGGCTCTCAAAACAAAGGAATAAGAACATAAGAACATAAGAAAATGGGAGTCTGCAGAAAGCCGATTGGCCTAAGCAAGGCAGATCCCTGTCCCACACAACCCCAATTACAAAGCCCAATTATAGGCTCAACACTCTAATACCCTGAGGATCATCTTACCAAAACGGTTAGAGATTAACGCAGGATTACGGGGGTCTGCAGAACGCTGATTGGCCCAACCCTACTGATCCCCCTTCACACCCAACCCTTCTCGTCCATATGCTTATCCAATTTTATCTTAAAGCTCCCTATCGTTTTTAATCCCACTATAGCACTTGGTAGTCCATTCCACCCATCTACAACTCTGTTACCAAACCAATATTTGCCTATATCTTTTCTGAAACGAAATTTATCTAATTTGAAACCATTGGTACGAGTTTTTTCGCTATCACTGAGCTTTAGTACATTTGTCATGTCCCCTTTGTTAATCCCACTAACCCACTTGAACACCTCTATCATATCCCCTCTAACTCTGCGTCTCTCTAACGAATGTAAGCCTAATTTCTTCAACCTTTCTTTATACGGAAGATTTCTAATATTATGGATCATTTTTGTCATTCTACGTTGTACTCTCTCCAATGAATCTATGTCCATTCTGTAATAAGGACACCAAAATTGAACAGCATAATCCATATGGGGTCTCACTAATGACAAGTAAAGTTTTAAGATAACATCAGCAGTTCTGTTACTCACACTCCTTGAGATGAACCCGAGAATCCTGTTTGCCTTGTTTCGAACGCTTATACACTGTTGTCTAGGCTTCAAATCATTGCTAACAAACACACCTAGATCTTTCTCACAATTCGAGTTTTCTAATTCCACATTAGCTAGTTTATATTTAACATTTGTATGCATCTTCCCTATCTTTAATACCTTGCATTTGTCAATGTTAAACTTCATCTGCCAATTTACTGACCATTCGTGTAAGGTATCTAGATCCCTTTGGAGGCACTCTATATCTCTATCTGAATCAATTGTTCTCCCCATCTTGGTATCGTCTGCAAATTTACTTATCCTACTAGTTATACCTAAATCAAGGTCATTTATGTATATAACAAACAACAGAGGACCTAATACAGATCCCTGGGGGACACCACTTTTGACTGCTCCCCATTCTGACTTCGTACCATTTATGCTGACTCTCTGCTTCCTACCAATTAGCCATGACCTAATCCATCCCAACAACGCCCCACCTATTCCATGCGCCTCAACCTTTCTCATCAATCTCTCGTGGGGACTCTGTCGAAAGCTTTACTGAAATCTAAATATATTATATCATATGACTTGTCATTATCTACTGCTTCATATACCTCTGAGAAAAAACTAAGCAAATTAGTAAGGCAAGAACGTCCCTGAGTGAATCCATGCTGAGAAGAATTTATTAAATTAAATGTATCTAAGTGGTTTCTAATTTTACTAGCAATAATTGACTCTAGTAGCTTTCCTATGATTGATGTAAGACTAATGGGACGGTAATTGGATGCTATTGATTTGTCACCTTTTTTGAAGATCGGAACTACGTTTGCAAGCTTCCAAGCTTCTGGAACTATACCTGTCTCCAATGACTTGTTAAATAAAAATGTTAATGGGTAACTTAACTCATCCCTACATTCTTTTAATACTCTAGCATATACCTCATCAGGACCAGGCGATTTATGAGGTTTCAGTCTGTCAATTTCCTTAAGCACATCATTTCTACTTATAGTAACCGTACTTAACCTATTTTCTATACTATCGCTATATACCTTACGGACTTCTGGAAACTGTGCCAAATTTTCATTAGTGAAAACGGAAAGAAATTGACCATTTAATGTACTGCACATTTCTAAATCATTTTCTGTCATTTCTCCTATCGAAGTTTTAAGGGGACCAATTACATCTCTAACCTTGGATTTATATAGTTGGTAAAAAGCTTTAGGATTATTTTTTGAGTCATTGGCAACCTTAATTTCATAATTTCTTTTTTCTTTCCTAATATCCTTTTTTACCTGTCTTGATAGATTCTGATAGTAAGCAAGTAGGTGAATTTCGCCTTTTCTAATTTTTCTATATATTCCTCTCTTTTGTCCTAGAAGATCTAATAGTCTATTATTCATCCATTTGGGTTGGTTCTGTGTTGATCTAAATTTTCTTTTGGGGATGTATTTATTTTGTGCATTGAATACTGACTTGATAAAATTATCGTATGTATCTACCAAGGTTGACGTCTCTTCCTGACTTAAGATGACAGGTGCCTGAGAAGGGGTACACTCATTTGGACACCTGGATCGACTTAATTTTTTGACCATAGGGTCCGCTAATAGGGCTCTTCTTAACCCACCATAATTGGCTTTTCTAAAGTCAGGTATTAATGTTGTATTCTCTCTGGTATTACCTTTCCATTGTATATTAAAATACACAGAATTGTGGTCACTATTTCCTAGGTGGTCCCCTATCTCTACATTATTTACCATATGTTCATTGTTACTGAAAACTAAATCGAGAATATTATTACCTCTAGTCGGCGTATCTATGAATTGAAATAAAAAACTATCTTGTACTACCTCTATAAACTCCTCAGAATCAGAGTCTCCTATTTGATGCTGCCAATCTATATTCGGAAAATTAAAATCCCCCATAATGCACACATTGCTAAACCTTGATGCCATTTTAATTTCCTCCCATAATGACGTTCCGTCATTTCTACTCATATTTGGCGGTCTATACATAACTCCAATAACTATGGTCTCACTACCTTCGTTAACCTCTACCCAAACACTTTCATTATCGTTATTTAGTCTAATACCTGATTTAATACAGCTTTTTAATGTACTCCTGACAAACACTGCTATACCGCCACCCCTCTTACTTGTTCGGTCATATTTAAACAAACTATATCCTGGTATATCAAATTCTGCTAAAAAATGCCTGGTTTCTGTATTAATCCACGTTTCAGTTAGCGCTATTATGTCTATATTTTCTTTGCTAACAAGGGCTCTAAGTTCGTTCATTTTGTTACATAGACTCCTACAGTTTGTGTAATATACTCTCAATTTACTTCTTTTCTTTATACCTAATTTACCTTTGTTTTTAGCGACATTTCCATCTTCTGTTGCACCATCACTACTATCATTTGCATTATAGTCATCATTTTTAGCATGAGACTGAATATCCTTATCGCTTTCGCCTGACGCTAAAATTGTTCCAATTAACCTCTCATTTACACTCTCAATATTTCTGTTCAAAACCCCACAACCACCCTATCTAAAGAACTAGCTAATGTAGAAACCCCTAACCGTGAAAGATGAACCCCATCCCTTGCGTACATCCCATCTCTCCCATAGAAACTATCCCAGTTATCAATGAATGGTATTGCTTTTTCTTTGCAATATTTCTCCAAACGGCAATTGACACCAATCGCCCTGGATGTCCATTCCTTGGGAACTCCTCTTCTGGGTAGGATACAATGTACTACAGGGATCCCTCCCTTCATCCTAACTTTATCTAACACATCCCGATACTGCTGCAGCAGTTCCTCACTTCTACCCTTACCAACATCGTTACTCCCGGCACTGAGACAGATAATGGGGTTATCTCCACTATCTTCCAAGATGTGGTCCATCTTCTCTAAAACCCTCCCAACTCCATGGCCAGGCAGACACACAACCTTCCTAAGTTTAGTGCGGGTAGCCCTAACTAAATGTCTTACCATGGAGTCGCCCACAATCGACACAGACTTACCTTCTCGGGACACAGACTTACCTTTCCCTCGGGAGGATCCAGCAGCTGCAGTTGGAGAACCCCCGGTGGTGGCAGAAGGTCCCTTGGTGGTGGTGGTGGTGGGGGTAGTGGTGGTGGTAGGTAGCACAGCGTCAGAGGTTGGAGCTGAGTCGGCGGCAGGCACTTCGGTTATCCCTCCCTTATCCTGACTATCTTTTCCCTCACATTCGTCTCGCAAAGGAGAGAATGTATTTGTCACACTCATACCTATTCTACTATCCTGCTTCTTGAGTGTGACTTTCCCACCCGTATTTTTAACAACCTGCCATGAATACAATTTTTCATCAACTTCCTCCCTTTTCCCCTTACTTGACTTTATTTCCTCTTGGCTAAGCTTGAAAGCTAGATTTTCGTCTTTAATCAAATCCACTTCCCTCTGAAGTTTAACATTAACCTCCCTTAGAGCCAAGACCTCTTCCTTCACCACAACCATCTCCTCTCTTACCTGGAGAATAAGATGATGCAGATCAGTTAGAGACTCGCACTCCATACCTGCCATGATCCCAATAAGCTTAGCGAGGAACAAGAAACTAAGTACAGAAAAACAAAAACAAGTAAACTAACAGCTAAAAAACTGAGCTATAACACTTTTATATAACACGAGTGCACTGCCCCCAAACACAGGTAGGTGTAATGGTCACTAAAGGTCACTGGTAAGTGGTCCGGGCAGGAGCTCAGATTAACACAACCTTCTCTGTCACTGACTGTCACTGAACGAATATGTCATTAGGTGAGACAATTCGTCTCTAGTGCTTCCTACCACTCACATTAAAGTCTGGAAGGGTCGGGACGACAGTGTGACAGGCCCTTAAACACAAGCAAATAATTGAGCAGCAGCTTGGCTAGCGAGGGACCACACTTCACTTCCCTGTCGGGATGGCTGATAAATTGCTTTCGAATTTGGGGGACTCGAACCATTTACCTTGCCTAAACGATTTATGCGTGGAACCTTAGTACACTGGACCATCCCGACCCGTGTGTGTGTGTGTGTGTGTGTGTGTGTGTGTGGGTGCTTGCAATCATCTGTGCTTCCCTATGAAGGTGCGCCCAGCAATCACTAAGCTACAAAAATAATATTGAAATGTATTTTTAAAAAACATTTTCGCATTCGATAATTGACAGTTTCCTAATAGCTTCTCCTCAAGGCCTGGAACTTACTTAAGGGGAGATGGACCGCTTTTTTGGTCTAATAATTCATATATTCATATATACCTTAGTGTCCTCGCTAAGCCTCTATCATGCTTTGAAAAACACCCTCCAGACCCCCCCCCTTCAAGATAAATGTGTACATTTCCGGTAGAAAAATGTCCCGGCCGAAGGTCGGTCCCTCTTAAAATGTCAGGCTCGGTATCGCTCGCTAGGAAAATATAGTCGCCTAAATGGCACGAAAGGTCTTAAAATTGACAACAAAATGGGGCTAAAGGTGTTAAAATCGCCATAATAATGGACCGAACGTTTTATAATCTCAAAACAAATGGGGCTTTACACGAGGGAGAAAGGAGACCGGAAAACTGACCCATTTCCCCTTAATAATTCTATATTCCCACGTTCAAGGTCACTTTGCGCCTTCCCGTTAGGGTTTAATGTTTTACATGATTTTCGTAAACTTAATCGGTTCGAATGTCACTCATTATCGAAAAGTAATATGTAAATGCGATTAAAAGAAATTGTTGTGAAATAATGTATTTGTTTTATGGTAGAACTGACTGGAGAGAGAGAGAGAGAGAGAGAGAGAGAGAGAGAGAGAGAGAGAGAGAGAGAGAGAGAGAGAGAGAGAGAGAGAGAGAGAGAGAGAGAGAGAGAGAGAGAGAGAGAGAGAGAGAGAGAGAGAGAGAGAGAGAGAGAGAGAGAGAGAGAGAGAGAGAGAGAGAGAGAGTATCTTATCACAGATATAGCTGACCATAGAGCTAAAGAAATTTTCAGTTTAAGAAAGAGCCATTATCATAGACATTACTAACCAAGGAAAACAAAAGTAATGATATAGAATTTACTCTCTCAGCTACCGAGGACATTAACAGAAATATAACAATAGCCAGACGAGGGTAATACCAGTTAAAAGAGTGCTATAGCCAGTTAATATAACAATAGCCAGACGAGGGTAATACCAGTTAAAAGAGTGCTATATCCAGTTAATATAACAATAGCCAGACGAGGGTAATACCAGTTAAAAGAGTGCTATAGCCAGTTAATATAACAATAGCCAGACGAGGGTAATACCAGTTAAAAGAGTGCTATAGCCAGTTAATATAACAATAGCCAGACGAGGGTAATACCAGTTAAAAGAGTGCTATAGCCAGTTAATATAACAATAGCCAGACGAGGGTAATACCAGTTAAAAGAGTGCTATAGCCAGTTAATATAACAATAGCCAGACGAGGGTAATACCAGTTAAAAGAGTTCTATAGCCAGTTAATATAACAATAGCCAGACGAGGGTAATACCAGTTAAAAGAGTGCTATAGCCAGTTAAGGGGGATGGTTCACTTTGTGGTCGAATTTTTCATTTATTCAATATTTTTCTAGTTTCTTCCCTAGACCTCTATCAAACTTAAAAAAACACATCCGTTAGATCCCCCTTGTAGATTAATTTGTTCATTTTTCGGTAGAAAAATGTCCTGGTTCTTCCACAATTACAGGCTCACTATCGCTCGCCAGGAAACAAATCGACACCTAAATAGCACGAGAAGTCTTAATATTGACAAATATATGTGGCGAAAGGTCATAAAATCGACAAGCTAATGGGGCAAGCATCTTAACCCTTTCACGCATTTATGACGCAGAGTTGCCAGATTAGCAATAAGAAATAGAGTTCTCTCACTCTTATAATTACCTCTCCAAAATTAGTTTTCTGCCCACAGCTAACTCAAAGACAACTGCAGAGGTTGAAGTACGGTAACTAAAGGTTTCTAAATACCCCTGATGGTAACAAAGGCTTTAAAGTATCCCCAATAGGTTCAAAATCGCGTCATATGTCGGAGAGGGTTAAAATCTGAAAACTAATGGGCATAAGCATGAGGAAGAAAGGGGATCAGAAAAACGGCCCATCCCCCTTTAATAGATTCCCCATTGAAAGAAAGGTAAGTTAGCTCCAGATTACCATAGAGACGACATTATGTACCCTCCTGATGAACGGGTCCTCGGGCGAAACGTTTTACAGGGTGATTAAAAACCCTGGAAACGTCTGCCCTTCCTTGAATAAACCTCATCAGCGTAATTTATATAGATAATCCGAATCTACATGTCTAAATGAGCGTTTCATTTAATTACGTAAGGGGCTGATTACCATAGCTACCTAGTATTAGAGGACAGTTACTCAAATTCGAATTTTGTCAAATAAATTTCTTCTTTACCGGAGACGTCTTTTTAATTATATTTCAGCTGGTATTAGACGATTTTGTGAAGCTTAGGAACGATCTATGGTAGCTAAAAGGCTTAATTGAGATAGTTTGTAGACTTCTAATAATTAAAGGTTCTTCTTAAAATCGTCTATTATTTGCCAGAATATGATTTATAAGGACGTCGCCGGTACAGAAGGGGTTAGATATCGAAAAAATAACTGCTAAGAGATTCAACTTAGCGTCAGGTGGAAACCAAACAGTCTACAGTCAAAATGTGTTCACATTTTTATTAAACGGGTAAATGAAGAATAAGAATAAACACACCATTATGTCCCCAAAAGTATACATTCCAACAAACCGGTGCCAAGAACAATGTGTGCAGAAACAAAATAATTCCAATATACCGAAACCAATATGTACAGTTGAAGACTGATACATCTGGTACCAATACTGCTACCTTTCCAACTCAATATACCCAAACCAATATGTACAGTTGAAGACTGATACATCTGGTACCAATACTGCTACCTTTCCAACTCAATATACCCAAACCAATATGTACAGTTGAAGACTGATACATCTGGTACCAATACTGCTACCTCTCCAACTCAATATACCCAAACCAATATGTACAGTTGGAGACTGATACATCTGGTACCAATACTGCTACCTTTCCAACTCAATACACCCAAACCAATATGTACAGTTGGAGACTGATACATCTGGTACCAATATTGCTACCTTTCCAACTCAATATACCGAAACCAATATGTACAGTTGGAGACTGATACATCTGGTACCAATACTGCTACCTTTCCAACTCAATATACCGAAACCAATATGTACAGTTGGAGACTGATACATCTGGTACCAATACTGCTACCTTTCCAACTCAATACACCCAAACCAATATGTACAGTTGGAGACTGATACATCTGGTACCAATACTGCTACCTTTCCAACTCAATATACCGAAACCAATATGTACAGTTGAAGACTGATACATCTGGCACCAATACTGCTACCTTTCCAACTCAATTTTTGTCAAGCTTTCTGGCATCTAACCAAAAACCTCAACACCAATGCCACTTCTTCGTCCTTCCCTTCTCTTTTCCACTCTGATGGCACCACCATCACCTCTTCCTCTGACAAAGATGAACTCTTCACTCATCTTTCGCTAAAAACTCCACCTTGGATGATTCCGATGCTATTCCTCCCTCTCCACCCCCCTCTCTCTTACTTATGCCTATTATCCTAATCTCTTTTAAGGATGTACTTTCTGCCCTCTTGTACTCCCAAACTGCTCTTCCGTGCTGGCTCCCTGCCTAGGCAAACCATTTTGTCTGTCTTTCCTCCAACGTCTTTCCTTCTTGCTGGAAGCCTGCTTTCATTCAACCTGTCCCAAAGAAGGGTGACCGCTCTCAATCCTCCAACAATCGTCCAATTACTCTTATTTCATGCACCTCTAAATTTGTTTAATGTATTCCTAATTCAAAATTCATTAATCAATTGACTTTCGATAATCTCCCTTCAGATCCTTAAGGGCCGCTCTACTGGTGATCGTCTTAATTATCTTACTAACTCTTGGTCATCCTCCTTTCGGTACTTCAGTGAAAACATTTCTATTGCACTAGACATATTGAATGCCTTTGATAGAATCTGAAGCAAATTTATAATTTCTAAATTACCCTTGTTTTCTATCCCTCCTTCTGTGCCTTTGTCTCTAGTTTCTGTTATGGCCATCCAATAGCTGCAGTAGTGGAAGGGTATCACTTATTTCCTCATCCTACCAACTCCGGTGTTCCACAGCGTTCTGTCCTGTCTCCATTTTTCTTTCTAATATTCATTAATGATATTCTCAACTGTAGATCCACTCATATGCAGATGACTCTACCTTACACTATTTCAAATAATGTTCTACAACAAACACCATGCAATTAATCCAAAGTTCACATGATGAGGCCAATTATAGCACACCTATCTTCTGATCTGTCAACTATTTCTGATTGGGGCAGAATACATCTTGTTACTTGCAATGCTTCCCAAATCCAATTTATCTATCTTTTAACCTTCATAATTCTCCTGACAACTATCACTTACTCTTCAACAATACAATAATCAACTCTTCATCTTCTCACAATATTCTAGGTGTTTCGTTATCTTTTGATCTTTCTTGGAAAGATCATATTACCACTCTTGCTAAAGCAGCTTCCCAGAAGTTAGGTGTGCTCAACCGTCTCTGTGGGCTCTTCATCCCAGCATAGCTTCTAACTCTGTACAGGGGCATGATGCGCCCATGTATCGAGCATCTGTGGGGAGGTTCCACCCATACCACGCTCAAGGGTAGAGTAAAAAGCATTTGTCTCATCAACTCATTTCCTCTTACTAATTCCCTCAAATCTCTCGCTACACGCCGCAATGTTGCATCTCTCTCACTCCTCTACCGCTACAATAATCAGTGTTCTTCAGACTTTTCACAGTGTAAACCTCCTCCAATTTCGTAAAGTGGGGGGCACCCAGCTTTCAAAACAGTCCCACCACTACTCTGTCCAACTCTCTAACCCAAGAGTAAACCGATTTTCCCATTCCTTCTTCTACATAACAAGTAAACCTTAAAACTCTCTCCCTTAGTCTGTCCTTCCCTCTTCCTATGACTTTGAGGAAGACACTTGTTATAGGTAGCGTTGCCGTTTGTCTCCTACAAACACATATATAAATGCATAACATTCGTATTTATGTAATTATTATTGTTTTGTTTCAGAATTGCGGTGGTTGCCGATATTCGCGGAGATAAACTGGTAAGTTATTAAAGCATTAAGATGATATGAGTTATTGAATATCATATGCCGGTACTGTGCCTCCATCAATGGCTACAATTAGCTTCCTAATTATTATCACTTTCTAACATATTGGGTGCTATTTCGTGTCTTTCTGCTTAACTTGCTATTATCAGTGTGTCAAGCAATTATGAAAGGTTTAACTTGGATAGATATTTAGTATGATAACTCATTTTACGCTAAGAATAAGTCTAGTCAAAATTGGTAGATAACATTATCCAATCATCTTTACTGTAATATTGATAAAACTGTTAAACATATATAGATTAAAGTAAATGAAATAGCTTAAAATACAAGCACTTACTACTTTGCATATTATGTGATTGATACGTAAAAGTGTTAAATAATTTGACGCAATCGGTCCATAACCAACTAACTAACTAAGGAAACAATGTTGGTGAAACACTTTGTAGTTTGTAGTCACGGTATAATTACATGCATTCGAATCCATTGTTAATAGTGAAACCATATATTATTAGCACATAGCATGTATACCCTGTTTGATTTCATCTGCCGGTGAATTGCGATCACTCCTTCTTGGTTATTCAGCTATTATGAAGATTTGTTGTCGAAATATGATGTTAATTTTTAAAACTTCGTCAGATGAAACACAAAAACGACTATTATTAGTTTATACTACACACAGAACTTGGGAAAAAGAGCAAATTGATAACTATTCCCAGAGATTAGCACAGGTGAGTTTTCCATTAAAGATCAACAGTACCTAACAAACCCTGTAAACCACTTTCCTAAATATGCAAATATTGACTTTATCCTCCGATCCGGCCCTTTAATGTATACAGCACAAACTCGCTCAGCACACTCCCTAATGCCTAATATTCCATCGGACTCCAGTATTACCTTCTCTGAGAAATTGTAATCAAGAAGAAAGCATCTCTCAAATGGCTGGGTGCCTGAGGAGGAGTGTCGTGGGAGAACAGCCTAACCCTTTCAGTAAGACATTGTGCATGTTTACTATTAGTGTGACTCTTATTAGATTATTTGAATAATAATGGAATGGATAAGTGGGTGTCAATATATTAATATAGAACCAGTGTTTTTGTGTTTTTGTGTTTTTCCATGTGGATGAGAGAGACAAAAGGCAAAACTGCCTGTGACGAGTGCATCCCCCAGAGTTAAAAGAGTGACAGGGCCAAAATCAAGGAATGTTCAAGCCAAAATGTCTGGACAAACGGAGTTTGAAGCAATTTAAGTCATAGGATGAGGGAAAGATGGATTCAGGGAGAGAGTTCCAGAGCTCAGCTGTTGGATAGAAGAAAGATTGGGAATATCGTTTCACTCTTGAATTGGAGAGTTGCACCGAGTAGGGGTGGGATTGTGTTCAAGACGGGTACTACGTACCCTACGTACAGGAGGTGGTATACACTGGGAGAGCTCTGAGGAGCACTGATTATTGTAGTAGCGATAGAACAGCGAGAGAGATATGGATCATTGCGGCGAAGAGAGAGAGAGTTGTTGAGTGGACGGGAGTTAATGATACAATACGATACGCGTACCACTGTTATAGCTTGAAGTCCTTCCTCAGCTGTATGAAATCGTCAAATATTAGCTAGGATCATATTAAAATGACGTCATTATTCTCTAGGGGATGACTGCAGTGCATTTTTTGCATTTTCACTTGCATGGGCAGAAGATGGTGATTGACCTTCTGTACCGGCGCCGTAGTTTGAAGATGGTGATTTACCCTTTCTGTACCGGCGCCGTAGTTTGAAGATGGTGATTTACCCTTTCTGTACCGGCGCCGTAGTTTGAAGATGGTGATTGACCCTTTCTGTACCGGCGCCGTAGTTTGAAGATGGTGATTGACCCTTTCTGTACCGGCGCCGTAGTTTGAAGATGGTGATTGACCCTTTCTGTACCGGCGCCGTAGTTTGAAGATGGTGATTGACCCTTTCTGTACCGGCGCCGTAGTTTGAAGATGGTGATTGACCCTTTCTGTACCGGCGCCGTAGTTTTCCTTTTGTAAGATAGTTCGACGCCTTCTAATTGCTGAAAACTGAAACTAATCGTCACTTAGTAGCCAGTATCCAATGTAAGGGACGGAACTGGTACTGAACGGGTAAACGTAAATCGTTGTAGTTCGGGATTACTAAGATAATACGAATCAAGAAATAATTACACATGTTATTGGAATCTGTCTTTTAATGGATCACGAAGCCGTATTTTGACATTCATATAGATCATATGTTGCTTTATCCGACCCTATTGCAACCTAATTCTATATTCAGTCTCCGGTCAAATGAGATGAAAACTATTCTATGAACATACGGCAAACATAAGGAACCAGGAGCAAAAATCATAGAGGAGATTTTAATATTGTTTATTGAAATATCCGGTAAGGAAAAAGGAGAAAAATCATAAAGGAGATATACATATTTGTTATTAAAATGCCGGTCAAATGAGATGAAAACCAATCTATACAGATGAGGTAAAGCCAAGGAAAAATGAGAAAACAAAATCATATTGGAGAGCCGAGGGAAGGGCATCCACTCCCCTGATTGAAACCCATTGACGAGGGTAATGGTGTAAACACGGCAAGGAGTTCGTCTATAATGGCAGCTCCATTTTTTTTGTGCCCTCCCCTCCTTCCGTCTCTTTTATTTGACCAGGTTGGGGGCCAGTTGGGTAGCATTCGTTTCCAACATTCGTGTCTGTTTATTTGACTAGGTTGGGGGCCAGTTGGGTAGCATTCGTTTCCAACATTCGTGTCTGTTTATTTGACTAGGTTGGGGGCCAGTTGGGTAGCATTCGTTTCCAACATTCGTGTCTGTTTATTTGACTAGGTTGGGGGCCAGTTGGGTAGCATTCGTTTCCAACATTCGTGTCTGTTTATTTGACTAGGTTGGGGGCCAGTTGGGTAGCATTCGTTTCCAACATTCGTGTCTGTTTATTTGACTAGGTTGGGGGCCAGTTGGGTAGCATTCGTTTCCAACATTCGTGTCTGTTTATTTGACTAGGTTGGGGGCCAGTTGGGTAGCATTCGTTTCCAACATTCGTGTCTGTTTATTTGACTAGGTTGGGGGCCAGTTGGGTAGCATTCGTTTCCAACATTCGTGTCTGTTTATTTGACTAGGTTGGGGGCCAGTTGGGTAGCATTCGTTTCCAACATTCGTGTCTGTTTATTTGACCAGGTTGGGGGCCAGTTGGGTAGCATTCGTTTCCAACATTCGTGTCTGTTTATTTGACTAGGTTGGGGGCCAGTTGGGTAGCATTCGTTTCCAACATTCGTGTCTGTTTATTTGACTAGGTTGGGGGCCAGTTGGGTAGCATTCGTTTCCAACATTCGTGTCTGTTTATTTGACTAGGTTGGGGGCCAGTTGGGTAGCATTCGTTTCCAACATTCGTGTCTGTTTATTTGACTAGGTTGGGGGCCAGTTGGGTAGCATTCGTTTCCAACATTCGTGTCTGTTTATTTGACTAGGTTGGGGGCCAGTTGGGTAGCATTCGTTTCCAACATTCGTGTCTGTTTATTTGACTAGGTTGGGGGCCAGTTGGGTAGCATTCGTTTCCGACATTCGTGTCTGTTTATTTGACTAGGTTGGGGGCCAGTTGGGTAGCATTCGTTTCCAACATTCGTGTCTGTTTATTTGACTAGGTTGGGGCCAGTTGGGTAGCATTCGTTTCCAACATTCGTGTCTGTTTATTTGACTAGGTTGGGGGCCAGTTGGGTAGCATTCGTTTCCAACATTCGTGTCTGTTTATTTGACCAGGTTGGGGGCCAGTTGGGTAGCATTCGTTTCCAACATTCGTGTCTGTTTATTTGACTAGGTTGGGGGCCAGTTGGGTAGCATTCGTTTCCAACATTCGTGTCTGTTTATTTGACTAGGTTGGGGGCCAGTTGGGTAGCATTCGTTTCCAACATTCGTGTCTGTTTATTTGACTAGGTTGGGGGCCAGTTGGGTAGCACTCGTTTCCAACATTCGTGTCTGTTTTTCATTCATTAACCCTTTCTACACCAGCGACGTCTGTTAACTGTGTTGGTGGTGTAATGGTTTAGATACTTATGTTCTGGGTGTGGTGTCCCGAGTTCGAATCCCGGGAGGACCATATGCTTTCATTAGTTTATTCAAGTGCATTGGAGTTTGTAATTGATGATTAATGTTAAGAACGGGGTGTTACTTAATATATTATTCTAGTTATACAGATTATATTAAGACCAGTTTACGCAGCTTAGGAAGAATCTGTGGTAGTTAAATGATCGAGTTGATTGAGATAGTTTGAAGTCTTACAATTGTTGCTAGAGATCCTTCCTAAACTGAATAAAATCGATTAGTATTAGCCAGAACAAAATATATATTATGTGGACGGTCATTCCATGTTTGTCATATATCTGTCATCATTAGTAATTTATTATCATACTGCGCCATTTTAAGGGGAGAGGGTTGTTTTTGGGGGCCTCATTCTTTCTCATGTTTAGCTCCATTAGTCTTCAGGTTTTATGACGTTCAGCCCAGTAGTTGGCCGATTTTAAGACCTTTCGCCCCATTTAATTGTCAATATTAAGATATTTCGTGACATTTAGGTGTTCATGTTTTTCCTGGCGAGCGATAGCGAGCTTGTAAATTAGGAGGCAGCCGCCTTCGGTCGGGACATTTTTCCATCGAAAATGTACTAATTTATCTTGGAGGGTCTTGGGGGTGTTTCTTTAAGCTTCATGGAGGTCTAGGAAAGAAACTAAAAACAAAATGAGCATATACATACGCCCATCCCTCTTTAAACCTAGCATAATGTGTGTGAGTCTAGAGAGAGGAACATTAACTCGACACCTCCAGTACGTATGACTGGCCAGGACAATGATAGTAACATATAATCACTCGGTTCTTCATCAAGGTATTTGGCAAGCTACTGATATTGATTGCTTGCTCTGAACATAAGTATCTGGGTAAATTTTTAAGGTAAAACCAATTAAGCGAGAACATTTGAATACACTATTAAAAGGTGAATGTAATGAAATAAACGAAGCAGCATAACAGACTCGGAGGTGAATGTAATGAAATAAACGAAGCAGCATAACAGACTCGGAGGTGAATGTAATGAAATAAACGAAGCAGCATAACAGACTCAAAGGTGAATGAAGTAAGGTCATAATAAGAGAAACACAATTAGAACACGGAAACTACCATCAGCAAGCAAGACATAAAAACAAAATGTGAATGAAGTAAGAAGCAAAGGACAAGGGACAAGAATTACGAAGGTCTAGGAGGGAGAGCAAGCAAAGGAGTAAGAGGATGCCAACAAAATATTATGGGGGAATGGGAGCATTGTTTGTTTGCTTGTGTATTTATATGTATCTATATTTTTTTAGTTTCCTCCCTATACCTCCTTCAAGCTTGAAAGAAACAGACTACCCTCTAAGATACATTTGTACATTTTTCGACAGAAAAATTTCCCGGCCAAAGGCCGGATCCTCTTAAAATTGCAGGCTCGCTATCGCTCGCCAGGAACAAATCGTCACCTAAATGGCACAAAGGTCTTGCTATCGTTAAATAAATGGGACGAAAGGACTTAAAATTGACAAACTAATGGGGCGAACGTCTTAAAATCTCAAAACTAATGAGACTAAGCATGCGAAAGAAGTGGTCCAGAAAAACGACCCATCCCCCCTTAATGAAGGCAAATAATAACAGGAGAGACATGAGAGAAAGTAAAACACCTACTTATATAAATGTGTATGAAGGAATGCGAGACTAAGACGAGGCAGGAAGAAACTTGAGAAGGCAGTAAGAAGCGGGAGACTTAGAGGAAGAAAACTTGGAACATTAATTATAAGAGGGGGAGGAGGAGCTTGGAGGACAAAGAAGAAGAAGAAGAAGAAGAGTGAGCAGCAAGAAGAAGAAGAAGAGGAGGACAGGTAGATTAAGAGGAAGAGGACTAGGTAGAGGAGGGAGAATAGTAACAATATAAAGGTTAACCCCGTTCTCCACCGGCGACGTCTTTTTAATTTTCTTCTAGCTATATTTATACGAATGTATGCAGTTTAAGAAGGATTTGTGGTGGTAAAAAGAGTTAAGTAAGATAGTTCGAAGCCTGTTGATTGCTGGAGGGTCTTTCTAACTGAATACAATCGTCTAATAGTAGCCTGAATACAGCTAAAAGCAAGTCATCGGTACTGAAGGGGTTTAAGGAAAACCATGGGGGCATGGCAATTTGATAATAAGTGAAACGAATAAGCAATAAAGAACCAAATGATAAATTGAAATACCAACCCTGGACAGCAATACACTTAAGAAAGCACGAAGAAGCGGGCAAATGCAAATCTAAATATTGGTAACATAATAATAATTATCTTAAAGATGGATGGAAGACAGACGAGTAGACACAAACATAAAGAATAAAGGAGAAGTATATTGCAATAACAGATCATACAAAAAGATATACGTGGGGAAAAATATACATGAAAAATAAACAAACAGGAGAATGAAGGAAATAAAAGACTGCAAGACTAAGACAAGGCAGGAAGAAACCTGAGAAAGAAGTCAGAAGCGGGGGACCTCGGAAAGAAAAGTTGTGGCATTAATTATAAGGCTGGAGGAGGAAAGGGAGAATATAAGAATTATTAAGAAGACGAAGAAAAATACGAAGTAACAGAAGAAAAACATAAGAATCTGCTGTAAAAAGGAATAGGAATGTGTACAGTATATAGGACAAGGAATAGGGATGTGTACAGTATATAGGACAAGGAATAGGAATGTGTACAGTATATAGGACAAGGAATAGGAATGTGTACAGTATATAGGACAAGGAATAGGAATGTGTACAGTATATAGGACAAGGAATAGGAATGTGTACAGTATATAGGAATAGGAATAGGAATGTGTACAGTATATAGGACAAGGAATAGGAATGTGTACAGTATATAGGACAAGGAATAGGAATGTGTACAGTATATAGGACAAGGAATAGGGATGTGTACAGTATATAGGACAAGGAATAGGGATGTGTACAGTATATAGGACAAGGAATAGGAATGTGTACAGTATATAGGACAAGGAATAGGAATGTGTACAGTATATAGGACAAGGAATAGGAATGTGTACAGTATATAGGAATAGGAATAGGAATGTGTACAGTATAAAGGAATAGGAATGTGTACAGTATAAAGGAATAGGAATGTGTACAGTATATAGGACAAGGAATAGGAATGTGTACAGTATATAGGACAAGGAATAGGAATGTGTACAGTATATAGGAAAAGGAATATATGAATTACAATTGGTATATGGTAACAAAGAAAGGGTTCTCGGATAACTCTACTAGTAGGCCAATTCAAGCAGTAGATCTAAACCATTGTCAATTTAACCAGTACAGGTCCGACAAAACTAGTGTCAATTTGATGTTCTGGTTTAATATTAATTTCCGCAGACTACACAGACTCGTACGCAGCTGTATGTTAAAGAAAGTCATATATATGACTTTATATGACATATATATGACCGCTTCCTGTCCGTTATAATCTATATGTTATTAATTTCACCACAAAGCCAAACTCCTCCAATGAAATTAATGAAAGCATATATGTGATCCACCGAGATAAGCCATGGGGAAATATAATGCAGAGTATATTGCTACTGTTTTACCATTAACCATTTTATATATTGCAGTAGGTCCATATTTACTGGGAAAGCTAAGATTATAGCGGAATGAACGTGTATGGTTTATATAATTTATGTACATATGTTATAAGGTAAGTTTGGCAAACATTTGTATGTGACTGGCAAGGAATAGTTAAAGAAATGCATTTAGTATGTAATCACATACAATAGATACAAACATAAAAGAACCTGCAAAATATACAGATTTATAATTTGTGTGGGGGATGGGAGTTAGTGTAGTATTGACTGTGTTTGTGGCTTCTATGGTAATGCAATAGATAATTATATCTTCGTCGCGTTGGCGGAGTCGTCAATGTGTCATACTGTAGAAGGTATAAATATATTCTGCAAAGTAGTAAGGAGATAGTGTTTGTATTGTGCTTAATTATCTACACTAATTGAGATACCGAAACAGGGAACAGTAACACTTAAGGCGATATCACCAAGCAATTTTCCCGTCAATTTTTACGAGCAATTGTAATAGAAGATAATAGAAGATCCATAAGTATTAAACTAGCTAATATAATCTACCTTTGATCTACTTTCCCATTCCATATGTGAAAGATCCTGAAAATAATGCGCTGCATTTATGCTAAACTCTTTTCAAAACTGGGGTGATGTGGTGATATGCAAAGGTAGTTGGGGATTCTGAGCTTTTGCAGGGTATGGGGATGGCCAAATAGCTTGTTGTAGTCGGAAGTCTACTTTTCATTTATTATCTTCGCTCGTTTCTCGTTCTAGGCTACTCGGTGCTACTCGGAAATGCTAATCCGTGCCTCAAAAGGAATACTACTCAAGTGAGCGAGAGAGACAAGAGGAATACTTCATGTCTGGATGGGTCCCCCAAAACTCGACCAGAAGACCATTTCATCCAGAAGATGTAAACCAGTGCCAAATCAACTAGTGTCAAGTAAGTAGGTGTAAAATTGAAGTTCTAACCTTAAGCCTGTGAACCACATTGGCAAACTTAGACGGCGAATCACAGCAAATAGGTATACCCATGTGTTCCCCAACTAATTTGTTAATTATCACCAAGTGCGCCGGAGGTTCTCCTAAGCTTTGCCGGACTTTGCATTTATTTGTGCAACTGGCAAAACGTTTTTGAACATGAACAAAAATTTACAACTAATTGAAAGTTCGCCGGAATGTCGCAGAGCATTCACAGGCTTTGCACGGTGTATGCAGAGACATTACCGCGTTCGCTACATTCGCAGTCTATGGTGAATATGGCGAATGTTCTGCAATACCTAGGCAAGCATTGGCAAATATCCGGTGATGAAGTGGCATTTATTAGCGAATTGCTAGCATTTGTAGCACATTTTATGTGCAACATACACAAATGTATACATACACAGATATAAAAACTGAGTGTTCCTCACGAAGCGCGGTTCCGGTCTCACGTCCTAATAGCGGCGTTCCAGGCAACCCAGTTAAAAGCTACCTCACTTGTCAGATTCTTCAATTTAAGATCAGATCGCAAAATCTGATCCCACGTCTTTCTTGGTGCGCCCCTTGGTGCAGCTCCCGCCACATTCATGGACTTGCATCTTTTCACCCAGCTGTGTTCATCCATCCTCTCCACATGTCTAAACCATTCAAACCTGCTAGTATGCATCACATCACTGATGCTTTTTATACCTAACCTTCTCCTTAGCTCAAAATTTAGATAAAGCTATTTAGTTTATTAAGGAACGTACAGCGTTGATCATGGGCCGCATGATATGTGAGAGTTTATGTTTTCACCGGACGATTTTGCTTCACTTAGTATTCCCCATACATATCATAAGATATACTTGCGAATTATTTTGTAAAGCTAGTGATATTTATTATTAATGGAAGCATTAACTCAATCTGTTTGCCCATGCATAACTCATTCCTTCAGTTCAATGCCAAAATAAATCCCAAGTTTCATTGTATAAACGAGCTATGAACTCGAACAATAGAAAATGTTATATATATCTCACCTCAAACGACCCCTCCAATTAATATAACAATGTCGATTGTATTTTACCTTTCAAAAAAGCACTTCTATGATATTTTTTTCCAATGGATATCGGAATATATCAGCATTGCCAAATGTTGTATAACTGCCGCCAGTGTCTGACTAATAATAAAGCTCTATAATATATTAGGCGTCTTCACAACTGTGGCTTGTGTGTGTGAGTCATGGGATAAGTGGTTTGAAATGAGGTGCATATGCTGGCTGATTAACTAGTTTTAAATAGGACTTCAGAGGCTATCAACCCTATTGTATTATTAAGCCAGCACACTGTAAGTCAAAACTATTTTTAGGGCACCAGACCCTTTTCGAGAATTCCAGTCTCTTGTGCTGGCTGAGGTAATAATTAAGTTAAATTTTCCTAGTAACGCCATACAAAATCAACAAGTAAACACATATAGGATTATATATTACATTAATAGGCTCTGTAAAAATATCTTGATTGTCTTCAATGGTCCATATTAGTCTTGAAACAAAGTAATCAGACACAAATTGCAGGCATTAGATCCCTGAGAAGGCACTCATTGAAAAGGACGTAAACATTTAGATCTTACACTAATATTGCTGACCAGCAACAAAGATATTTTAAAATATTTAATTAATATATATTTATTGAGGCATGATGCAAACAAAGAATACTTTTTCACCTCAACTTTGTCTATATTAAGGAACACTCCGTTCTTAACATTAATCCTCCTTCACAAACCCCAATGCACTAGAATAAACTAATTAACTTTAGTAATGTTAGTAACTCTTCCAAGATTATCATACATTTCATTAACTTGCGACGACGGAGACAATTTAATATGATTGTTAACAGTAGCTTAAAATGTCAATCAACAAATAAAGTATATATAAATTATTATATATATATATATATATATATATATATATATATATATATATATATATATATATATATATGTCTTAACCCCTCTTTGGCGGTACCCGACTTAAGGCGGTCAAGAGAACCAAGGACTAAATGGCGGGGCCCGACTTAAATACAATGCGATGTTGAGCACATAATTGGCTCTGAGAGAGAGTCCGTGCGGTGGGAGGAGCGCGGGTTGGCTCTGACCGTTCGGCATGGCTCCCGTACCGCGACTGGTCCTACCTCAACACTCATCCACATCCACTGCTTCCCTAGACAAGGAAATATGTAAGGAAATTACCGTATTTTATGGATTTTTCCTTTGTGTTGCACGATCGTTGCAAGACAACCCGTGGTCGTAGAAGGATGGTTCAGGTGTCATTGGAAAGCTCAATTAACGCCCTTTCACGGATACATAATTGTATTACGCTCTGGCTCTTCTTTATGCATGAAAAAGAGCATGCAATGAAGCTCGTTTAGGGTAAATCTGCCCGCTTCGCAGGTAGTAGAAGTTACAAACCTAGCCGTTCTTTGAGTGTTAAATAAAGACGGGTTTGAATGCTATTGTAAACAGGACAAACACTTCGATATTAGAGCGCATTGCTAATTCCTTGGATAAAATAGAGGCTTACAATATGTGAACACTTTAATTTATAGTAAGAACAAACTAAAACAAGAATCTGCAGAAACCCGATTGATGCACACAAGACAGATCCCTTTCACACCCAGCCCATCCCGTCCATATGCCTATCTAATTTTATCTTGAAGCGCTTGGCTTAATACTATGAAGGCGTATGGACCGGATGGTGTTCCTGCTGTTGTATTAAAAAACTTTCTTCCATGCTGACTCCCTACCTAGGCAGACTCTTTCGTCTATGTCTCTCCTCTAACGTCTTTCCTTCTTGCTGGAAGTTTGCTCTCATCTGTTCCAAAGAAGGGTGACCACTCTCAACCCTCCAACTATCGTTCAATTGCTCTTATCTCTTGATTCTCTAAAGTTTTTAAACTATTCTTCATTCAAAATTTCTTAAGCATTTACCTTCCATAATCTACTATCTGATCGTTAGTATGGTTTCCTTAGGGCCGCTTTACTGGTGATCTCCTT
>CM064524.1:8253740-8344930 GCA_032716605.1 Paralithodes platypus
CTGCCGCCAGTGTCTGACTAATAATAAAGCTCTATAATATATAACTGCCGCCAGTGTCTGACTAATAATAAAGCTCTATAATATATAACTGCCGCCAGTGTCTGACTAATAATAAAGCTCTATAATATATAACTGCCGCCAGTGTCTTACTAATAATAAAGCTCTATAATATATAACTGCCGCCAGTGTCTGACTAATAATAAAGCTCTATAATATATTAGGCGTCTTCACAACTGTGGCTTGTGTGTGTGAGTCATGGGATAAGTGGTTTGAAATGAGGTGCATATGCTGGCTGATTAACTAGTTTTAAATAGGACTTCAGAGGCTATCAACCCTATTGTATTATTAAGCCAGCACACTGTAAGTCAAAACTATTTTTAGGGGACAAGAGACCCTTTTCGAGAATTCCAGTCCCTTGTGCTGGCCGAGGTAATAATTAAGTTAAATTTTCCTAGTAACGCCATACAAAATCAACAAGTAAACACATATAGGATTATATATTACATTAATAGGCTCTGTAAAAATATCTTGATTGTCTTCAATGGTCCATATTAGTCTTGAAACAAAGTAATCAGACACAAATTGCAGGCATTAGATCCCTGAGAAGGCACTCATTGAAAAGGACGTAAACATTTAGATCTTACACTAATATTGCTGACCAGCAACAAAGATATTTTAAAATATTTAATTAATATATATTTATTGATGCATGATGCAAACAAAGAATACTTTTTCACCCTCAACTTTGTCTATATTAAGGAACACTCCGTTCTTAACATTAATCCTCCTTCACAAACCCCAATGCACTAGAATAAACTAATTAACTTTAGTAATGTTAGTAACTCTTCCAAGATTATCATACATTTCATTAACTTGCGACGACGGAGACAATTTAATATGATTGTTAACAGTAGCTTAAAATGTCAATCAACAAAATAAAGTATATATATATTATATATATATATATATATATATATATATATATATATATATATATATATATATATATATATATATATATATATATATATATATGTCTTAACCCCTCTTTGGCGGTACCCGACTTAAGGCGGTCAAGAGAACCAAGGACTAAATGGCGGGCCCGACTTAAATACAATGCGATGTTGAGCACATAATTGGCTCTGAGAGAGAGTCCGTGCGGTGGGAGGAGCGCGGGTTGGCTCTGACCGTTCGGCATGGCTCCCGTACCGCGACTGGTCCTACCTCAACACTCATCCACATCCACTGCTTCCCTAGACAAGGAAATATGTAAGGAAATTACCGTATTTTAGGATTTTTTCCTTTGTGTTGCACGATCGTTGCAAGACAACCGTGGTCGTAGAAGGATGGTTCAGGTGTCATTGGAAAGCTCAATTAACGCCCTTTCACGGATACATAATTGTATTACGCTCTGGCTCTTCTTTATGCATGAAAAAGAGCATGCAATGAAGCTCGTTTAGGGTAAATCTGCCCGCTTCGCAGGTAGTAGAAGTTACAAACCTAGCCGTTCTTTGAGTGTTAAATAAAGACGGGTTTGAATGCTATTGTAAACAGGACAAACACTTCGATATTAGAGCGCATTGCTAATTCCTTGGATAAAATAGAGGCTTACAATATGTGAACACTTTAATTTATAGTAAGAACAAACTAAAACAAGAATCTGCAGAAACCCGATTGATGCACACAAGACAGATCCCTTTCACACCCAGCCCATCCCGTCCATATGCCTATCTAATTTTATCTTGAAGCGCTTGGCTTAATACTATGAAGGCGTATGGACCGGATGGTGTTCCTGCTGTTGTATTAAAAAACTTTCTTCCATGCTGACTCCCTACCTAGGCAGACTGTTTCGTCTATGTCTCTCCTCTAACGTCTTTCCTTCTTGCTGGAAGTTTGCTCTCATCTGTTCCAAAGAATGGTGACCACTCTCAACCCTCCAACTATCGTTCAATTCCTCTTATCTCTTGCTTCTCTAAAGTTTTTTAAACTATTCTTCATTCAACATTTCTTAAGCATTTACCTTCCATAATCTACTATCTGATCATTAGTATGGTTTCCTTAGGGTCGCTTTACTGGTGATCTCCTTGTTTATCTTACTAACTCTTGGTCATCCTTCCTTCGGGACTTCGGTGAGACTTTTTGTTCTATTGCGCTAGACACATTAAAAACCTTTGATATAGTCTGGCACAAATCTCTAATTTCCAAGCTACCCTCCTTCGGCTTCTATCCCTTTATCTGTGCATTTGTCTCTAATATACTTTCTAGCTGTTCCATAGCTGCAGTAGTGGACAGCCATCGCTCACATCCTCAACCTAGCAACTCCGATGTTCCTCAGGGTTCAGTCCTGTCGCCAGTTCTCTTTCAAATATTCAGTAATGATCTTTTCAACTGTACTTCTAGTCCCATCCACTCATATGCTGATTTCTTTCCCTTACACTATTCTACTAGTTTTTCACAACAACCAAGCATGAAATCACTCCAAAGGCCGCGAGACGAGGCCATGGAACGCCTATCTTTTGATCTATCTATTATCTCTGATTGGGGCAGAGAAAATCTTGTTACTTTCAATGCTTGCAAGACCCAATTTCCCTCTCTATCTGCCTGTCACAATCTACCACAAGACTATTAATTACTCTTCAACAATACACAAATATACCCTTCATCTTCTCTCAATAGTCTTGGTGTATCTTTTTCATCTAACCATTCTTGGAAAGATAATATTACCACTCTTGCTAAAACCGCTTCCCAGAAGTTAAGTATGTTCAACCATCTCTGTGGGTTCCTCACCCCCGCACAACTTCTTGCTATGTATAGGGGCACAATATGCCCATGTATTGAGGATTGTTCGCATGTGTGGGAAGGTTCCACCCATACCACACTTCTCAAAAGAGTAGAGTCAACAGATTTTCACCTCATCAACACACTTCCTCTTACTCGTGCCCTACAATATATTTCTACTCTCCGCAATCTTGCATCTCTTTCACACTTCTATCGCTATTACAACAATCAGTGTTCTTCAGAGAGATCTCAGTGCATACCTCTTGCTTTGTGGTGAATGCGAGGCACCCGCCTTTCACCACAGTACCACTCCTAGTCTGTCCAACTCTCAAATCCAGGAATTAGCACATTTTTCAGTCTTTCTTCTAGTCAACTAGTGAACTCTTGAAATATCTCCCTCAATCAATATTTCCATTATCCTATGGGTTAAACTGCTTTAAGCTTCGTGTCCAGGCATGTTTACCTCAACGCCCTTTGAATTTGACTCTCTGCCACTCTTTTGGCTTTGGGGATATACTCGTTACAGACAACCTGCCTTGTTTCTCCTTCATTCCTATAGACATAATACTATAATAATAAATATAATACGGTAGAATTGACTTTGAAAGTCTTAATCACTCTTATAAAACTCCATATGAAACGTTTTGTAATTTTCGTTACCGTTTGTGCTTTAGTGACACCCAAATGATATGTACAGGTTGTTTTTTATGCTTCCTGTTTATATCCTGTTCAACCCATTCACCAACATTCGTGCCGGGGGGGAAAAAAACCCGATTGTCTTATCCTGGCCCCATATTTAACCCATTCTTCTACCTTTGTGCCGCACTACCACAAATTCGAAATACCATCGCACTGCATTTACATAACTTACACAGTGTTTCGCCAAGGCCTCGCACAACATTCCTGTATATTCGCGTGACCCTATTGCCGTGGTTTGCAACATGCGCAGTAATTTCACACACAATTTGCGTGGTTTTCGCAGTGTATCGCCATCAAAAAGAGAACGGTGGTTAATGGGCAGGTTGTCTATTCTCACCAGGTACCACTGATGCAATTCGTCTTGGGGATGCAGAAGTTAAGGAACCTAGACAAAAAAACAAAAATTGAGGTTGTCTTTGTATGAGTATACTTGCGGAATGAAACTCTTTGTTTAGCCCTCTACTTATAGATGATACTCTATTAGCTCAAAATACGCTTTTTAGAAATATATACATTAATTTCCCCAACTTTTCCTTCACTATTAATATTGTCTATATTTGTAATAATTACTTATAAAATGGACGTCACTAGGGGATGGATACACAGAAGATTCACCCTAAAATTTAAACTTCATTAAGGATAGCAAACCACGCTAATGAAAAAGTATATAATTACAGTATAGTTAGATTTGTGTGCACACACCACGTCTTTTAATGTGCACGTAATTATGTATATTATACAAGAGGAAGAAGAGTAAAGTTTACATAATTTTACATATACATTTATTTTATGTATGTACTCAAAGACTCTTATATATATATATATATATATATATATATATATACCGGTATATATAATCATGTGCAACTAATATATTTATAATGATTATGTATTAATACACAGATCTTTGTGTGGAGTATGTGCGCATAACAATATGTTGATGTTTCCATCTAAAGTAATATCCCAGTAATACTGATGGTTTAGGAAGTAAAAATACTTTACCTATACTTTTTATACCCCTTGGCATTTTAACATTACACTACAAGCGAGAAAAATATATTTGAATCTGTCCGGCTCTATTCGCGTGAAGCTATACAGTTTGTCTTAATTTGAAAGAAGTATCATTAAAAAAGTGTACCATATAATTAGATTAACTTATTTTCCGTGGGAGAGGCTTCCAATACACACACAATGGCCCCAATAAAATGTTAGTCTTGTTATTATAGTGACAATAGTTAATTAAGACTTATGAAGGATTATTATCAGGTGTTGGTCCTTCAATTATCGCGTAGATAGAGTTAATTTTCATTATCAAAATTATTTCCTATAATAGTATTAGGGTAATTACATCATATGTGTTTAATGGTGATAATGTCCTAATTAACTTAGCAGCTGAATCAAATTATAGAGTTTCACATCGTCTGAATTAATTACCACTGTCCACAATATCCTATTAAGAAAGGATTTTCTTGATATTAGATTAGTTAGTTAGTTAAAATATTCCTATCGACCCTATTGGATTATTAAGCCAACACGCTTTAAGTCAAGAATCGCGTCAGTACTAGAGCCCCTTTACGAGAACTCCAGTCCCTGCCTGTTATTATATCGTAATTAATTTGACAAACTAATGTCAGAGAAAAGAACAACACGTCATTGTTATTAAAGAGCTTCTCGATATAGTATTTGATATACTCATTGACTGAGACTTATTTCACAATTTAGATAAAGCTGTTCAGTTTACTAAGGAACGTTTAGTGTTGATCATGGGCCGCATGATATTAAGGAACACCCCGTTCTTAACATTAATCCTACATTACAAACCCCAATGCACTAGAATAAACTAATGAAAGCATATGATCCTCCCGGGATTCGAACTCGGGACACCACACCCAGAACATAATGCATCTAATCCATTACACCACCAACACATATCTGAAAGTTTGTGGTTTCACCGCACGATTTCGTTTTACTTAATATTCCCCATAAATACAATTAGTTATATTTGCGAATGATTTTATAAATAAGTGTTATTAATTTTTAATGAAAATATTTGCTAAATCTATTTGCCCATGCATATCTCATTCCTTCAGTTCAATGCCAAAATAAATCCCAAATTCCATTGTATAAACGAGCTATGAATTCGAACAAAGGAAAATGTTATATATATCTCACCTCAAACGACCCTCCAATTAATATAACAATGTCGATTGTATTTTACCTTTCCAAAAACACTTATGTATATATTTTCCAATGGATATCTGAATATAATATCAGCATTGCCAAATGTTCTATAATTGCCAGTGTCTGACTAATAATGGAGCTCTTTAATATATATTAGGCGTCTTCACAGCGGGGTTTTTTTCTATGTGGATGAGGGAGACAAAAGGCAGAACTGCCTTTGACGAATGCCTCCCCCAGAGTTAAAGGAGTGATAGAGCCAAAATGCCTGGACACACGGAGTTTGAAGTAATTTAAGTCATAAGCTGAGAGGAATATGGATTTAGAGAGAAAGTGCCAGAGCTCAGCTGTTGAATAGAAGAAAGATTGGGAATATCGTTTCACTCTTGGATTGGAGAGTTGCACAGAATAGGGGTGGAATTATGTTGCGAGACGGGTGCTATGTACTCTACGTAGAGGAGGCGGTATACACTGAGAGAGCTCTGAGGAACACAGTGTATACCACCTCCTTTACGTAGGGTATGTGGTACCCGTCTTGCAACACAATCCTACCCCTACTCTGTGCAACTCTGCAACCCAAGACAGAAACTATACTCTCAGTCTTTCTTCTATTCAACAGCTGAGCTCTGGAACTCTCTCCCAGAATCTGTCTTTCCCTCCTCTTATGACTTAAATTGCTTCAAACTCCGTGTGTCAAGGCATTTTGGCTCGAACGTCCCTATATTTTAGCCCTGTCACTACAGACAGTTATGTCTTTTGTCTCCCTCACTCACATAGAAAAAAAAATAAAGTAAATTACAATACTATCATGGTTGTCATTTATCTCTAACCATGCACTCTAAGTTTCCCTCTTCAGTACATACCTTACCTTAGAAAGAATCTACCGAATATGAGACAAACTACGGTAGTCCACATCCCTTGCTTCCCTGGAGATCGATACTGTACGGAGTACCGGGTAAATCATCAATATTCCAATCCCTTATGGGGCGTTATCGCTCTCTGGTCGTATCTTAAATGTCGGAATTCTTAGTACAAATCGGTATAATAAGTTACAAATGAGTAGTGTTTTTAGCATGAATCAGCTATGCGGTAGTGGGCAAGGAATGATATGTCAATATAATGTATGTGTGTGTTATGTCTCTCACGTTGCTGCGATTTATTCTAACTTGGGATATCCAGGCCCAGAGGAATTATGAGGGTAATGTGAGAGGGCCCCAGGATGGCCTTCAGCAGAGTGACGAAACCCAGTGTAAGATAAAACGTCTAAATAGCTGATGACCCCTAAACAATTGATATTGTCATATAAGTGAAGGGATATCCAAGAACAAGAGCGTAGGCCTCGTGTATAAGTACAGTCAATTTGTGTGGTCTTTAAAATACAGGCTGCAGCATGCAAGGAAAGCCCTGAGGGACCTTTAAAGTTTTACGATAGGGTAATAATGTGTATGATAATTTTTGAACGCCCAAAATTAAGGAATAAACACACAATTTCTTAAGTAGGACTGAATAAATTGGGCCCACGTAATATCTAAAGGTAGGTAACGAGTAGGATACGAAGACCGCCCCTCACCTCACGCCATCCTCCCATCACCACCTAAATCCCTCAGCCTTTGGTGCAGGAAATGACGGAAAATGGCTCTTGTATTTAATTCTGGGAGACTAACAGAATTTGAGGGAAACTGCGAGCTTTTCCGGCGAGGCGAGATCTGGCCACGCACGCTACCCCACAGGCTCACACGCACGCATGAAGGCACAGGCAGACACATACGCATACATTCGCACACACATACATACATGTACACCTATTCACTTGTACACTATATTCTGCATACAAACACGCGCATTATTGGGATATAATATATTTTGTATTTGGTTTCTGTACACTATCGCAAAGCTCACCCACACTCCATAAAAATACCCGCCAGGTTTTCAATTCAATAGCATTGTATGCAAATTCACATGTTAAAAATATGCATTAGGCGACAGTACCTTATAATTATGTGAAAAGCTCACTATACTCTGTTTCTTTTCATCTGACGATAAATTAAATCCCTTAGCAGCGAATGTGTCGATAGTTAATGGAAACTTAAGAAATTACTTTGTATCTGCATCATATTAAGACCAAGTATATATAATTAGCAACCATATATCACTACAAAATCTTCAAAATAATTGAGAAATCTTGAAGGGAACCTTGCAACTTACCGTCAATTGAAAAGAAACAGACTATACTGTAGGTGGGGTGAACAGTATGTGAAGTGAAATGTGAAGGGACAGTAGGCAGTGCAGGTATGGGGCACAGACCTAAGCTGATAAAAACTTGTTATCTGAAATATGACTTCCAGAATTTATCATATCCACCCATTCAATCTGCAGATTGTAAAGAATATATGTCTGTAGATAGGAGTCGAATCCCCCCTCTCTCTCACTCTCTCTCTCTCTCTCTCTTGCTCTCGCTCTCTCTCTCTCGCTCACTCTCTCTGGCTAAGTGAAAGAAAGCAAAGAGTAGTTATCAACGGTGTGGAATCAACATGGAGCTCAGTAACTAGTGGGGTCCCCCAAGGCTCAGTATTGGGACCAGTGTTATTCATTATATATACCATTGATATAGATAATGGCATAAATCATTTAATTTCCAAATTTGCAGATGACACGAAGATAGGTAATGCAATAATTTCCGAAAGTGATAGAATAAACCTTCAAGCTGATTTAAATAAAGTCACAGAATGGTCGGATAAGTGGAACATGCCGTTTAATGTAAACAAATTAATGTCAGATATTGCAAATACTGTAGGTTCAAAACACAATAAATATGAATACTACATGAATGAAGAGAAGATAAAAAATGCAACACAAATAAAAGACTTGGGAGTGCTGATAAACGAAAACTTAAAATCTTCCAATCAATGCACAGCGGCTGCAAACAAAGCAAGCAGGCCACTAGGTTTCATCAGAAGAAACTTTCACTATCACAACAAAGACATAGCTTTGCCCTTATACAAAAGTATGGTGAGACCGCACCTCGAATACGCTGTGCAGTTTTGGTCACCCCACCTCATAAAGGATATTAACAAATTGGAATCTTAGCAAAGGCGAGCCACTAAACTAATCCCTTCATTGAGAAATAAATCATATGATGAAAGACAGAGAACTTGTTCTTTTTCACTTAAGCAACAAAGGATGAGAGGCCAATTGATAGTGTTTTAAAATGTTAAAAGGATTCAGTAACATTAACCTAGATAAGTTATTAAAACAAGCTGAAGACACATCTACAAGAGGAAACAATTTAAAATTATTAGGTAGGAGAGCGAATCTAGATACACCAAAAAAAAAAATCTTCACTCACAGTGTAATTAATGAGTGGAACAAACTCCCAAATAAAGTAATAGACAGCTCCTCTATAGATACATTTAAGAACAATCTAGACTCATACCACAGAACAATTGGTATAGAGTAGGCAGAAATTATCACCGTTTTATTTGTTCAGCTGAAGAGAGAGTTAGAAAAACAAACAAGTAAATAAACAAATAAAGAATAATAATTATAAAAATCATCATTCAAAATGTACATACTACTAAGGGTGATGGGTTGGATGATTCCAATTAACCCTAAAATGTACATACTACCAAGGCGAAGGGTTGCATAAATTTACCTTTCTCTTTCCCAATCTTTCCTGTAAAATTCCTTCAGGGGATTTCGAAGCCCAGCAAGGTTAATCACTTCCAACTTTTTCATGTACGGCAATTGCCGGATAGAGGGAACGGAGGGTGGGGAGAGAGCCTTCTTCTTTTCTATCCTTTCCTTCAGCTTTCCTTGTCTATATGATATGACATATCTACTAGAATTAAGTCCTGACCACCTCGTTTGGATCGTAAGGTCTGTGTGGCCAGTGCATCTATGTAAATCTATGTAAATATCTCTCTCTCTCACACATAATTTGTCGTCATCATACAGCAGCATTCATGAGCGTATTTGATCAGTTGCCTTCATTTCCGGGATTTTTATTGTCCGGGTTTGTGAGCTGTGGGTTTGTTGTTTTTGTTTATATTGTGCGGCTTAGTTGTGTACGCTATCAAATATGTTTTAATTATTCCAATAAAACCAAGTATACTGATTACTTACTACAATGCTATACTCACTAATTGAAAAATACTATTTGCATTATATATATTCAATTATCATACATATTCAATTAGCAATTCATGTTGCGAACAAATATAAATACCTGTACAATACGTAAGACATGTGCGAATTACTAGCGAAGACCATTACCCCTTTGAGTACCAGCGACGTGTGTTATATTCTAGCTATATTTAGACGTTATTATGCAGCTTCGGAAGGATCTGTGGTAGTTAAAAGAATTGTTGAGATAGTTTGAAGTCATATTATTGCTAGAGGTCCTTCCTAAGCTGAATAAAATCGTCTAATAATTGCCAGAATAGGATGAAAAGGACGTCCCTGGTACTGAATGGGTTAATGTAGACAAACATGAATAAGAAGAGGCACACGGAATACAAAAACACAACCGAACATAAAATATCAACAATATTTGGTAAATAGATTAAATTACATACTATATCATATCTACTGCTGAGTATAATCTACTGGAACATATTTGGGTCACCACTGTATTGTGTTTACATACATAACATTTCAAGACTGAGTTTTCCACACATACGTGCAGTTTCAGTCTCTTGTCCTAATGGCGGCGTTCCAGGCAACCCTGTTAATGGCTGTTTCACTTGTCAAGTTCTTGGATTTGAGATCGGCACGTATACTCCGATCCCAGGTCTTCCTCGGTCCACCCCTTGGTGCAGGTCCCTCCACAATCACAGACCTGCATTTTTTCACCCAATTTTGTTCATCCATTCTCTCCACATGTCCATACCATCCCAGTCTACTTGTATGCATCACCTCGCTAATACTCTTTATACCTAAACGTCTCCTCAGCTCAACACTTGTTATTCTATCCTTTAGTCTGGCCCCACACATCCATCTCACCATTCTCATCTCATTACATTCCATTCTGTTGACATCCTCTACTTTAACGGCCCATGTTTCTGAGGCATACGTCATTGCACTTCTAACGCATGAGGCATACACCTTTCCCTTCAGGGGGAGAGGCATTCTTTTCATGGTCAGGATTGGCAGCAGTTATCTGAACTTCCCCCAGCCACATCTAATTCTAGCAACAGTGGCAGCCTCGGCCCCACCACCGGCAGAGATGGTATCTCCTAGGTAACAAAACTTGTTCACCAGCTCCAATGACTCATTTCCAAAATTCACAGCCACAGGTCATCACTTAACACAAGCTCGCCTTTGCACACTACGCACTCAAATTTCTCTATTTCTGACTTATCATTCAGCAGGGGCCCCTTTATTCTACTACAGCACTTATTCCCATGGTGCACCCAGCGTCGACAGATGCTACATTGAATCACGTTAACGCCCACACCCTTTCCACACACTGCACATGGGTATGCACCGCTCTTTTCCACATTGCCTGGTCTCAACCTACAATGCATAACCTTGGTTTTATTAATATTTACTCTTAAACCCTTGCTCGCCATGCCCTCTCTCCATTATCTGACTTTGGCCTCAGCATCTTGCATACTGTCAGCTATTAGGACTAAATTGTCTGCATAAAACAGTTCCAACAGGAGTCCGCCTCTAAACACTCTAGACAGTGCCTCCAAGACCATAATAAAGAGGAGGGGGCTTAACACTGAACCCTGATGGACTCCAACACGGACTGCGAACTCATCACTTGGTACACCCTTCACCCTCACCGCAATTCGCTAATCCTCATACATCTTCATTATCACACGCACCAGCCACTCTTCCACACCAAGTTTCCTCATAGCCCACTGCACAACATCTCTAGGCACCCTATCAAAGGCCTTCTCCAGGTCTACAAACACAAAGTAAAGATCCCTGCCTTTTAGTGAGTATTTTTTTTATTTCCTGTATCTGCCTGACTATGAAGATGGCATCGGTTGTACCCCGTCCTGGCATAAAACCAAACTGCATATCATCAATGGAGATGCTTTGCCTGATCAAACCCTCAAAGACTCTCACAGACCTTCATGATTTGGTCAAGCATTTTCAGGCCCCTATAATTTCTTCTATCAAGCGCATCCCCTTTTCCTTTGTATATATTTACTATTACACTTTTGAGCCAATCCACTGGGATTTTCTCATCTTTAATAATGGTGTTTATCAACTCAGTGACTAAGTTGACACCAGTCTCCCCTGAGGCTTTTATCATCTCAGCGACAATGTCAGAGCACCCTGGAACTTTGCCGTCCTTCATTTTATTGATTGCGTCGCTCACTACACCTAGTGCTATCAAAGGAGGGGGTCCAGATATTGGTTTTTCGATACTAAGCTGTTCCTTATCCCATTCACACACTATATTTATCAATCGTTCATAGTGTGCCTTCCATGCTTCTCTGATTTCATTTTCTGCATACACAATCTTCCCATTATCGTTTCTAACACACTATTCACCTATAATATCCCTACTGTAATTTTTAACTCGCCTAGCTAGGTTGAAGATCCCATTGGGATTGTCAGTGTTTCACACTCGTTCGAGGACCAGGTCCTTAATGCCTTCTATAGCATTATAAATAACTCTTTTGGGAGTTCGTTTAGTTGCCTGGTATTTCTCCTTGCTTCCTCCCTTCTTCCATGCTTTGAAGCATCTCATTTTCTCTTTCACAGCATGTTCTACCTCATAGTTTCACACCAGGATGTCTTATTCCTGGGGTGACCCTTTGTTTACCCACAGACTTTGTCAGTGGCAGTGATAAGGCTATGCTTAAGAAAGTTCCATTGACTATTTACATCGTTAGGCCTAGCTTCCTTATTTCTATTAATTTCCTCCAGTTCACTATGAAACCTATCCCTAACTTCCTTGTTCGTCAGCAGCCACACTTTCCTTTTGGGTATGTATACCTTCTTGCACTTAGGATCTCTGTATAAGCTCATGTCGCACACAAGTAGCTTATAGCTGGGGGATACATTCTTCGCTCGGGATGACCTTTACATCTCGAACCAGTTTCCAGTGTTTCCTGTTAACCAAGAACTAATCTATCTGGCTACTGGAGACCCCAGAGTTATATGTGATCAGATGGCTCTGTCTTTTCTTGAACTTCGTGTTACACACAACCATGTTGAGTGCAACGCAGGACTCCAGTATATATTCGCCTTCCAGATTCCTCCTTCCGTAACCATTTCCTCCATGTACCCCCTCGTATCCATCTGCAGATGCTCCCACGTGACCATTCAGGTCCCCCCCCACTATTGTTATTTCATCCTCCGAGAGGCCTGAAATGACACGGACGGTGTCATTCCAGAAGTCCTCTTTTATCTCTTTCTGTAGACCAGCCTGTGGGACATATGCAGATATCACATTCAGAATTCTTTCACCAACTTTCAACTTCAAAACAATCAACGTTTCACTAACTCTCGTAATCTGAAGCACACTTTCCGCCAGCTCTTCAGCCACCAGCACACCTACTCCTCCTTTCGCTTTATCAGTCTCCACCCCCATCCAGTAGATCCTATTATCTTTTCTTTCTTCCGACAATCCACTGTACCCCATGCCTCTTCCACAGTGTTTCCTGGGCACAGCAGACGTCCACTCGCCTCCTCTCACACATCTCAACCACTTCATTTGCACGCAGATTCAAACTACCAACATTCACACTAGTAAGTCTGAGATTGTGGAGGGCATTTGTCCTTGTCCTGTGCGGTTATGATTCATCGGACTTACGTAGTTTCTTTTTAGGTTGTTTAGTCATAATTGGGTATTTTGGCTGGCATATGGGCATCACCCCCCCCCCCCCCCCCCCCAGAACTCCGGTTCCAGTTTACCCAGGGACCATTCCCAATACCTTCCCCCAAGAGATTACAAGGGGGTAGGATCCAGTGGCCTCAGTACGCCCCACCAGAACCAGCCGCAGGGACGCACCCTGTGCGCTTACACGGCACTACGACTGGCCTGGTATTTTTTGCCCAATGACAGGGCAGCCTCCTGGAGCGCTACTACCAGGTTCGGTCCCCATACTATTGGGCGGAAATAGCCAGTCTGGGGAACACTACGTACTGTACCCTCTGGATCCATTTCGACCAGGTTGGGCCCAGGGCGCCAGATCCGGGTCCAGAGGGAGCGACACCCACCGCCAGTGTGCCGCCATTAGGCAACTTGGAGCAAGAACAATGAAGCCCTGTCACAGCACTGTTATATGGAGACAATGCCAGCGCCAATAACAAGGCTTCATTGTATAGTGATGGCTATTTGGTCCGCAAGTTTAACACCATCCCCCCTATTAGTCGCCTTGTACGACATGCAGGACATGCAGTAGGATGCGTTAGGCATATTCTTTTTTTCCTACACCATAGGTGACACCATAGGTGACAAACCCCCTGGGGGGTTTAAGGGAGTAATACTCGCTTTTTCTGGACCCCTTTCCCCCTCATGTTTAGCATATTAGTTTTGAGGTTTTAAGACGTTCGTTCCGTTAGTTTGGCGATTTTGAGACCTTTCGCCTATTTTATTTTTCAATATTATTACCTTTCGTGCCTTTTACGTGTCTATTTTTTCCTGTCGAGCGTTATAGCGAGCCTCTAATTTTATAAGGAACTGGCCTTTGGCCGGGACATGTAAAAATGTATCTTGAAAGACTGTCTAGGGGGTGTTTTTTTAAGCTTGATGGAGGTCTAGCGAGGAAACAATATATTGATACATAAATAAACCAAACACTACCCCCTTAATGTACTGTACACAATATAAAATCTTCCCTGGGATAAAGCTTGGAAAAAGTTGTAGTGATTGAAACCAAGCATACTTACGAGAAAGAGTTCTGCAAAACTTTCGAATTACGAACCGACTAAGTAATTCTTGACATGCTAGAACCTATTTAGAAGGCTGTATCATGGGTGGAGTCGAGGCAATGCCGGAATGAAATTTCATATACTTACAAAAATGTACAGAGATACATTGATCACACAGAACTTGAGATCTGATTTAATATATGTTTTAAATTAGTTGATAAGGTGCACGAATTATTTGATAATTAATCCATGGTTTATTAGAAATTTAAGAATAATGAGTTGTAATTTGAATCTGCCACATGTATTTTGAGAGGTATAAAAAAACACGTTGTTTTGTATTTCATGCTATGAAATAATAATAACATATGCAGTAATTAATATATTGTGTTATGCCCCAGCCAAGGTGTAAAATATACACATAACATAAATACACATAACATAAATACATCAAACAAACTCACCTGTGTTATACCAAGCTTACGCAGTCTGTTCAGAAATATAACTTGCAGTATAAATAAAAGAACAGACGAAAGACTACTTACAAGTAAACAACAAACACTTGCCTGAAAACAAAAAGTGCAATAAAAGTTAAAGGACAACACGTACACGGAACAGCAATAAAGCTTCGAGGCACCAAACCCAACCCACACGCACACACACAGCACACAATCTCTCTCTCTCTCTCTATATATATATATATAATTTCGATACTGACGACGTCTTTTGATAATTGATTTCAGCTACATTCAGATCTTATGAAGCTTCGGAAGGATATGTGGTAGCTAAACTAATAAATTAAGATCGTGTGTAGCCAATAAATTGGTAGACGTTATTCCTAAGCTGAAGAAAATCATCTAATAGCTGCCAACATATAAAACAAAGGATGTCACCGGTACATAATGGTATATATATATATATATATATATATATATATATATATATATATATATAATATTAATTATAAAATGCATTCACAAAACAATAACGGGAAAAACTGAAAGACAAGAAAAGCAACAATTTACGGTAAACGAGTAGGAATTTTCACCAGAGAACCACCGGAAAATATATTATATTTTGGGTGATAATTTTAGCCGAGTCCCCGAGGAAACTGGATAGTGAGGCAGAGGGGGAGGGGAGGAGGGAGGGGGCAAGAAGGGAACGAGGGGAGAGAAGGAGTCTGACTAAGGGGGAGGTGGTAAGGAGGGGAAGAGGGGAGAGAAGGGATTGACTGGGGGGGAGGGGGAGAGGGGGGGTGTGAGTGAGGGGGAGGTGGGAAGGAGGAGAGAGGAGGGGTGTGACTGAGGGGGGGCAAGGAGGGAAAGAGGGGAGAGGAGGGGTCTGACTGAGGGGGAGGTGGGAAAGAGGGGAGGGGAGGGGAGGGGTCTGACTGAGGGGGAGGTGGGAAAGGGGAGGGGAGGGGTCTGACTGAGGGGGAGGTGGGTGGGGAGGAGGGGTCCAACTGAGGTGTACGAAGAAAGTCAAGGAACAACAAGGGACAATTTGAGTTAGTAACATAACACAACTATTAGGGATCCTTCGTGTATTTGGGGAAAATAGAGTAACATCTTAGTTATTGATTTTGAAACGCAGTGATCCTCGATATATCTGAGAACAAAGAAAAACTATTGATTCATTAGTGGCTCATTTACAAGTGCAGTCAGTCGCTAATATAAGGCAAGGTGTTTATCTAGCCAATGTTTATAGGTATCAATGGTGTTGCAGTCTATATCACGAGGAAGCACATTCTACAGTTTCACAACACGATTGAAGAAACACTAATTCATATACTCGTGTGAGTTATATGATTTGCCAATTATCTTGCAAGCATTTCCACACAAATGATTTGATGGGTCAATCGTAAAGTGCACATTACAGCTAATGTGTCGATGCCTATGGCAATTTTATAAACTTGCATTAGGTCGCTTCTTAATCTGTGCTGGGTTAAAGGATATACATGAAGTCACTAAGACTCTACTCGTATGTTGTTTTTTTTTAGATTAGGTATCATATTGGTAACTCCACACTAAACGTATTCCAGTTTGTTTATATCGTTTTTGGTAGTAAGGGCACCAGGATTGAACGCAATAATTCCAGATGAGGACGGACTAAGTAATTGTAACGAGTGAGGATCATATCTTTGGATTTATGCTCAACTGTCCTTCCTATAAAGTCAGATATTTTGTTTGCCTTCGTAATAACTACAGTGCTTTGTTGACTGGGTTTTAGGTTACTCGATATTGTTACTCCTAAACCAGTTTATCTGCCTACACTCTTAAGTTGAGTGCCATTAATTGAATAGTTTTTATTTTTAATTTATGTTGCAGATATGGAGAACTCTACATTGATAATCAAATGCCAAAATAGAGGCCAACATGACAACGTATTTATATTATTTTGCATATCATCTACATGTTCATTTGAGAGTACGGTATTTGCAATTTGTGTATCATCAGGAAACTTTAAGATTGTACAGGTGAGACCCTCTTCTGTGTCGCTAATGTAAATTAGGAAGAGAACTGGCCCTATTACCGATCCTTCGGGTACACTGCTAGTTACCTTGGTCCATTTGGATGTTTTACCATTTATGACTACTCTTCCTTTGAAAGAGCCTTTTTTCTATCCATCTACACGCATTGCCTTGTATTCCATGCACTTATTTGTGTATACACATTTGTGGAGCCTTTTTAAAATCAAGGTGTACAATACCTTCATCTTTACTCTCATTATATAGGTCAAGGATATCGTGAAGGAAGTCTAAGAGGTTTGTTAATCTGGAACAATTGTTATGGAAGCCATGTTAAGTTATCAAACGCCAGATACTTTACAAAGAAGTCCCTCAAAGATCCATCCTGTCGGCCACACTCTTTAACCTATACATGCACGACCTACCCACACACCCCAGATACAAATAGCCAGTTACGCATATGACATGACACATGTACACATAAAGACGCTAGCTAACACAGCCACACAACGCTTTCAGCAACACAAACAGGCGTAAACTATCTGCAGCCAAATCTACAGCGACTCTTCAGAAACTGGACAGCAGAACACCGTCATATCCCTCACCTCATCTTATCATTATTATTATTATGAGATGCCGAAGCCTCCAACGAGGGTGCAGAAACACCAGCATGATAAATCCGCACAAACCACCAGGAGGCACTGGAGAGAGACTACGGCAACTAAGAAGAGGGGACAAAAATAGCATCCCTGTAACAAACACACACACACACCTTTGTGTAACATACAATACATCAATGTAATTTAAATACCATATTGCAGGAATTAAAAACAACTTGACACCAACACTAAACACCCCCATTCACTTGAACATATAACATTCGGACAAATCAAAGAAACTACCACTATATGCTCAGTGGTGCGTACACTCATTGATGGAACTGGCTATCCCTGCTCCAGCCTCTAGCTACACTGAAACACATCACAACATCCTACAGACTATACAGAACTAAGCCCTAAAAATAATCACAGGCTCCACAGCTACTACACCTACAGTATAGACCATCTACACCAGTTAGCCAAAGTTAATAATCAAGGATCACCTTGACATGCGAGGCACACAAATACCTACCACAGTTCAACGCAACTCACTCCACTGCATGGCAAAACACCCACATACCAATAATAAAATAAGTAAAATCAAATATAATAAGTAAAAACAACACCTACCACTTGTTATCATACACAAATACTGTTATCACTCCCGTCTTGCCCACCCCAAACCAGCCTCTAGAAGGAAATACATACCCATCCAATCACTCAAAGACAACACTCAGCAACATACATGGTCCTGTGAAATCCGTCCCTCAGAAACCTTCCTTTTCCGTGTGGAAAGAGTCCATCTGGCTAGACTGCGATGTGGGCACCATCCGATCCTCCTGGGTTATCAGAAGAGGCATAAAGACACCGTCCGGGATACCTCCCCAGGTTGTAACCCAACCCCACATACTATTAAACATAAGGGTTGGATGGAAAGGGTGTAACTGAGGAAGAGGAGGGGAGGAACCCAACTGATGGGAAGGAGGATAGGGGTCCAACTGAAGATGGAGGAGGGGAAGCTCGGGGTCTAACAATTGTATATAAAAAGCAAGCTTGCCTACTCGTTTATCAGTCTCTACGTCTACTTCCATATCTGTCGTCTATATAGCCAGCAATTAATCTTGAAATTGATATTTAAATATGTATTGAGCCAAACCAATTTGCATTACAGTGTGGTCAATAATTATTGACCACACTGTAATTAATAATAGCTGAGCCTTTAGAGAGTAATATTCACCAGGAAGGCCCCTTTATGTTACACTCGTGAATAATAATTCCAATGCGTTATTTTCAATTAAAGTATTCGTTTGCAATCCATAATAACATATTTCTGTTACATGAGTGAGTAATGAAATATATTATGAAATTGATAATATTGTTGCTACATGTATAAATTATCCATATATACATGATGTAGGTATGCATTCATTCATAATTACATTTAATTGCATTTAATCAAGTATGCGTATGCACACTTTCTACGAATCACATTTTCATGATATGCATGTGTAGTATGGGTTAAAGGATTGAATTACTTTACCAAACTATCTATACCAAAGCTGCAAAGAATGACATTTATTTTACACAAAGGCAAGGTAAATGTTCCTTCATCTGTGGTGGCACGGTTATGATCCATATACTTAGTTCTTTTTATAAATATTCATATGTAATCCACAACTAAATCTGCAAATACTGATAATTAAGGAACAACACATAACACGATTAACCCGTTCAGTACTAGTTTCGTTATTTTCATTTTATACTGGCTACTAATAGACGATTTTATCCATTTCAAATAGGACCTCTAGCAATTAATATACATCCAACTCTCTCACTTACCCCTTTTTAGTACCCAAGATCCCGCTTAAACTGCATACAGTCGTCTAAATATAGATATAAAGAAAATGACATCCCTGGTATTAGGGGTTATACTGATGAATATACAGCTATGTAAGACTCTGGAAGAATTAATTAATGAATGAATTGAAAAAGCCCACATGACAGTGCAACAACAAAGGTCCTTGGAGTGGCTTCGGTCGCGCCGGGAATTTCCACACCTCTCACACCACACACACACATTACACAGTTTTTCCTACACCGAGAAATGACTCTCCGGCTGTCGTTTCTCGAAGACTTCTTCTAGTCGGAGACATTGAGAGCAACCCAGGACCCACGTACACATACATAATATTATGTCCAACTTGCTCAAAACCCATCACTTCGAGTCGCCACACTAAGGGTTCAGTTCTCTGCAATTCATGCAGGAACTGGACCCACTTCACCTGTACAACACTTGCCTCCAAGAAACATTACACGAACACCTGGACCTGTTCCTCATGCCCCTCCCTCTCCCAGTCAAATCCCTCGCCTAAAACCCGTCCACCTCTCCTCCCCAACCCACCTAGCCTTCCCATATCATCCACTCCCCCGCCAAAACCCGTCCACCTCTCCTCCCTAACCCACCTAACCTTCCCATACCATCCACATCCTCAACTCAACACACCACACCCCATCCTAATCCATTCCAACCCCCATCTCCTGCTCCCCAATCCCCCCCCCATCTCACCCATTCCCCCCCCCAGCCCCTCCCTCACCCCCACCCCCCCCATCCTCGTGCAGCAGCACCCAACATACATCGTGCACATAACATTAACATTCTTCAATTGAACATAGATGGCATCAACACAAAGAAACACAAAATCTCACACTTCATCAAACAACACAACATACACATTGCCATCTTACAAGAAACAAAACTCTGCACAACACAAAAAACACCCACATTTCATAACTTCACCACCATCAGACAAGACCGGGCTGTCGGCGGGGGCGGTGGACTCATCACCCTGGTACACAAAGAAATATCATACATAGTAACCAGTGTACAAACCAAATCCCTCCTCCCCCCAAATGATAACACAACAGAAATACAATCAATTAAAATACGCACTGGCAACAACTCCAACATAACCATCATAAACACATACATCCCTCCCCAAACATCCCCTACAGTACCAAATGAATACAGACCACACTTACAACACATCACAAACACCCCACACACCCCACACATCATCCTGGGTGGTGACTTCAACGCCAAGACGTCGGGCTGGTTTGTCGACAACCCCGACACAGACAGAGGGCTGGTACTACAAAACCAAACCGATAACCTCATCATCCTTAACGACATCCATCAACATATCCATATTCCTCACCAAGCCCTCTATAACCCATCATCTCCAGACATCACCTTTTGCTCCCCAGAACTCGCCCCCACAACATTCTGGAGGGTGGTCAGAACCTTAGGATCTGACCACCTCCCGATCATTATCACCACCAAAACCAGACTCACCCCAGCTAGCCACAAACACACATACACCAATTATAAAAGAGCTAACTGGGAAGCATTCACAAATGAGACAGAACAACACTTCACAACTCTAAACAGTACACCCATCACTAACATCAACAATGCTGTACACATACTCAATAAAACTATCCAAAACGCTGACAAGAAACACATTCCAAGAGGTAACAGAAAAGACACAACCCCAACTTCACACCAGAAATTCAAAACCTCATCAGACAATGCGACATACTGAAACACTCCCCAGCACCCCACACACAAGACATCACACAACAAACTCAAGCACTCAACACCCAAACTAACAACAAAATACAAGAACAACAAAAACTAAATTGGAATAACTTCCTACAAACACTTGATCACAAAACAAACCCCAAAACACTCTACAAAACACTACACAGCATCACACTTTCCAACAGCAACACAACACAATCACATGCTGCAATCACAACAACAGACTCTACTCCTTCATGTAAACAACAAGCAAACACTCTCATCAATCACTTCTCACATGTCAGCCACCTAAAACCTCACAAAGACGACCGACGTGTCATCCGACGTAAGAGACAATTCCCCACAGACCCTGACTATACACCCTTCACCAATCACCAGACAAAGCATATCATCAACAATCTCAAGCACTCACCCGCTTGTGGCCTAGACAACATAAGCAACATACACCTCAGACACCTGGGACCACAAGGCATACAAGCACTCACTAACATATCAAACTACAGCTATTCTCACAACACAATACCAGACATTTGGAAGCATGGTATCATCATCACATTCCCCAAACCCAACAAAGACCCCACGCTACCCTCCTCGCACCGCCCCACCACACTCCTTTGCTCCCCCTCCAAAGTCATGGAACGCCTATTATTACAACTAATTACACCTGACCTACCCCTAGCTCCAACACAACATGGCTTTAGGCCACTGCACTCCACAAACACTCTTCTCACAGACCTTACACAAAGGGCTTTTGACGGCATCAACTCAGCTAGACCACCACACAGATCACTATTAGCCACACTCGACATTAGTAAAGCCTTCGATGCCATCCCCCGCCACAACCTAACAAAAAAAATCTACAACACAAACATGCACAACAACACAAAATGGTGGCTGGCCAACTTCCTAGCAGGAAGATGTGCACACGTATCTTTTGCCGGTCAGTCATCTAAAATCAGAAACTTTCCAAACGGAGTCGCACAAGGATCCGTTCTATCGCCCGCACTCTTCAATCTGTACATGCACGATATAACTACACCCAATACGCCCCAAATAAACTTAGCCTCCTATGCAGATGACATAACACTCACATGCACACACCATGACCCAAAAAGAGCAACAGATCTCCTTCAACCCTATCTCAACACACTACATGGCTGGTGCACTACAAACAGACTTAATCTAGCCCCAGCCAAATCCACTGCAACCCTGCTCACAAGCTGGACACGAGAACACGAATACATCCCTGAACTCACCATAAACAACACACCCCTAACACATACACACACACCCAAAATCCTAGAAGTAACATATGATACTCAGATGACATTCAAACAGCACACCACAAACATTAAAAAGAAACTGACACCCGGACTTAACGCCCTCAGGTCACTTGCTCACACAAAATTTGGACACAACAAAGAAACTACCACCACAGTATATAAACAATACATAAGATCAGTGATGGAATACGCAAGCCCAGCCTGGGCTACTAACCTAGCTGAAACACATCATAAGACCTTACAGACTATTCAAAACAAAGCCCTGAAGATCATTACAGGCTGCACAGCTACTGCACCCACAGATCACCTACATCAAGAAACCAAAATCCTCAAAGTCAAAGACCATCTGGACATGAGAGGCACTCAATTCCTGGCAGCAGCGTCCACGAACCAAGACCACCCACTAAACTACATGACAACACACCCACAGACACCAAGACATATCAAAACAACACCCAGCACACGGTATCACATACAATTATTGTCCTCTCTCCCTCCCTGCCCACCCCGAACCAACTTCCAGAAGCACATCCATACTCATATCTCTCACCGATCCATCCACTCACTCACAGACAACACGCAGCTGCATGCACGACCTCCCGAAATCCATCCTTTCGAATCCTCCCTTCCTCGCGAGGACAGAGTCCACCTGGCCAGGCTGAGATGCGGACACCATCCAGCTCTCCTGAGCTATCAGAAGAGACTGGATGACTCCGTTGTCGACGCCTGCCCGGGATGTAACACAGCACCCCATACCATTAAACACATCATAGAAGACTGCATTTCACACAACCACTTATGCCAACAACACAATCTACACTCAATGAGAGCTCTGTGGGAAAGCCCGATCGTGGCCATGGCCTTCCTCAGGGACTCGGGGCTGTTCGGCCAGGCAGCTTAGGGAACAACAACAACAAAGGTCATTGCCATCGAAATTCTGGAAGAAATGGTGATAAAGATAATTAGATAGATAGAAGTAACTGGTATATAGAAAAGACCCGTAGATGGATAGACTGTTTTAGGATAGATAAGTAAATATGCACTTTAGATGTAAGGATATTTGAGTAAGTGGACGTTTACAGTTGCCCACATAAGTTCTGTTCCTCGTCATGATCTTATCTATGGAAGTATATTAGTATGAATGAACTGCGAGTGTGGTTTCCTTTAATCATCAGTTGACTAATCAGATGAGATATAACCACTGCATAAGAAACTACACTCTTAATTCTATCATGGGCATATATTTCCATGTATAAGATCACGGAGAGGAATATGATTAATGTGGCCAACTGTACATACATGCATACCGTAAGTATACTGAAGTGGGGCTCATGGCTACTTGAAAACCGCCTAATGATAAAACACAAAGGTAAACAATAACAACAGTCGTCTTATTCCTGCTGATGATAAGTTGTTTTCTCGCCATCCTGATTACTGGGTTATTACCAAGATTGTGTTTCTGTTTAAGAAAACCTGGCAATAATATGACGCAGAGACATAACTGTATCATATTTTTTTCATTTAAGAAGAAGAAATACATCAGATGCTAAAGGATTCAAGTTACCATCATCTGCAAAATAAACAAGGGTAAAATGAAACCCAGTTATTTATCTACGTCACTCAACAACTTTATCAAACTTTATCGCCAACTTGTCCTGAAAATCCTGTCCACTGTTGGGCAATAATATACTTTAAAAATATATATAATTTCAGGTCATTGTAGTTCTCGCAACAGCTCTTAATATTCTGTTCTAATGTAATTGCATTTATAATTGGCATAGCAGTACTTGCTTATGAAAAAGTACCTAATTCAATTATGTTAATGAGATAGCTCGTAAATGCATAATGCAATTGAATCCTGTGAATCCTGCAATTGAATCCTGTGAAATAGATTAACTTGCTCATGTAGTAATGTTCACCCTATGTGGTGGATTATGTTCTTTTATTTCATAAATTTTATTTTAGTAAGCGTTGTTTCCACATAGCGATGTTGATAAGTTAATTTGACTTTATATTGTCTTTGTCCCAGTTTTGGTTTGTTTAGTTTGCTATTGTATTTTTGTTTAATATCGATGTCTACGGCTCCAACTTCATTATAACTTGAAACACACAGGTGGTCAATTCATGTAAAGCCTAATAAATTGATAGTTGTATGCAAATATGTATAAACAAATAAATGAATGAAAACTGACCGGGATGCGCAAATAATAATATGAACAGATTAATCTCATGTTTTGTGCACACTTTATACGTAGCAGACTAACTTGGTAAGTACTAAGTAAAAAGGAATATATTTGGATAGATAGACAGAGAGATAAGTTACTTGAGGTTTAAAGGGAGATTTTACCTTGAATTTATTTTCTGGATCCTTTTTCCTTCATGTTTATCCCCATTTGTTTTGAGATTTTAAGTTATTTGTCCTATTAGTTTGGCGAATTAAAGAACTTTCGTCCCATTTCTGTCAATCTTAAGACCCTTCGTTCCATTTAGGTGTCGATTTTTTTCCTGGCGAGCGATAGCAAGCATGTAATTTAGGAGGTACCAGCCTTCGGCTGGAACAATTTTCTACAGAAAAATGTACACATTTATCTCGAAGATGGGTCTTGGGGGCATTTTTTTAAATTTGATGGAAGTCTAGGGAGCAAACTAAAACCTCTCCTTAAATTTATAGGGAAAGATACGCATCAAGAGAGTGTACGTATATTAACTATGAACAAAGTTGTTTATACTGCACATTTCCATGTGATACGAATACAATTCACATGTTTCGTAATCTAGCTTACTTCATTGCAAACTCAAAAATATAAATAATCGGTTACTTTCAATTATTTCGATAACTTAGAAATACAGTGCGCATATTTATATTCTACACTTTTGTTTCTTGCTAATGTTTCAATATTTACAAAAATGTTATTCCTAGCTATCACCGAGTGTAACTAAATATTCCATTATACGTACGACTGGTGACATATGCCTTTGACCTTTCAGAGAGAGAGAGAGAGAGAGAGAGAGAGAGAGAGAGAGAGAGAGAGAGAGAGAGAGAGAGAGAGAGAGAGAGAGAGAGAGAGAGAGAGAGAGAGAGAGAGAGAGAGAGAGAGAGAGAGGGGGGGGGGGGGGCGGGGGGATTATGGAACGACCGACACATACTGTTATATTTGAGTTAAATGTTTTTTGCCTCACTTATTCATGTTATTGTTAATGATTTGTTTTTGCACCTAAGTTCCTCTTCTTTTTCCTTTTGTTTTCATTTGCTCTCCGTGTATCTTCCCATCCTTTATTTTTGTGTTTTCCGTATACTGTATGTACTGTGCATTTCTTTTTTACGACGTCTCTCTCTCTCTCTCTCGCTCTGTCTCTCAATGTTTAAGGGTAATGTATAATTCATCAGAAAGCCTATATTCCACCCTGGGCAGCGCACCACTTTTCCCTCCTATTACTAATTCACATCCACTCATTTATAATTCCATCCCTATGCCTATCTTCTACCTCGCCTCTATATCACCTTCTTCCCCTTAGGTACAAAGGAGTACAAAGGAAATCAAGCAACAACAGATCTAGTGACCCTTCTAGGCTGCTTGTCCTCCAAAACACTGAGGATCAAGTGTCCAAATAGTGGTTTAGAGTGGGTAAGGGAAAATTCGGAAAGGGAACTACTGCCCTGGAGCTAACGTCCGTGGCAGGATTAGGATGTTAGTAGGGGACATATGGGTTAGTAACCTAACGCAATTAGGTCTATAATTATGTGATCTTTCGTATATCTGGGAAAAAGAAAGTAACGTCTTTGTAATATATTGTATATATGCAGTATTGTATATATGCAGTATTGTATATATGCAGTATTGTATATATGCAGTAATTCCTTGATGAATCTGAGGGGGGAATATAATATAGTTATTCATTTACAAACGCAGTCAGTCGTGGGTTTGAGGCAAGATATTTGTCTAGGCGAAGTTTAAAAGAATCAACGGTGCTGTAGTCTATAACGTCTCGGGGAAGCCCATTCCACAAGTTGACAACTCGATTGAAGAAAATATGATTAGATTCGTGTATCCTCTCTATTTAATTTATCTCTAACTCTAACACACACACACACACACACACACACACACACACCACACACACACACACACACACACGCACACACGCACGCACGCACGCACGCACGCACGCACACACACACACACACACACACACACACACTCTCTCTCTCTCTCTCTCTCATACACACACACCAAAGTCAAAGCACAGATGAGTAATGCCCTCAATACCTTTTATGCAATAGAAGACCTTAGTGATATCCTAACAGCATCGCCAGCTCAGACAGACAATTCTGATTATCTGAATATCTGCATTACAGGGGGAGAAATATTGAAATGTTTGGACAAACTCAAGTTAAATATGTCGCCTGGACCCGACAAAATCTCCCCTAGAGTACTAACATAATCTAAATGTAAGCTCTCCAAACCACTGACATTGTTTTTCAAAAAAATCCATAATCCCATTCCGAGAGCATTTCATGTGTCTTCACCAACCAACTTTATTGCTAAACTCAATTAATGGAATCAACAAATACATGTGGCATTCCAAGAACTCGAACCTAAGATACTCACACCGAAATTCCACCCATTTATGCATTGCGCTATCAAGGCTGGAGAGTGGAAGATTCCTAACGTAACACCGACATTTAATATAGGCATTAAATCTTTACCTAGTAACTATCATCAAATTATCTTCACCTCAGTTGTCTGTAAAATGCTATAAGAACTCATAAGTAACAGATTTGTAAATCACTTAGAGGAGAACAACATACTCAAATATATTAAATATGGCTTCCCTAACAAACGTTCCTGTTTAACGAACGTCTTAGACTTCTTCCATAATATCCTCAACTTATATGACGAGAGTAAAGCTGTCGATATTATATGCCTTGATTTTCGAAAGGCCTTTGACAAAGTACCCCATTAATGTTCATTGATTAAATTAAAAGTTCATGGAAAACAAGGCGGAGTGTCGAGACGGATAGAAAATTGGCTCGGTGAACGAAAGAAATAGGGTAGTTATAAATGGTAAAGCATCGAAATGGCCAATGTAACTAGCGGGGTACGCGAGGGATCGGTAATAGGGCCAGTACTGTTCTTAGTTGACATAAATGATGAGGGTCTCACCTGTACAATATCAAAGTTTGCAGGCAATATAAACATTGAAATTACTGTACTCTCAAATGAACATGTAGAAGATATGCAAAATATCCTAGATATGCTGTCATGTTGGACTCAAATTTGGGAAATGTGTTTTAATGCGGATATATGTAAAGTACTCCATATATGTAAAGTACTCCATATATGTAAAGTACTCCATATATGTAAAGTACTCCATATATGTAAAGTACTCCATATATGTAAAGTACTCCATATATGTAAAGTACTCCATATCGAGACCCATAATGAGAAATCAAAAAATTCAAAGAAAGGCATTCAGCTTAGGAATGTAGACAGAGAATCAGATTTGGGAGAAAAACAATCGAGAACCTAAACCAAGTCAACAATGTACAAAAGATGTTTAGAAGGCAAACAATTTAATTAGCTTTATATGCAGGTCATTTGAGCATAAAGATGTAATCCTCACTCTTTACAATTGTTTAGTGTGTCCTCTTCTGGAATGTTGTGTCCAACTTTGGTCCCCCTGCTACCAAAAAAAAAAAAAATAGACAAACTGGAACGAGTTCAACGTTGAAGTACTAAAATTATACTTAGTCTAAAAACTTACCATACGAGGAGTGTTTTAGAGAATTCAATATATTTCCTTTAACCCAGCGTAGATTAAAAGGCGACCTAATTCAAGTGTTCAAAACATCAAAGACCTCGACAACATGAACTGAAATGAAATACTTGACATCGACTTTTGCTCTCATGTTTTTTTTTTTTTTTTTTTTTTTTTTAATTTATAATATATAATTCCATGTCTGCGAGTTCGTTAATTACTATTGCTTTTGAACAGTGACTCTGCATCAATGTTGTCAATGCCCTTTAGTATATTGTAGAGTTTAGGAAGTGTTTGTAGCGGGTGTAGGGATGTGGCTCGCCCATCGCCCGTCATTTGTGTGGCATATATAACCCTTGTAGGTTGGGCCTGGGAGCTCCACCTCCAAAATTAACTCCCACTGGTGGATCAGCAAGCCTCGAAGCTGGGCCGTTTGCCTGGAAAGGACCCAGTTCTGGCTGATCCTCCCTACCCCTTTAAGGGGAGGCAGTTGGTTTTTCTGGCCCCTCTTCTCCCTCATGTTTAGCCCATTGGTTTTTAGATTTTTAGACATTCGGCCCATTAGTTTGGCGATTTTAAGACTTTACACCCCATTTATTTGTCAATATTAAGACCTTTCGTGCCATTTGGGTGTCGATTTTTTCCTGGCGAGCGATAGCAAGCCTGTAGCTTTAAGAGTAATCGGCCTTCGGCCGGGACATTTTTCTACCGAAAAATGTACAAATTTATATCGAAGGGGGGTCTTGTGGTTGTTTTGTTTAAAGTTTGATAAAGGCTTAGAGAGCAAACTAAACCCCCTCCTTAAACTATTGAGCCGAACCAGTAAATATGCTGCACAATACCGTCTGGGCTCCCTTGGGTAATATATGGTTTTGGCTACTGACTGACTGACGTAGAGGTAATTGAGATCGTTTTTACCCCATTCACTTCCAGAGGTAATTCCTAAAGCTGCTAACATTTTCCAATGTCAACCATCATACAATGAATATGCTAGTATTAAGATGAAGGGCTTTAATAATTCTTCTAATGTCAACCATCATACAATGAATATGCTAGTATTAAGATGAAGGGCTTTAATAATTTAATAATTTAATAATAATGAATATGCTAGTATTAAGATGAAGGGCTTTAATAATTCTTCTCAACAAAAGTATGCAACGTATAATCATCAAGGTATCGTCCTTATGTACAACATTAAGGACTTTTCTTTATAGCAGACGGAACATTTGATTGCTTGACGTGAAACCTGCTGACCCCATATGACAAACACCGGGGATGCTGTCCATTAACGCTATTGATGCAAAGGAACAGGATTTCCGAGCGTAACTTATCATCAAATATAATGACTGTCACACTTGAACATTTATCGTCCATGTTCGATGGTAATTTCTTTCTGACAACATTTCTAGTATACTGTATGTTGTTTTTTCCCTCTATGTGAGTGAGGGAGTCAAAAGGCAGAACTGCCTGTGATGAGTGCCTCCCCCAGAATTGAAAGAGTGACAGGGCCAAAATCAAGGGACGTTCGAGCTAAAATGCCTGGACACACGGACTTTGGAGCAATTTAAGTCATAGGAAGTGGGAAAGACTGATTCTGGGAGAGAGTTCCTGAACTCAGCTGTTGAATAGAAGGAATATTGACAATAACGTTTCACTCGTGGGTTGGAGAGTTGCACAGAGTAGGGGTGGGATTTTGTTGCAGGACGGGTGCTACGTGCTCTAGAAACTACAGTAATCTGAAGAAAGATAAAGTTTAACTTAAAGGACATATTTATTTACATTTTTAACTTGTATGTTGCCAGACCAATGGTGACCTTAAGTATTGAGAGCAAAATCGCTTGAGTGATACCAGCTTTATGCAACCACTCTCCTAACCCTTACAGTACCGGTGACCTCTGTTTTATCTTATATTAGCTATATTTAGATGATTTTATGCACCTTAAGAAGGATCTGTGGGAGTAAAATGGATGCATGGGAGAATTGGGGTCTTTTAGTTGCTACAGGTCCTTCCTAAACTGCACATAATCGTCTAAATATAGCAACAATATAATAACAATGACGTCGCTGGTACAGAAGGAGGTAATGTGGCATACTCTTTCTGACTGACAGACGTAACGAGTTTTCTTAATTAACCTGGAGAATAGTTGAATACTGTTACTGGCGGCTTTTGTGATGCAACTTTAATCAAGAGAGAACACTTTTAGAGGTGACTTCTTTTGTTTATACCAACACTAACACAATAACAAATCTTAACCTAAACTGATCTAATAAAAATATGCCATGACCATTATCCTTAACCCAATCCTATATTAACGTAATGGCTGTGCCAAGTTAGGATAGGTCACACACACACACACACACACACACACACACACACACACACACACACACACACACACACACACACATATATATAAATATATACCGGTATATATAGTATATATTCAACTTACTTCTGGTGTATTCAGTAATATTTAGTTTAATATTCGTAATTAACTATTTTCACTCCCAACACCAAACTCCCTCAAATAAAATTTATGAAAGCATGTGGTCCTCCCGGGATTCGAACTTGGGATACCACATATGAAACTTAAGCCCTCTAACCATAATACCATCAAGATTCTTAATGGGGAAAATAAAGTGAGACGTTGAATAGAGTAGTCACACGAGGAAGGGGACCATAATGACTTCCTGCCTTTGATGTCAACACTGAAAACATAGCCTCTCCTACTACTGTGTACTCAATTTCAATTGCGGGACCTCCTTCTCCCTCATGTTTAGCCCCATTAGCTTTTAGATTTTAGTCTTTTTGCCCAATTATGTTGTCAATTTTAAGATCTTTCGTGCCATTTAGGTGTCGATATTCTCCTGGCGAGCAATAGCAAGCTGGTATTCTTTAAAGGGATATTTTTCTACCGAAATATGTACATATTTATCTTGAAGGGGGGTCTAGGGAGTGTTTTTTTAAAGCTTGATGGAAGTCTAGCGAGAAAACACAAAAATAAACTAATGAATAAATAAATAAACCAAACAATAACCACTACCCCCTTAAACAAGCTGTAGCCATGTTCAGTCACTTTCACTGATTTTTTTCATGTACTGAACAGAATAGTGTGTGTTATAGGGGCCTTGTTATAGTTTAGTGTTCTCATTACCATTGTGTCCAAACAACGCGTGTAGACATTATCCATGGTGTAATATTATCCCTTTCAGGATCATGAAAATTTGCCCTATTGTATCTGGATATTATTGTGCGATTTTAGACAGCTTACGAAAGAACTATGGCAATCAAAGGGCTAACGTCCATTTTATTATCCTTTTAACTACCACAGATCCCTCCTTTACATTATAACATCGTCTAGTAACAGCCAGAATAAACTGTCAACAAGCGAGTCAAAATCCTCACGAGGTTAGTATATATAATTTTACATAAGTTATTACCTGTAAATAAATACTTTGAAAATAATTGGGTGTACATTCGCTATTTACAACGAAAGTAATACCATTCCCAACCATATATAAGCAAACAACAGATCCCCGGGCCGCTCACCACTGTAGACAAATTGTGCTAAAAAGGTACATAGAAGGCCTCAGAGTCGGACGGACCCTAAGTTTAGTGGTCAATCCTGTAAGCCCTTCAGCAAACTGGCACAGGTTGTCCTTCTCACAGGGGATAGATCCGTTTGGGGGCATTTTGTGTATGGTCAACCTCATAAAGGGGAGTAAGGCATCAGGAATTGATAGATAGATAGATAGATCCACGGGCAAATCTTAATCGTCAAATGAAATACTTGTGAACATTCCTAGTAAGTGAAGATTATACTTTACTCCCCTACTTTCCCAATCAGTAACCCTGTCATATTTCCTCACTAATCTATGCCAAACTTCACATGGTAAGAGTATAATTAGTAAGGTATGTATTTTTATCGATTTTACCTAAGACATGCATCTGTGACATATTTTTGGCGTGAGAGTAACAAATTGCACAGCTCACCAGGATGCATATTATATTATATAACTTAACTACGCTGCAGAGAGTTAACACAATCCCTGCATAGTCCTAATAGCTAGATGTCTTCACCGCTCTGTCTGGCGTTATCCCCAATTTGTGCTCAATATGCATCGTCCCAGTGCAGTATCCCTAGCAGTGAGTGATTTTAAACTAGTTCCAATGGAAAATTCAGGTCCAATTTTCCCTATTCATGTCTAAATCATTCATTCCCCTTTCCTCTTGCCTTGAGGATATCAATCATAACTTTCCCAGTGTACCACGACCGGCGGCCGGGTCCTGTAATGAGTTTATTATCCCTTCCTCTCCCTTCCTCTATCGTAATTTAACACTCGTGATAACTCAATGAAATAAACTTAGCTTATTGAGTGTTGTGTTTGGAAGACCGTATGAGTTATTCCCTATACCATGAAATTAACCTCATATTCGTACCTAGTATATACAGTAGCTGTTACAAATAAATGTGAAAGTAGACCTGCTCATGGTTGAATTTCAGCTTCCAAATCACCTCTTGTTTGGACACACACTCTCTCACAACCGAGGCCTATAGCAAACTGATACTGCTATGGGAGTGAAGGTTAGAATCTTATGGAAGCATCTGTTAACCGGTACAGTATCGGTGACGTCCTTTTCATTTTATTATGGCATCTATTAGACGATGTTATTCAGCTTAGGAAGGACGTTTACACATTAAAGCGCTACAGAATATCTCAATTGATAATTTTAGCTAACATATATCTTTCCTAAGCTTCATAAAATCATTTAAATACAGCTAGAATGCAATATATAAGACGTAGTCGGTACAGAAGGGGTTAACAAGCAGATCAGCTCGGTACTACCAAGTCTTGATAGCGTAATGCTTGAATGCGCGGAATTTCGATGTGAGTATCCGAGGTTTGAGTCCTTGGAGTGCCACATGTATTGGTTGATTTCATTAATTGAGTTTAAAAGTAAAGTTGGTTGGTGAAAAAATATGAAATAGTCTGCTTATTTCCAGCTGATGGCAAATTGAATACTTTAGCAGCTGATTTCTGCATACTAATGAAAACAAAAAATTAAACTGCTCTGTCTCTGCATCATCTCATTGCCAAGTTCTCATATTCAGCAACATCTTTCACTACAGAATCATCGTAATAGCTAAGTAATTAAGATGAAGATATGACAATTTACCATTAGCTTGAACAAAATAGACTATAGTACCAAACTTATGGGTACGTCACCCACAGGTAACCTATTATTTATATTGGAGGCATCCATACATCGGCCACAGCGATAGGGTGAAGGGGGGATGGTTGGTTTTCCTGGACCCCCTTTGTCCTCATGTTTAGCCCCATTAGTTTTGAGATTTTCAGACATTCGTTCCATTAGTTTGGCGATTTTGAGACCTTTCACCCCATTTTTTTTTTCTAAATTAAGACCTTTCTTGCCATTTAGGTGTCGTTTTTTTTTATCTTGGCCAGCGATAGCGAGCCTGTAATCTTAGGAGGAAATGGCCTTTGGCCGGGGCATTTATCTACTGAAAAATGTACAAATTTATCTTGGAAGGGAATCTAGGGGGTGTCTGTTTAAGCTTGCTGGAGGTCTAGCGGGGAAACTAAAAAATAGATAAATAAATATATATACCACAAACTAATCGCTACCCCTTAAATGAGTCGATCAGTTGAAAATAGTAATTGGTATCTTTACGAATTACTAAAATAACTCAAGGTAAACTAATATAATTTGCATCCTGGTGAGTTGTGCAAAATGTTTACTCTTCCGCCAAAAATATGTCACAGAGGCATTTCTTCGTTAAAATTGATAAATATACATATTATACTAATAACACACATGCCATTTGAAGTTTGCCATAGACAGTGAGGGTTGGTGAATTAAAATCACACTGTTACTGCTTGGGAAAGTAGGTGAGTAAGATATAATCTTCACTTACTGAGAGTTACTATTACTATTTCATTTGACGAATAAAATGTGCACGGGGATCTGTTGTTTGCTTATAAATGGTATTGCTTTCGTTGTAGATAACAAATATATGCCCAAATAATTCCAAAGTATTTATCTACAAGTAATGGCTTTTGTAAAATTGTATATACCAACCTCGTGAGGATCATGACGCGTTTTGACAGTTTATTCTGGCTATTACTAGACGATTTTATATTGAAAAGGAGGGATCTAAGGGAGTCAAAAGGATAACTGAAATCGACTTTACCCCTTTGACTGCCAGACGTCTTTCGTAAGCTGTCTAAAATCATACAATAATATCCAGATAAAACTGCTAAAATGCGTCATGATTCTCAAAGGGATAATATCACACCATTAACATTTAGTCTCCATACACTCGAGTAAAAGACAATCTTTACACTGGTGAGCGGAATATAATCTTGTGTGAACAATATGAACCGGGTGAAACATACGTGTGTGAGGTGTTATCACAAGATTTCGACCCACTTCCAAAATGTTTAGAGCCCTAGTGTAGATTGTTTTTCCTCGAGTGTACATAGTTTTGACATTGGTAATTAGTACAATAAACTGTAGCAAGGCCCCTATAAAACACACTATTATTAACAGCATCAGAGTGACATAACAGTGAACGTGACTGTACATTGGTAATTAGTACAATAAACTGTAGCAAGGTCCCTATAAAACACACTATTCTTTACAGCATCAGAGTGACATAACAGTGAACGTGACTGTACATGGCTACAGCTTGTTTAAGGGGAGAGGGGGGGCTTTTTTGGTCTAGTAATTCATTTATTCCTTTATTTCTTAGTTTCCTCGCCAGACCTCCATCAAACTTAGAAAAACACCCCCTAGTCCCTCGTTCAATTTAAAAATAATCATTTTTCGGTAGAAAAATGATCCGGAGTAAGGCCGGTACCTCTTAAAATTTCAGGCTCACTATTGCTCCCCAGGAAAAAATCGATACCTAAATGGCACGAAAGGTCTTAACATTGACAACGAAATGGAACGAAAGATGTTAATATCGCCAAACTAATAATAATAATAATAATAATAATAATCTTCTGGTTACTTATATAGCGCCCGTATCTCCTCCTTCGAGGATTCACAAGCGCTTGGCTTTCTTTAGTCTACCAGAGACCATTACCCATCCCCCTTGCTCATGGGGAGATGGTAACCGCCGGCTGTATCCCAGAAAAACTTTTCAATCTGCGCGGGGATTGAACGCGAAACCTTCAAGATGGGAATCAGGCACGCTATCAACTGAGCCAGCCGGACGTCTTATCATTTCATAACAAATGGGGATTAACAGGAGGGAGAAGGGGGTTGAGAAAAACGACCCATCTCCTCTTAACTGAGGAGACGGAGTTGACAGTAAGAGAGGCTGTTTTCTTAGTGTTGACATCAAAGGAAGGAAGTCATTATGGTCCCCTTCCTCGTGTCTAGTTTACTCAACCCCCACTATATTTTCCCCATTAGGAGTCGTACAAGTTACACCACCAAGCTAAATAGCATTGATAAACCAGAATTAAATTGAATATGTACATCGAATGGAGACAGGTTTTATTTAACTCCGGCGACCCCTGCTGGGGCACATGAGTACATAAGTTTCAATCAATTTTAGCTCAGCCAACACACAAGATAATATAAAAATAAAACAATTATATACAAGGAGTATTAACATCTACGTAAGCTATCATTTCTCTAATTAACTTAGGAAGACTAAACATCACTGAGTAAGAATGACAATTTAATCGAAATATCATATTCATAACGTTTTTCATACAGCTTCATTTGATCAATGATTTGATTCATGTGTTACGTAATATTTAATCAATTTCTTAACCTAAGCAATAATCGACATTGCATTAATCTCATGATTTGTGATAAATCACTAACACACACCCACACGAAAACAATATGACATATTCTTACTGGCTTCATACCTTCGGCTACATTAGGGTAGTACAAAGGAGTACAAAGGAAATCAAGCAACAACAGGTCTAGTGACCCTTCTAGGCTGCTTGTCCTCCAAAACACTGAGGATCAAGTGTCCAAACAATGGTTTAGAGTGGGTAAGGGAACATTGGAAAGGGAACTATTGCCCTGGAACTAATGTCCGTGGCAGGATTAGGAAGTTAGTAGGGGACAGATGGGTTAGTAACTAAGGGGGGGATAAAATAAAGTTATTCATTTACAAACGCAGTCAGTCACGGGTTTGATGCGAGATATTTGTCTATGCGGAGTTTAAATGAATCAACGGTGCTGCAGTCTATAACGTCTCGGGGAAGCCCATTCCACAAGTTGACAACTCGATTGAAGAAGAAATTCTTAGATTCGTGGGAGTTAAAAGATTTACCAATAATTTTTCAACCGTTTCCTCACATGTAATTAGATTGGTCGATAGTGAAGTACTTTATAGTTCATATTGTCGATGCCTTTGATGATTTTGAACACTTGAATTAAGTCACCTCTTAATCTGCGCTGGGTTAAAGGAAATAGTTTTAATTCTCTAAGACGCTCTTCGTATGGTTTGTTCTTCAGGCTAGGTATAATTTTGGTAACTCTACGTTGAACTCGTTCTAGCTTGTTTATATCTTTTTGGTAATAAGGGCACCAGGATTGAACGCAGTATTCCAGAAGAGGGCGGACTAATGAATTGTAAAGGGTTAGGATAAATTCTTTGGATTTATGCTCAAATGACCTGCCTATAAAGCCAATTATTTTGTTTGCCTTCTTAACAACTTCTGAACATTCTTAACTCGGTTTTAGGTTACTCGATATTGTTACTCCCAGATCGGTTTCTCTGTTTACATTCTTAAGCTGAGTGCCATTCATCGAATAGTTTGCTTTCTCATTTAGGTACCCGATATGTAGTACTTTACATTTATCCGCATTGAAACTCATTTGCCAAATTTGGGCCCAACATGACAATTTATCTAGATTGTGTTGCATATCGTCAACTTGTTCTTTTGAGAGTACGCTATTTGCAATTTTTGTATCGTCAGCAAATTTTGATATGGTACAGGTGAGACCCTCATCTATGTCTTTGATGTAAATTAGAAAGAGAATTGGTCCTAGTACCGATCCCTGGGGTACCCCGCTACTTACATTGGTCCATTTAGATGCCTTACCGTTTTTGACTACTCTTTGCTTTCTGCCGCTGAGCCAATTTTCTATCCATTTCAACACACCGTCTTGTATTCCATGCGCTTTTAGTTTTAGCAGTAAACGTTTGTGGGGAACTTTGTCAAAGGCCTTTTGAAAATCAAGGTATATAATATCTACAGCTTTACTCTCATTGTAGAGGTTGAGGATATCGTGGAAGAAGTACAAGAGGTTTGTTAAACAGGAACGTTTTTTACGAAAGCCGTGTTGAGTATCTTTAAGTAAGTTATTTGCGTCTAAGTGATTTACGAGTCTGTCTCTTATGACCGTTTCTAGCATTTTACATACAATTGAGGTTAAGCTAATCGGACGATAGTTGTTGGGTAGGGATTTGCTGCCTTTTTTTAATATCGGTGTTGGTGTTACGTTGGCTAGCTTCCACTGATCAGGCATAGTCCCAGACTGCAAGGATTCATTGAATAGCAATGTCAGTGGTTTAGAGAGCTCATCCTTAGCTTCCTTTAGAACTCTAGGCGAGATTGTATCAGGTCCAGGCTTTTTATTTACCTTGAGTTTATCTAAACAATTCATTACTTCTCTCTCTGTAACGGTGATATTGCTTAGAACATCTGAATTATCAATCTGAATCGGCGATGGTGTAGGGATATCACTGAGGTCTTCTGTTGTAAAAACTGATGCAAAGAAGGTATTGAGGGTATTGAGTAGTGTGAGCATTGGTTGATTTGTATGGTGAATAAGTCTAGGAGGCGACATTAATGCATTAATGACTTGCTATTATTGTCAAAATAATAATTGTCTGCTTTAGTTGGATGGCCTAAAAATACAGATGCATTTAATCTAGATAATATGTTCGATTGTCTGTGTGTGTGTGTGTGTGTGTGTGTGTGTGTGTGTGTGTGTGTGTGTGTGTGTGTGTGTGTGTGTGTGTGTGTGTGTGTGTGTGTGTGTGTGTGTGCGTGCGTGTGTGTGTGGTGTGTGTGTGGTGTGTGTGTGTGTGTGTGTGTGTGTGTGTGTGTGTGTGTGTGTGTGTGTTAATAGGCGGCCGCAGTTTTGGACCTGGGGAGCTGAAACTTTGCATGTGGGTGTCAATTGACCTGGGTCAGGTCACAGAAGGGGCGAGGCCACGATTGGAGGTCGTATCGAGGCCGAAATTGAAAAAAAAAAAAAAAAAATAAAAAAATTGCCGTTTGGGGCAGAAGGAGGCCTCCGATCGAAAAGGTGTAAAGAACGAAAGTTGTTCGCAGCCCCCCAAAAGTAGGGTACGGATGAGGTCAGATCCAAAATCGGAGGTAATTTAGCGGCCGAAATCACCTCGATTTCGGCGGCTAAATTAGCTCCGATTTTGGATCTGACCTCATCCGTACCCCACTTTTGGGGGGCTGCGAACAACTTAAATGTTTAATGAGGCACAGGGAGGTCGAGGCCGGTGATTATGGTAGTAGTAGTATTGTGATTATTGTGGTAGTAGTGATTGATGATGGTGATTATGGTAGTAGTAGTGATGGTGATTATGGTGATTACCCGGGCAACGCCGGGTACCCCTGCTAGTGCATTATATTTAGGCAGTGGCAGAAAGCATAATGACGTAGTTGGCTAGACTGGTTGCTACAGATGAACAATGTATGTTCGAATGATACTACTTAGATCATGATAACACTTCATTTGAAAGGTTACTCTCTTTGTAGCCAATCCCTAGTGATATACAAAATATTGTGTTAGCTATGCTGATTATCAACGACTGTTAGGACAGATTATATTGGCGAATTTACTGCAATGTGGTATTCATTGCTAACTCTATGGCAAGATTGTAGGCACCAATCGAGCAGGGCATTACAAAGGGAAGACCACGTAGGCATATGTTAAGGAGTTGCTGTAACTGCTGTTTTATGTACCTGGTTTCCCCCACTGTTCCTATTTGTGCCTCTCTTAAACAGAGTAATCCAGCTAACTCTTACATGACACTTAACAAACACACCACACCTCTTTCCAACACACCTAAATTTCCTCTAACGCACCTTGATTTTGGCTCTCTATCACTCTTCTAACCTTGGAGGGGCCACTTGTTACAGGCAGGTTTGCCTCTGTTCTCCTTCATGCACATAACAAAACCAAAATATAATAAGACAAACAGCTTTATTGCAGCGACGGCGCTAAATTGCAAAGGCGTGTATAATTATTGTAATGGCGACTTTATTGCAGTGGCGACTGTATCAGTAGCGATGTTAGTGATGTTGACGTTCACTCTCCGACGACAGTGTCATCCACTTCACTGTCACGCCTACATGCATGGTGTCACATGAATAATTGCGTCACTTTCTGAGAAGCCAGTTATCTTGCATAGTCGAATAATATATATCAGATAAGAAGCGTACATCATATACAAGTATCTGATAACTCGTAGAGAATAACCGGTCCCTGATAAAAAAAAATTGTTCGCAGTGCTGGAGAGACAACCTAATACAAATCCGGGTGGCTGGGACTCATCAGCCTTAGTCGGCTAGTGCTTGGTTTTTGGTCTATATATTTGTTTATTAATATGTTTTTAGTTTCCTTGCTAGAACTCCATCAAGCTTAAAAACACACATCCCCTGGACCCCCTTTCAAGATATAATTGTATCTTGTACTGGCCGAAGACCGGTTTCTTCTAAAATTGTCTTAATATTGACTAAGAAATGAAGCCAAACTAACGGTACGAACGTCTACAAATATTAAATCTAATAGGTAAACATGAGGGAGAACGGGGTCCAAAAAAGCGACTACCTCCTCCTTTAGTAAAAGTTGAGGGGGGATAGATAGGTTGGGGAGGTGAGAAGTCTCTTAAGTATTAGAAAGAAGGTAAGAATGAAAGAACGAGCAAAGTAGAAGAGTAAAAGGTGGAGAACTGTCCTCTGCAACTTATCTAGGGTAGTAAAAGGTGGAGAGCTGTCCTCTGCAACTTATCTATGGTAGTAAAAGGTGGAGAGCTGTCCTCTGCAACTTATCTAGGGTAGTAAAAGGTGGAGAGCTGTCCTCTGCAACTTATCTATGGTAGTAAAAGGTGGAGAGCTGTCCTCTGCAACTTATCTATGGTAGTAAAAGGTGGAGAGCTGTCCTCTGCAACTTATCTATGGTAGTAAATGTGGAGAGCTGTCCTCTGCAACTTATCTATGGTAGTAAAAGGTGGAGAGCTGTCCTCTGCAACTTATCTAGGGTAGTAAAAGGTGGAGAGCTGTCCTCTGCAACTTATCTAGGGTAGTAAAAGGTGGAGAGCTGTCCTCTGCAACTTATCTAGGGTACTAAAAGGTGGAGAGCTGTCCTCTGCAACTTATCTAGGGTACTAAAAGGTGGAGAGCTGTCCTCTGCAACTTATCTAGGGTAGTAAAAGGTGGAGAGCTGTCCTCTGCAACTTATTTAGGGTACTAAAAGGTGGAGAGCTGTCCTCTGCAACTTATCTAGGGTAGTAAAAGGTGGAGAGCTGTCCTCTGCAACTTATCTAGGGTACTAAAAGGTGGAGAGCTGTCCTCTGCAACTTATCTAGGGTACTAAAAGGTGGAGAGCTGTCCTCTGCAACTTATCTAGGGTAGTAAAAGGTGGAGAGCTGTCCTCTGCAACTTATCTAGGGTAGTAAAAGGTGGAGAGCTGTCCTCTGCAACTTATCTAGGGTAGTAAAAGGTGGAGAGCTGTCCTCTGCAACTTATCTAGGGTAGTAAAAGGTGGAGAGCTGTCCTCTGCAACTTATCTAGGGTAGTAAAAGGTGGAGAGCTCTCCTCTGCAACTTATCTAGGGTAGTAAAAGGTGGAGAGCTGTCCTCTGCAACTTATCTAGGGTAGTAAAAGGTGGAGAGCTGTCCTCTGCAACTTATCTATGGTAGTAAAAGGTGGAGAGCTGTCCTCCTGCAACTTATCTAGGGTAGTAAAAGGTGGAGAGCTGTCCTCTGCAACTTATCTAGGGTAGTAAAAGGTGGAGAGCTCTCCTCTGCAACTTATCTAGGGTAGTAAAAGGTGGAGAGCTGTCCTCCTGCAACTTATCTAGGGTAGTAAAAGGTGGAGAGCTGTCCTCTGCAACTTATCTAGGGTAGTAAAAGGTGGAGAGCTTTCCTCTGCAACTTATCTAGGGTAGTAAAAGGTGGAAAGCTTTCCTCTGCAACTTATCTAGGGTAGTAAAAGGTAGAGAGCTGTCCTCTGCAACTTATCTAGGGTAGTAAAAGGTGGAGAGCTGTCCTCCTGCAACTTATCTAGGGTAGTAAAAGGTGGAGAGCTGTCCTCTGCAACTTATCTAGGGTAGTAAAAGGTGGAGAGCTGTCCTCCTGCAACTTATCTAGGGTAGTAAAAGGTGGAGAGCTGTCCTCTGCAACTTATCTAGGGTAGTAAAAGGTGGAGAGCTGTCCTCCTGCAACTTATCTAGGGTAGTAAAAGGTGGAGAGCTGTCCTCCTGCAACTTATCTAGGGTAGTAAAAGGTGGAGAGCTGTCCTCTGCAACTTATCTAGGGTAGTAAAAGGTGGAGAGCTTTCCTCTGCAACTTATCTAGGGTAGTAAAAGGTGGAGAGCTGTCCTCCTGCAACTTATCTAGGGTAGTAAAAGGTGGAGAGCTGTCCTCTGCAACTTATCTAGGGTAGTAAAAGGTGGAGAGCTGTCCTCTGCAACTTATCTATGGTAGTAAAAGGTGGAGAGCTGTCCTCTGCAACTTATCTAGGGTAGTAAAAGGTGGAGAGCTGTCCTCTGCAACTTATCTAGGGTAGTAAAAGGTGGAGAGCTGTCCTCTGCAACTTATCTAGGGTAGTAAAAGGTGGAGAGCTGTCCTCTGCAACTTATCTATGGTAGTAAAAGGTGGAGAGCTGTCCTCTGCAACTTATCTAGGGTAGTAAAAGGTGGAGAGCTGTCCTCTGCAACTTATCTATGGTAGTAAAAGGTGGAGAGCTGTCCTCTGCAACTTATCTAGGGTAGTAAAAGGTGGAGAGCTGTCCTCCTGCAACTTATCTAGGGTAGTAATTAAACCTTTTACAAATCCCTGTGTTTATGCTTGGTAGAGGCCTTGGGAGGAAACTAATACAATAATAAAAAGGTACATAAATGACCAATTCCAATACGACCCATCCCCTCTTAATGAAGTGAACGCCACGAACCCCATTGATCCCACCGGCCTCAGGGCTGACCAAGACTTGAGCTTCTGAAGGTCCAGGGTGTAAGGTTATTACTCTCTCTCTCTCTCTCTTTCTCCTATTTTGAACAGGAATATAGGAATAACAACGAGGGTAAGGCCTAGGAGTAGCCACAGCAATAAGGTCAAAATTGAAGATCAAATTATACCAATTCATATATATATATATATATATATATATATATATATATATATATATATATATATATATATATATATATATATATATATATATATTCTAAGGTTCTCAGTTATTGGCTCCCTCTTGATCACAGACTCCACCTCCATTTTACACTTTAAGGGGGCCCACCTCGATGTATTTGTTTTCTCTCTCTCTCTCTCCCTCTCTCTCTCCGGGTTGGATCCATTGGGCCCCATTCAGCATACTGTTATAAGACGTTTATTTCCATCCAGGTGTCGATTATTTTCCTGGCGAGCGCTAGCGACCCAGCATATATTTAAAAATGTTTTTTGACAGCAGGCTAAATCTGTACATTTTGCGACATAAAAATGTCTCCGGGGAAACCGAATCTCTTCATACAATGCTGGCTCGCTATCGCTCGCCAGGAAAAATTCAACACCTGGATGGGGATAAAAGTCTTATAACAGTAGGCTGAATGGGGCCGAATGGATACAAGCCAGAGGAAGAGAGAGAAGGAGAGAAAAACAGCAGGTGACCCCCCTTAACCACTTCAACAAAGTCGTGTCCTTATGGATCTGAACCCCTTGATAATTATGACTTATTTTGACAGGTTACCAAAGGAGTAATGGAAATAGTCGTTGCCTTTGTATATGTGTTGGGCTTTGATGTGTCACTAGATATTAACGATATTAACAGGGGTCAGAACTATGTATCGTTAATTGATTTAAGGGGGTAGTGCTTGGTTTTTGGTCTATGTATTTATATATTAGTATATTTTTGAGTTGTTATTATTATTATTATTATTATTATTATAATTATAATTATTATTATTATTCCTCGCTAGACCCTCCATCAAGCTTAAAAGAACACCCCCTAGTGTTAATATAAGATATAATTGTAAATTTTTCGGTAGAGAAATGTCCTGGCCGAAGGCCTGTTCCTTCAAAAATTACAGGCTCGTTATCGCTCACCAGGAAAAAAGTCGACACCTAAATGGCACGAAAGGTCTTAATATTGACAAATAAATGGAGCGGAAGGTCTCAAAATCGCCAAACTAATGAAAAGAACGTCTTAAAATCTCAAAACTAGTATGCTAAACATGAGAGAGAAGGGGGTCCAGAAAAAGCAACTACCTCGCTGCCCCTTAATAATCAAAGGTCCTTCATAGAATATATATATATGAAATTGTTTATTTTCTGCCATATAATCAATTGGAATAAAACCGTTTAATGTTAGTAATGGCGAACGTAAAATAGTGTTATATCATCAAAGGCTCAACACTGGTGGGAAATATATGGACGTCTGTATCACACACACACACACACACACACACACACACACACACACACACACACACACACACACACACACACACACACACACACACACACACACACACACACACTTACACACACTTTATATGAAAGTGGCACCCGAATCATCGCAATATTATAATTAACATAACGATAACTAGTATTTATATCATGGAAAACATTGCAAATACTAATGTGATATGGACTCTATACTTCTTAGTAACAAAGATATAAAAAATATAATTAAAATATGCAAAACTATGACTTTAAGGAGATAGTAGCTATTTGTTGGTCCATATATGTCTTATAATTATATATTTGTTGGTCCATATATGTCTTATAATTATATATTTTATAGTAACCTTCCTAGACCTCCTTCAAACTTTAACCCCCCCCCCCCCCCCAAACACCCTTTCAAGATAGGTTTGTACATTTTTCAGTAGACAAATTTCCCCAGAAATACAGGCTCGCTAATGCTCGCCAGGAAAAAATCGACACCTGAATATCACGAAATGTCTTTATATTGACAAAGGAATGCGGCGAAAGGCCATAAAATCGCAAAATTAATGAAACAAACACCTTAAAATCCCAAAGGTATTGGGACTAAACATGAAGGGCAACAAGCAACTACCATCCCCTTAACTAAAAATAATAATAGGCATAAAATTAATGGGGTAGGACTTGGTTTTTGGGGTATATATTTATATATATATATATATATATATATATATATATATATATATATATATATATATATATATATATATATACGGTATATAGTTATTTTTGAGTTACCTTGCTAGACCTCCATCAAGCTTAGAAAAACACCCCCTAGACCCCCTTTTAAGATAAAAGTGTACATTTTTCGGTAGAAAAATTACCCGGCCGAAGGCCGATTCCTTCTAAAATTAGATGTTTGCTATCGCTCGCCAGGAAAAAATCGACACCTAAAGGGCACGAAAGGTCTTAACCCTTTCACGCATATGACGCGATTTTGAGCCTATTGGGGATACTTTAAAGCCTTTGTTACCATCAGGGGTATTTAGAAACCTATAGTTTAGTTACTTCAACCTCTGCAGTTGTCTTTGAGTTAGCTGTGGGCAGAACACTAATTATAAGAGTGAGAGAACTCTATTTCTTATTGTTAATCTGGCAACCTCTGCGTCATAAATGCGTGAAAGGGTTAGTATTGATAAAGAATGAGGCGAAATATCTCAAAATCGCCAAACTAACGGAACGAACGTCTTAAAACCTCAAAACTAATATGCTAAACATGAGGGAGAAGGGGGTCCACATAAAGCAAGTACTACCGCCTTAAGGGTAAGGATGTTTACATACACTTATACATTACGGAAACGTTTATTATGATACGTTTATATCAACTGGTGTATCTTAATTACTTTAGTTTGTCGATTTTAAGACCTTTCGCCCCATTTCTTCGTGAATGTTAAGACCTTTCGTGCCATTTAGATGTCGATATTTTTCTGGAGAGCGCTAGTGAGCCTGTAATTTTAGAAGGAACCGGCCTTTGGCCGGGACATTTTTCGGTAGAAAAGTGTATCATGAACACCTTGTCTAGGGGGTGCTATTTTAAACTTGATGGAGGTCTAGCGAGGAAACTCAAAACTAATTAAATTAATAAATACATAGACCAAAAACCAAGCAGTACCCCCATAACTGATAACAATAACTGGTATTGAGGGTTTAGGATGTTTATATACATGTATACATTACGGAAACGTTTATTGTGATACGTTTATATCAACTGGTGGATCTGAATTACTGTAACCCCTTCTGTACCGGCGGCGTCTTTTTAATATTCTCTAGCTATACTTAGACGATTTTATGCATTTTAAGATGGATCTTTGTTGGTAAAATGGGTTAAGTGAGATAGTTCGAAGCCTGTTAATTGCTTCAAACCCAATTTAAACGGAAGCAAATCGTCTAATAGATGCCAAAATATAATTAAATGGATGACACCGGTACAGAAAGGGTTAACTGTGTATCTGAATTACTTTAACCCCTTCTGTACCGGCGACGTCTTTTTAATTTTAGTCAAGCTATATTTAGACGATTTTGAGCAGCTTAAGAAGGATCTACGGTACTATAAGAGGTTATATGAGATAGGTCGAAGCCTGTTAATTGCTGCAGGCCCTTTTTAGACTGAATATTGTCGTATAATAGTAGCCAGCATAATGTTAAAAGGACGATACCGGTACTGCATGGCTAAATAATATTGTCATGGCGTTTACACCATGCATCCATAAATATGCGAGTGAAAAGTATGTAATCGAATTTTGAAACTGCAAAATGTATGTGTTTCACCTATTCAGTACCGGTGACATCCTATGCATTAGATTATGGCAACTATTAGACGATTTTACCCGTTTGAGGACAATTAACAGGCTTCTAACTTTCTCAATTAACCCTTTTCACTACCACAGATCTTTTTTAAAACCCCTTCAAACTCCTTAAGCTGCACAAAATCATCTTAATATAGTTAGAATAAAGTAAAACAGACGTCGCCGGTACAGTAGGAGTTAAGCTTATTATTTGGTGGGAAATGATAAATATAGTCAATAGTAAATTACACAAAATTGTAACTCCTTAGAACACTGAATTGTAACTCGTTATAACACTGAATTTAATTTGTTTCTTGCTCTCATGAAAGTAACAATTAATATAACTTTTTGCAATAACCCGTTCACCACCATTACGTAATTTACAGCATATCTTGGTTGCCATTAGACGTTTGTCTTAAGTTTGTAATCTACTTATACGACTCAAATGGGTAAATACGATCTCTATAAACCCTCTTAGTAACATAGGTCCTTCTTAAACTGCCTAAAATCAGCTTGTAGACAAACTAACTTGTTGGTAAAAATAAGTTGCTGGCAAACCAACTTGTTGGCAAACCAACTTAAAGAAACTGACTTGATTGCTAACTGAGTTATGGGCCAAATAACCTGTGGAACTGAAATACATAAACATATACATAAACAAGCAAAAATACAAATAAAATACACATACAAAATAAATAAATAAAATACACATACAAAATAAATAAATAAAATACACATACAAAATAAATAAATAATCTTTGGACAGCATGACTTGTAGGCTAGGACCCAGGTAAAAGAAGACATTTGTGGGGTAAATATTTGTGAGCGAACAAACTGTGTGACAAACAGGTCCGGTAAGGCTTCTATTCCGGCACTGACCCAGAGAATTACGCCATAAACATATTCCCCGAATACCGCAGCCGCTAAAACGAGAGTAGTTGTAGTCGGGGAATTGTTGTTATTGTATGTGTGTGTGTGTGTGTGTTGGTTGTGTGTGTGTGTGTGTGTGTGTGTGTTGGTTGTGTGTGTGTGTGTGTGTTGGTTGTGTGTGTGTGTGTGTGAACGTGTGGGTGTGTGTGTGAACGTGTGGGTATGTAGGTGTGTGTGTGTGTGTGAACGTGTGGATGTGTGTGGTGTGTGGGTGTCAGGGGGCGGGTCGGGCATACCTAACATTCTTTAAGAGGGAGGTGGTTGAATTTTCTGGACCCCCTTCTCCCTCATGTTTAGTCCCATAAGTGTTCAGAGTTCGGCCCATTAGTTTGGCGATTTTAAGACTGTTCGCCAAATGTCTTTGCCAATATAAATACATTTCGTACCATTTAGGTATCGATTGACCTGGCGAGTGATAGCGAACCTGTAATATTGAAGGAAAGGCCGGGAATTTTTCCAACCGAAAATTGCACAAATTTATCTCGAAAGGGAGTCTTGTTTTATAAAGTTTGGTGGAGGTCTAGCTAGGATAACAACAATAATAATAAATGAATACATAAACCTTCCAATAAATACATAAACCTTCCAATAAATACATAAACCTTCCAATAAATATATAAACCTTCCAATAAATACATAAACCTTCCAATAAATACATAAACCTTCCAATAATACATAAACCTTCCAATAAATACATAAACCTTCCAATAAATACAAAAACCTTCCAATAAATACATAAACCTTCCAATAAATACATAAACCTTCCAATAAATACATAAACCTTCCAATAAATACATAAACCTTCCAATAAATACATAAACCTTCCAATAAATACAAAAACCTTCCAATAAATACATAAACCTTCCAATAAATACATAAACCTTCCAATAAATACATAAACCTTCCAATAAATACATAAACCTTCCAATGAATACATAAACCTTCCAATAAATTACCCGACCAATAAATAAAGCCTTCCCCTTTAAGCTGGTGTTCCACGCAACAATTTATCGTTGGATAAATGTCGGGTGTTGCATTACCACTACGGGTGCTACTGTGAACTCAACATTACCACACCGTTATTATTGTTATTGTTTGTGTGTGTGTGTGTGTGTGGTTGACGTCAGCCTGGATCCACCTTGCTTATATTCATGTAAGTCTGTATCACACTGACCAGGATTCGAACCCACTCAGTCCAGGTGTATGTGTGATAGTTGAGCACCGTAACCACTCAGCCATGAGCGGATAAAATGGAAGCAATCTTAATTCTTATTTGAAGAACCAGGTCATAGTCCCGTGGAGGACTATGTCTTCATATACGTGGCGATTGTTGTTTACTTTATCCATGACTATTTTACACATTCCCCCCGCTAACTTGGCTAAGTGATACCATAGTAATTGGCATTTACCCTGTGTTTTCTACAAAGCCAAATTCAAAACTAACTGTTTGCATATTATAGACAGCGGATATATATTGAGCAATCTTTTGAATAATCTGCATGGTATCTAGCTGCAATAAATTCAAATAAAGATGTAATGGAAAATACCATTATGTTTAGGTCTACGAGTTTCTAGCTTGGGATTCGTAACATTGAACTTGAAAACAGCCGTCTTCAAAATAATATTGGTACCCCTTCATGTCCCAAACGACACTATTGGCCATTTTCGTATACATCTATTCGCATTACTAATTACAAGTGCGGATATTTAGCCGCATAACCTTTAGTTTTAGATGATTTTATGGACTGGCTGATATATGCTTCATTGTTTCTCAGACGAAATTACCAAAGTTTTAGGTCGTAGCAAGAGGATCCATCCAGACCACCCGTTATTCCGCGAATTCACATTTACAGAAATCATTGGTACACTCGGATACCCTAGTTTCTATCCCACTTATACAACATTGTGAACCCCTATATTCTTCATTATTCAATTTTGGATAGAACTTGCTTTTAAATGAATAGCATATATACTTTAGTATACCAGCTTTAGTACATGATGTATAGAAAGTTATATTCATAAATTCGTTTCTAGAGGTATACTTTCATAATTAGAAATAGGTGAAGCAAACGAATATTAACGAGTGGGCATCATAGACTAGCTAAATGCTTACCAAGTTTGATTGTAAGTTATGGATGGCCCTGAATAATGGAAGCGAGGGAGAAGGGGGGAGGGGTAGAGGAAGGAAGAAGAGAGAGAGAGAGAGAGAGAGAGAGCGAGAGACAGAGAGAGAGAGAGAAAATAATACTACAAGGATTAGGGACGACCTCGATGGGCACTCTAACTTCGTTTCAGCCAAGTATTTTACAATTGTAAAAGCTATTTTTCAAAGTTATCCCAGCTTGAAAAAAACACTCCTTGTTTATTATAGAACTAGCATTTTAACTTTAATAGTGTATTATTGCTTTAATCCATAAAATAGGTTTAAAATCTATTTGAAATCGTATACAAGAGTGTACACAATGGATCACAATCTCGGCTTTCTCGAAGGTCCGACTGTCTACTTGGCCCTAGTTTCCTCCTGCCGGAAACACTGTATTTATCCCCCCCCCCCCCCCCCCGCGGTGATATGCTAGCCTGCTGTTTGAAGGTCCGACTGTCTACTTGGCCCTAGTTTCCTCCGGCCGGAACCCCTGTATTTATCCCCCCGCGGTGATATGCTAGCCTGCTGTTTGTATTTATCCCTCCGCGGTGATATGCTAGCCTGCTGTTTGTATTTATCCCCCCGCGGTGATATGCTAGCCTGCTGTTTGTATTTATCCCCCCGCGGTGATATGCTACCCTGCTGTTTGTATTTATCCCTCCGTGGTGATATGCTAGCCTGCTGTTTGTATTTATCCCCCCGCGGTGATATGCTAGCCTGCTGTTTGTATTTATCCCCCCGCGGTGATATGCTAGCCTGCTGTTTGTATTTATCCCTCCGCTGTGATATGCTAGCCTGCTGTTTGTATTTATCCCCCAGCGGTGATATGCTAGCCTGCTGTTTGTATTTATCCCCCCGCGGTGATATGCTAGCCTGCTGTTTGTATTTATCCCTCCGCGGTGATATGCTAGCCTGCTGTTTGTATTTATCCCCCAGCGGTGATATGCTAGCCTGCTGTTTGTATTTATCCCCCAGCGGTGATATGCTAGCCTGCTGTTTATATTTATCCCCCCGCTGTGATATGCTAGCCTGCTGTTTGTATTTATCCCTCCGTGGTGATATGCTAGCCTGCTGTTTGTATTTATCCCCCCGCAGTGATATGCTAGCCTGCTGTTTGTATTTATCCCCCCGCGGTGATATGCTAGCCTGCTGTTTGTATTTATCACCCCGCGGTGATATGCTAGCCTGCTGTTTGTATTTATCCCCCCGCAGTGATATGCTAGCCTGCTGTTTGTATTTATCCCCCCGCGGTGATATGCTAGCCTGCTGTTTGTATTTATCACCCCGCGGTGATATGCTAGCCTGCTGTTTGTATTTATCCCCCCGCGGTGATATGCTAGCCTTCAGCTGTTTGTATTTGCTTCTCGTTATTGCGGATATTGTCGGTAATGGATGTCGCCCCTCTAGTGTTGTGTCGGGTGCGGGGGGGAGGGGAGGGGGAGAGGGGCATCCTTAAGGGTACAGTGGTTATTGTTTGGGTCTATTTATATATAAATTAATTTATTTGTTTAGTTTCCTTGCTAGACCTTCGCCAAACTTAAAATTATACCCCCTAGACCCCTTTCAAGATAAATGTGTACATTTTTCGGTAGAAAAATGTCCTGGCCGTGGCTGGTTCCTCTTAAACTAAATGCTCGCTATCGCTCGCCAAGAAACAATCGACAAATAAGTCGATTTAATCAAGCTAGCTTTCACAAACACCTCCTCCTCCTACTCATTTTACTACACTAATCAAGAGCACCACACTTTATTCCAATTCATCAAATTAATGGATAATAATAATAATACAATCATAAAAAATAAAGAACTTAATATAACGACTATCACTCAACTTTGTGGGAGAAATGCCCACAATGGTTTGGCTCTTGCATGAGACTATTGGCAGCAAACCCTCGTCTGTATCCTCCTAATATCTCTATCCTCAGTTTCAAACCAGAGGTGAATGTTGCGTATTTGTGCGCAACAGTCTTTCTTACTCTCGTGCTCTCAACTTTGATTCTTCTGAATTCTCAACTCTCTGGCTAAGGCTTTGTCACTCTCAACTAAATATTCAAGCGCTGTTCATCTCTCCCCTAGTTCTACTGACTATCGAACATTATTTGCCTGTCTAACTTCTACAGTGGAACACATTATATCCATCTCTCCTTTCACAAACATTTCATCTTAGGATATTTCAATATTCACCAAAGCCAAATGGCTCTCCTCCCATTTCATTGACCAACCTGTTGAACAAGCTTACATCTTTCCAATCGTAAAATTAGACCAGCACCTACTGATATTCCTGATTGCCTTGAAGATCGGTCCAACATTCTTGACTTATTTCTAACTTCTAATCTTCTTCTTATGCTGTAAACCTCTTCTCTCCGTTGAGCTCCTTTGATCACAACCATTTCTCTGTTATATGACCTATCTCTCCAGTACACTCATCCGATCATCCCAGCCGGCGGTGCTTGTGGCACTTTGGCACTGCCGACTGGGAGATTCTTCGGCACTACTTCTTTGATTTCCCATGGAATGATTTTTGCTTCCGTGGCCGGGGACCCTAGGTGTGTACTGAAGGCATAACCGAGGGAATCCTCTTGGTCATGGAGGCATACATTCCATTTTCTTTCTCTCAGTCTAATGAAAACAAAAAATATGGTTTACTCACGCTTGTTCTACTGCTGTCCGCATTAAGGTTACAAAGAAAGTAGATATATATATAGTAGAATAAAGGTAACAAGATAGGCAATGGAAAGATTAACGTAAAGATGGATGAAAGGACAAAATGCATGCCAGACAACTTCGACAAACAAATATCACCACCATTCATTTACAACCATCACATAGTCCGTCGCACAAATCCCCACCGTCACAAAATAAGAGCAATTGCATGACTAACTGGAGAAATAGCGGATCCAGCAGCGTGTTATTGTGATGCATGACTGATTGCATGGCGGGGCGAGGTGTGGAAAGTCTGTGTGTGTGGCGTTAGTGGTGGTGGTGGTGGTGGTGGTGGTGGTGGTGTAGGACAAATAAAGTGTGTTGGTGGGTGTTTGGGAGCGAGGGAATGTGGCTTTAAGGCCCAGCTGGAATGACGTATTTTTACCGTTGTCGAAGAGAATAAATAAATTATATATATATATATATATATATATATATATATATATAGAAACTATATTTGTTATTAAAGACACAAAAGGCAGGTTGCCTGTAAAGAGTATCTCACCAAGGGTCAAAAGAGTGACAGAGAGCCAACTTTGAATTTTATCGGTGGGGTCATGTGTCACACAACCATTTACACAGAAGTGGTATTGGTGAATCATTGACAAATAAGCAGCTTTAAGAGCAGGCCACCAACTATGAGGCTGAGTAACACCAGTGAGATGATGAGTATATGTAGCCTCATCTATCTATCAACACACTCACTCTATCTCTCTCACTTACACTCACACACACACACACACACACACACTCTATCTCTCTCACATTCACTCACACACCGACACTCTCTCTCTCTCTCTCTCTCCGGCACCCCAACACAAACACAGTATGTTGTGCATAATACTGGAATGAAACTGGTTATGCCAATGTAACTATAAATATATTAAACGACTGTTCATTTCACTTACATTACATACGCTTCCCCATTTAATAGGATATATGTAAAGCATTTATTGATAGAGAATCATGAATATCATATAACAATTATTTGGAGATTAAGCGAAACCTATTTATTTAATTTCTCACGCATCGGATATTGCTAAACAATTGATAGTGTGTGGGTGTATGAGAGAGAGAGAGAGAGAGAAAGAGAGAGAGAGAGGTAGGTATATTAACCGTCCACAACTATACACGGGGAACTACACACATTACACAACATTAATACAATTTATCTCTATGATGATCCGCCTTTCATTATCCTGGCTATTAAAGCCAGGTTTTTAGCTTGTTCCCTAGACCTCCATCAAGCTTAAAGCTACGCCCCCTTCAGCCCCTCTCAAGATAAATTTGTAAATTTTTCGGTAGAGAAATGTCCCTACCTAAGGCCGGTTCCTCTTAAATTACAGGTTTGCTATCGTTCGCCAGGAACAAATCGACACCTTAATGGCATGAATGGTCTTAAAATTGACAGAAATGTAGCGAAAGTTCTTAAAATCGCCAAACTAATAGGGCGAATGTCTTATAATAAAAACATTAATAAGGCTGAATATGAGGGAGAAAGGGGTCCAACAAAATATCTCCGAAGTGTAAATCTGCCCTTAACCTCATTGGTGTGTTCGTTCACCTGCTGATAACACCCCGTCTCTACTTAACCTCATTGGTGTGTTCGTTCACCTGCTGATAACACCCCGTCTCTACTCTGTTGTTGTTGTGTCATATAGATAATATGACAAATCCTGTGTTCACCTCTGGGTTAATATGCCTACACCAATGTGTGTGTAAAATATAATGATAATAATTATACAAATAATACAAATTATAATAATAATAAAAATATGAATACTAGGCTAATAATAATTGGTATATTTTGAGTCAAATAGCAACCTCCCTTACCTAACTGCAGTGGGATCGAACCTCCACCTTTAGATCCAGCACTCCATTTACAGTGACTTTGTGTGCTTGGACATCTGATCGCGTGTGTGTGTGTGTGTGTGTTCCTTTCGGTCTTTTACTTGCGTTTGTCTGTGTTTCTGTCTGTCTATTGTCTGTTCACTATGACGCATCTCGAAATTGAAACTATTACAGCCTTATCGGTACTTCACACATACACAAAAGAAACCCGTCTTGCAAAGCCACGATAAAGCGATCGCGTCGCTATCGTGTAGGCGTGTAGGCAATCGTGGTACTCGCAGTGGGATCATGTGCGAGGATAGCGGCATCGCAGCGGCATCTGCAAGTGACGTCTACCGGCCAGAAAATGTAAAATCTCGCAAAATTTGAGCACGACGGGACCGTGGGCCAAAAAATCGTCTCGTTATCATTGTAGCACCCACGCATTGCATAACGTGTTAACGTCTTCTATTTCGCAATGTAACCGCATCGCCATCACTATGATATAATGACCATGGAAGAAGGGGTACAAACAATGATGTAAAAACATAAATCAAATGTTTTGACATTATTTCCTACATAAAACTTCCCCTCTTATATGTACAGTGAGATTATCGGTATATGCAGCCTAATCTGTCTTCAGTATACAGTATGTCAACACACTCACACTTATTCTCTCTCTCTCTCTCTCTCTCTCTCTCTCTCTCTCTCTCTCTCTCTCTCTCTCTCTCTCTCTCTCTCTCTCTCTCTCTCTCTCTCTCTCTCTCTCTCTCTCTCTCTCTCTTCCTTCTTCTATCCCCCCCCCACCCCCAGCTTCCAATTCCACAGTCCACTTCTTTCTCCTTAATCTCGCTTCCATTTATAACCATTAGCTTTCTTGGGCCCTTCTTTCTTTCCCTTCAATTGTTTCCCCTTTATTATTCGTCTTCTCACTTATCTTTTCCTTCGTTACTTCCTCTATCCTTCGTGCGTTATTTGACTTTGATGTCGTCCATTTCTGTGTATCTGATAATTATGTGTTGCTCTCCATTGTCTGTAGTCCTCTCTGTTCTGCCCTTGTTTCGCAGTTATTCTATCTATCTATCTATATGCTTAGGCCCAATCCCCATTTTGAGGGTAGCCGACTCAAGACAGAGCAAGAATAGGGAAAACACAAAAAAAACATAAAACAAAAATAAACACAGATAAAAAACACAAACTCACACACATCCAGGTCACCCAGGAGAAGACCCAGAGACCAGGGTTACCAAGGTCGCTCCAGCACTCCCCCGGCCCCTGACCACCCGGAGAGGTTCCGATCTCGGCAGGCAGACATGCAGCGGAGCCAAAGCCACAAGCCCTCCCACCACACTTCCAGGCACACCCTTCATATTAATCGTCTCCCCGGGCCAGGCGCCTGATGGACTATTATCTAGTCCAACTTGCGCCCGACCCCTTACTCCAAATGACCACGTGTTCACTCAACTATTCACAAGCATTCTCCATTCACTCCTGTCCACCACCACTTCCCCTGCCTGATCTATAGTCATTCCTCTATCATCCAAAGCCTTTCTTACACAGTCTCTCCATCTCAATGGGTCTTCCTGCCCTTCTATCTCCCCTTGTACCTGACTCACATATTCTCTTTGTAAGCCTTTCATCTCCCATTCGTTCAACATGACCATACCAGCTCAGCACCCTTCTGTCCACTCTGGCTGACAAATGTTCCTGCTGCCCCACTCTCCTACGTATCTCTTCATTCCTCAATCTGTCTCTACGAGTAACTCCACACATACTCCTCAAGCAGCTCATCTCCATCACATCCAGCCCTCTTTTCTCCTTTTTCTTCAGAGCCCATGTCTCAGCCCCATACATAACTGTTGGCACAACAATTCCTTGATACAGTGCACTTTTTACTTTCACTCCGAGATTTCTCGTCTTCCACATACTTCCCATTGCTCCGAAAACCTTCCTTCCTTCACACACTCTCTTCGCAGTTATTATTATCACTTTTCTATCCTTAATTTCCATCGTACTGTTTTACGTTGTTCTCCATTGACTATTTTCTCTTCTATTCCCTTCTTTCGAGGCTTTCTGTATCAATCATTGTCTCCCTTTTCTATTGTTCATAATCAAGGTTCATTATGTATTGTTATTCGTTGCTTCCTCCTCCCTTCTCTTCTATTGTTTTATTTCTCACTTTCTCTATCCCTCGTTATGTGGCTATTCTCGAGGTCTTATCCGTATTTCTATTATTCGTTGCTCCTCGTTGCTTTTCCTTTTCCATCTTTTAATTCATTGTTTTCTTTATCCCTGGTTATATGTCTCTTTTATCGCTCTTATCCATGTTGTGCTCTGTTTTGCCTTCTCGTCTCTCTTCTCTTCACTTCAATCGTGGTTTTTCTACCCCTCCTTATTATCCTTTCAATATAATATAATATGATAGAAGCTGTTGAATAGAAGAAAGAATGGGAATATCGTTTCACTCTTGGGTTGGAGAGTTGCACAGAGTAAGGGTGGGATAGTGTTGCTAGGCGGGTGCTACATGCTCTAACTAGAGGTGGTTGTATACACTGAGAGAGCTTTGAGGAACACTGATTATTGTATTAGCGGTAGAATAGCGAGATATGCAACATTGCGGCGAAGAGAGAGAGAGATAGCAGAGAATCGGTGAGTGGACGTAAGTTAATGAGATGAAATTATTTCTTTTCTACTTTGTCTAGAAATGCTGTGTGAGAGGAGCTTCCCCACACATGCAAACAATACTGAATAAATGGATGCACTGTGCCCCTGTACAGAGCAAGAAGCTGTGCAGGGGTAAAGAACCCCCTGAGGCAGTTGAGCACACCCAACTTCTGGGAAACCGTTTTAGCAAGAGTGGTAATATGGTCTTTTTAAGAGAGATCTGAAGAAAAAGAGACACCGAGAATACTGAGAGAAGATGAAGGGTTGATTTGTGTATTGAAGTATAAGGGATAGACCTGTGGGAGTTGTTGACGGGTAGATATATGGAAAAATTGGGCTTTGAAAGCTTCGAGAGCAACAAGATTTTCTTTGCCCCAATTGGAAATGGTAGATAGATCGGAAGATAGGCGTGCCATGACCCTGTTACATGAGTTTTGGAGTGGTTGCATGCTCGGGTGTTCTGCGAAAATAGTTGAATAGTGTCAGATACAGTCATCAGTATATGAATGGATAGGAATTGAGGTACAGTGGAAAAGGTAATTAATTAATATTAGAAAGATAATTGAGGAATACCATTGTTGATAGGTTGAGGAAGTGAATGTTGCCCGTCCACAACCGCAGCTATGGAACGGTCTGAAAGGAAATTAGAGATAACAGTACAGATGGAGGGATAGAAATCGAAAGAGGGTAGTTTGGACATTATAGATTTGTGCCAGACTCTATCGAAGGCTTTCAATATGTCTAGTACAATAGAAAAAGTCCCACCGAAGTCCCAAAAGGAGTATGACAAAGAGTTAGTAAGATAAGAAAGAAGATCACCAGTAGAGCGGCCCTTAAGGAAGCCATAATGGTGATCTGAGAGTACATCATGAGAAGAAAAAAATCGAAATAATAGTTGAAAAAACTGAGAGCAATTGGACAATAGTTGGACGATTGAGAATGGTCGCGTTTTTTGGGACAAGGTTAAATGAGATCAAACTTCCAGCAAGAAGAAAAAACGTTAGAGGAAAGACAGACAAAAGAGTTTGCCTAGACTGGGACTCAGCACAGAAGCCTAGTTTTTTAGTACGACAGGAGACACACCATCCGGTCCGTACACCTTCTTAGTATTTACCCTAGAGAGGGCAGAAAGTACATCCTTAGAAGGTATTCTGATATTAGGCATGAATAAGAGAGAGGGGAGTGGAGAGGGAGGGACAGCACTGGAATCATCCAAGGTAGAGTTTTTAGGGAAAGTTTGTGCAAAGAGCTCAGCTTTGTCAGAGGAAGATGTGGCGTTGGTGCTGTCATAGTGACAACAGAGGAAGGAAAGATGAAGAAGTAAAATTGTTGGAGAGGTTGTTGGCTAGATACCAGAAAGTTTGGGAATGTTTTTGGTATGTATAGGAACATATTTGGTTTGATTCGAGCATAAACCTATAAAGCACGAGATTCTTGACGGTATGTGACGGTACAGTTTTTATGCTTTCTCCTTTCGTCCTATAAATCATCTGTCTACTCTCCTCTGTTCCATATATCCAACTATCTGTGTATTTAATAACTTAACTTGAAATTTAATCAGTGTTCTCGTGGAACCATAGGTCATTATCTTCTACTATTTTTCTGTAGGTAGTGGGAAATGAAATTGAATATTTTGGGATAGCCAACTAAATTGTAGCTACAGTTATGAGTTTCGTAAAAGATTGAATACAAACTTAGCCCCACTGTAGTAGAGAGAGTGTAGGGAATTAGGGAGAGGAGAGGAGTTGATTGGACAAAATGCTTCTGACTATCCTTTCGAAAAGTGCGGTATTGGTTGAACGTCCCCACACATGCGAACAATACTCGATACATGAGTCTAGGTTTTTTTTTTAAAGCTTGATGGAGGTCTAGCGAGGAATCTAAAAGTAAATATACAAACAAATACATAGACCAAACAATAAGCACTACACCACATCCATTGTTTATGAATACATAGACCAAACAATAAGCACTACACCACATCCATTGTTTATGAATACATAGACCAAACAATAAGCACTACACCACATCCATTGTTTATGAATACATAGACCAAACAATAAGCACTACACCACATCCATTGTTTATGAATACATAGACCAAACAATAAGCACTACACCACATCCATTGTTTATGAATACATAGACCAAACAATAAGCACTACACCACATCCATTGTTTATGAATACATAGACCAAACAATAAGCACTACACCACATCCATTGTTTATGAATACATAGACCAAACAATAAGCACTACACCACATCCATTGTTTATGAATACATAGACCAAACAATAAGCACTACACCACATCCATTGTTTATGTTCACAATACGTCATTGTTCCCATGCCTGTATAGTGTTACTTCCTAACTGACGTGCTTCAATATATCGTTACAGTTTAGCTTTGTGCTTCTATACCAGCTTTCTCTCTCGTCCCCCCCCCCCCCATTCCCACATTATCTTGCTCACTCTCCTCTCCCTCTCTCTCTCTTTTCTCCTCTCTCTCTCTCTCTCTCTCTCTCTCTCTCTCTCTCTCTCTCTCTCTCTCTCTCTCTCTCTCTCTCTCTCTCTCTCTCTCTCTCTCTCTCTCTCTCTCTCACCTCCTTTCATGCCAGTAATAGCTAACTACCACGCCTGTTTACTTCACATCTCGGGGGTCGGCCAGAGAGAGAGAGAAAGACAAGAGAGAAAGCCAGAGACAGAGAAAAAGAGAGAGAGATAGAGAAAGAGAGAGAGAGAGAGAGAGAGAGAGAAAAAAAACACAAGAAAGGGAGAGAGAGAGAGTTAGAGAGAGTTATATAGATACACAGACCTTGCAGTTCCAGCTAGGTAGTCCGGACTTAATTCTAACATGGGATTTGCTACAAAGTGGAAGCTAAAGACATCAAACCAGAGGCTCTCTCTCCACCCACCACTTCCTTGGGTCGGAATGATATATAGTTGCGGAAACAAGACCCCCAGCATAATGCGAACATTTCTACTGGGAAACATAGAGTCAAGAAGGAAGTTTATAAATATTGTACTTAACCCCTTCTGTACCGGAGACGTATTTTGTATTATATTCTGGCAACTTTTAGACTATTTTATTTTATTTAAAAGTGGTTTCCAGCAATTAAGAGGCTTCGAACTATCTCACTTAACCCATTTTACTACAACAAATCCTTCTTAAAATGCACAAAATCGTCTAAATAAAGCTAAAATATCATTCAAAATACGTCACCGGTACAGAAGGGGTTAAATATTGATACTTAACCTAACATTTTTATCATTATTATTATTACTTTTTTTGTTTTGTATTTACCAATAATATTCCAGACTCTTTGAAATGAATGTCTAGCCTCCTTTTGAATGTGTCGATTGTATTACACTATACAACTTTCCGTGGTAATTCCTTGACCACACTGTAGGTGAAAAATTGCATTGTGATCTCGAGATTCCCTCTCATAGTTATTAATTTCATTCCATTTCCACGAATCGATAAACTATTATTGATTTTGAAAAGTGAATCTACATACATTTTGTCAACGCCTTTTAAGATCTTGAGACACTCAATTTAATTGACCTCCCAATTTTTTTTTTTTTTTTTTGGTGAACACGATTTGTTGTGTAATCCTTCATGCTATCATAAATATTTCAGTGACGGTAATAACTTTGTCGCTCTACTCTGTCCTTGTTACTGACATAGATAGATAGAGAGAAAAATGAGGGAGAGCGTGAGAGAAGGGGGGCGGGGGGGGGGGGGTCGAGAGTGAAAGGGAGAGAAAGAGGAATATTAAGAATCTAGAAGGTACCTGGAAAATGAGGAATGAAAAATAGCATGTTACAGAAATAATCTTGAAATGTATAACAAATGACGGGGAAAGTAGACAGACTATCATTATGATCGAAGATAAGCAATGCCACACACCGAATAGTTATAGTATCACTAAGACCTTGCGATCACACCCAGGGAGACTCTATAGGTGAAAGAGAGAAATTGTATTTTCTGCAAAACTCTCTTTGCAAAGTTCAACCATTACAATACTGCGTATTCTCCTTAACCCCTTCTATACCGGCGACGTCTGTTTAATTTTTATTCTAGCTATATTTAAACGATTTTGTGCATTTAAAGTAGGATCTGTGGTAGTAAAAAGGAGTTAAGTGAGATAGTTCGAAGACTTAATTGCTGGAGACCCTTCTAAAACTGAATAAAATCGTGTATTAGTATTCATAAATAATGTTAAATGGATGTCGCCGGGACAAAAAGGATTCAGGAGTTTTTCCCTTTTGAAACACTTCTGAGTGCATATATACATAGGTTCATGTTACTCATGTTACACAGTTGTGATCACCAGTTTTGTCAAATTGATCTTCCTGGGTGGGTCAGATCTCTAGTCAGATCATGATGACAGGCAATACCAGGCATCTCTGTTGGAATCTATTATCTATATATATATTTTTGTTTTTATGTGATTGAGGGAGGCAAAAGGCAGAACTGCCTATATCGAGTGCCTCCCTCATAGTTGAAAGAGTGACAGGGCCAAAATCAAGGGACGTTCGAGCCAAAATGCCTTGGTTTGTTTATGTTCCAATTTTACCACTAGACATAGACTTATAAGCACTGTAAATTGATACATTCGCCCCAATGGAGCCAGGAGGTCTTGGTGAGTAAAGCAATGCTACAGGTGGATATTACAACTGGTTCGTTCATAGTCTTAAATTCGTAAACCTAATGCACCTGGTTGTCTCTCATTGGCCCGCTGTATCTTTGACATCTCGAAGCCACATCGCCCTATGTCTCTCTGTCTCTCCTCCCACGCTCGGACAACTCTCTCTCTCTCTCAGCCGCCTCCTACTTATAGTAGGCACTGCTCTTCATCGCATATATTGAATATGAAAGTATTCATATAATGTTAATATATCTTCACAACAAAGACAGTAATTTTAATGCTGTGTTGTTCGTTGTGGTAATGTACTGAAACCAAGTAAAGAACAAACTCAATCCCATTAATATTTCCCCATTGGTACAACGGGATTTGAACTCCGAAATTAAATTCTTACAGTAGGAAGACCGCTCTAACACAAATATCATATATATATATATATATATATATATATATATATATATATATATATATATATATATATATATATATATATATTGTATAATTTATATAACATTTTATTTTTGTTTTTATATATATATATATATATATATATATATATATATATATATATATATATATATATATGCAGTATATATAAGCAATTCAATGTGTCTATACAGTATACACATAGTGTATATACTGGATAAGTGGATATGTTATGTGACTTATACAAAAAAGTACCTAGAGTTGTGTTTTTATCTCTATATTGAGTCTTTGGTTTACTGACATTTCATTGACTATAAATAAGCACTTACGTGTTTATACCCTCTCTTCAAAACAATTTTCTGAAAACACACAGTAATCTTCCAAACTCCCTGTTGACAGTTTTGGGTTTATATTGAGTTAGGTCTGTGGGATGGCGCCGGGAATAAGATTGACTAGTTTCCCTGAACCTTCAAACTCCATAAAATATGATTTTCTAAGAATCTCTTGGGAAATATAACACAGTTTCATACATACACAAACGCATACATATACACACATTGTACTTTAACATCCAAATACTCAGGCACATACAAACAAAATATGTAAACGCACATACACATACATACACACAGCACACATATAATATATACAATGTGGACATAGCGTTTGAAGATATGGATGTTATTACTTCTAGGATAAAATAAATCCAAATTCACGAGAAACAAAGAATATGATGGGCATGGATAAGTTTGTTTATATACTGTATATTTAGAAAACCTTTGCATACTATGTATATGAGAAAGTTTTTATAAGTATGGGAGAGTTGTATATAACAATATAGTCTTATATATGAAAGTGGTTTTCAATGAGCATTTACAATACATGTCCGTATGTACAATACGCATGTCTGTGTATGAATGGAAATTTACCTTATATATATATATATATATATATATATATATATATATATATATATATATATATATACTGTATATAATTATATATATATATATATATATATATATATATATATATATATATATATATGAGATGAGCAAAATCCATGGTGGTACAGGGTTACATTAACGTACATGATGATACAGGATATACGACGTGTTTCACTGGACAACCAGCATTATCAAGTAAGGATAATATGATATTATAAAAGGTAAACAGGAAGGGTATATATAGAGGGTGGAGGATCAGAGGAGGCGAAAATCAGGGGGCAAAAGTCTGCTATTGGTGGAGGGGTATTCTAGGAGAGAGAAAGATAGAACCGCTTCACACGCATGCGCACTGGATGCGGGATGGTCGGTTGGCGGGGTCGAAGCTGATTGGCTGCGTGTCGAGGGGCGTGGCCTAAGTTGCGTAGTACGTGTGGCGCCGGCAGAAGACGAAGCTGAAGGAGGTAGTGCGGGGGGCTACGTCAAGGGCACCGGGGGGCGAGGAGGGGTGTTAGGTCCTGTAGGAAAGTGCCTTTTGGCAGAAGGAAGGATCTGAAGGTCCAGAGTTTGGTTGTTGATGTTGGGATGTAAGGCTTGGATATATAATGCTTCGAGTATAGGTAATCTCCTTGGGTCACTTTCTTTATCGAGTATGGTGGTGTGTTTCTCTAACTCGTTGCGTGAACACAAAAATGACGAGGCCGTCTTAAAAAAATTATCTCCAAGCATGTCCACCCTACCAACCCTGAAAACAAGATCAAATTAATCATTTATTACAAATCCCCCATGACCTCCAACCTCGTTCTCTGCAACAAACCAGCTTCCACCAAGATAAAGAGCCCGATGACCGACGATCACGTCATTTACCAACATACCTGTAATTATGAGGACTGTGGACCTCATTCCTATATTGGTATGACGCAGACTCGTCTTTCACGCCGGTTAACTCTTCACCTTCAGGCTGGAGCCATCAAAGACCACTATCTCACCCCTAACCACCCCCACCTCACACGCACGTTAGAGAAACACACCACCATACTCGATAAAGAAAGTGACCCAAGGAGATTACCTATACTCGAAGCATTATATATCCAAGCCTTACATCCCAACATCAACAACCAAACTCTGGACCTTCAGATCCTTCCTTCTGCCAAAAGGCACTTTCCTACAGGACCTAACGCCCCCCCTCGCCCCCCGGTGCCCTTGACGCAGCCCCCCGCGCTACCTCCTTCAGCTTCGTCTTCTGCCGGCGCCACACGTACTACGCAACTTAGGCCACGCCCCTCGACATGCAGCCATCAGCTTCGACCCCGCCAACCGACCATCCCGCATCCAGTGCGCATGCGTGAAGCGGTTCTATCTTCCTCTCTCCTAGAATACCCCTCCACCAATACCAGAATTTTGCCCCCTGATTTTCGCCTCCTCTGATCCTCCACCCTCTATAATTATATACCCTTCCTGTTTACCTTTTATATCATTCTATCCTTACTTGATAATGCTGGTTGTCCAGTGAAACGCGTCGTATATCCTGTATCATCATGTACATTAATGTAACCCTGTACCACCATGAATTTTGCTCATCTCATTCATCTACTTCCTGCCACCCAGCGAAAACTCATATATATATACATATATATATATATATATATATATATATATATATATATATATATATATATATATATATATATATATATATATATATATACCGGTATATATATTTATTAATATGTAAAACTTGCAAACTAAACAAACCAAAACTGGGACAAAGAAAATATAAAGTCAAATTAACTTATCAAAATCGCTATGTGGAAACAACGCTTACTAAAATAAAATTTATGAAATAAAAGAACACAATCCACCACATAGGGTGTACATTACTACATGAGCAAGTTAATCTGTTTCCCAAGCAAACTAATCGCACACATAACAACGCACTATCGTCACGTTCAAGGAATTAGTCAATCTGGGAAGTCCGGGATTTCTGGTACATTTGACTAAACTCTGCATGAATAAAGAAACTACATGTCAAATGTCAAAATGTTCTATTAAAATCAAATTTGCAACAAGACAAGACATTAACAATAGTACAAAATATAAACATTGATAATATTTCTATAATATTACACAAAACATACAGCACTCACTAACGATAGTGCTATCGGGTAGGTACCTGTAAGCATAGCATGCCTTAAGTGACCCCTAGCAATAACTACCCAACAAATAACCTACATTTATCGTACAAATAAACTAAGGAAATCGCAAAAGCAAGCAATTGATACTATCGACAATGAATAGATATAATATAATAAAGACACATTATTACAAAATATGAAGAAGCAACACCAGATTCAAACAATGATTACTTTTTACAAGAACAATTAAATTTAAAAAAAAATCATCATTAATAATAATAGAAATAGAAAACAATAAATACAAACAGACAAAAAGTAAGCCGAGGTTATACAAGAAACTTCAAGTTAAAAGTGTTTGATTAAAATTATTGACGTCAAATTTTAGATTACAGTCACAATAATTGACCCTAAAAAGAATAAATTCATGTAACAATTGACTGCCTCATATTATGATGCATTAACCCATTCTGTACCGGTGACGTCCTTTTATCTTTCTTCTGGCTGCTATTAGACGATTTAATTCAGTTTGAAAAGGTCCTCCAATAATTAACAGGCTTCGAACAATCTCACTTAAGCCTTATTACTAACTCATATCCTTCTTAAACTGCACAAAATCGTCTAAGCATAGCAATAATATAATACAAAAGACGTCACCGGTACAGAAGGATTTAAATGTGTACTGCTATATTTTTTGATGCTCCAATATCATTACCGTAAAATTGAAGATCGTCAAAAAAATTCATGTTGTGTGAAGTAAAGTGGTTATATTAGATGATATGACTTTTGTGAAGTAAAGTGGTTATATTAGATGATATGACTTTTGTGAAGTAAAGTGGTTATATTAGATGATATGACTTTTGTGAAGTAAAGTGGTTATATTAGATGATATGACTTTTGTGAAGTAAAGTGGTTATATTAGATGATATGACTTTTGTGAAGTAAAGTGGTTATATTAGATGATATGACTTTTGTGAAGTAAAGTGGTTATATTAGATGATATGACTTTTGTGAAGTAAAGTGGTTATATTAGATGATATGACTTTTGTGAAGTAAAGTGGTTATATTAGATGATATGACTTTTGTGAAGTAAAGTGGTTATATTAGATGATATGACTTTTGTGAAGTAAAGTGGTTATATTAGATGATATGACTTTTGTGAAGTAAAGTGGTTATATTAGATGATATGACTTTTGTGAAGTAAAGTGGTTATATTAGATGATATGACTTTTGTGAAGTAAAGTGGTTATATTAGATGATATGACTTTTGTGAAGTAAAGTGGTTATATTAGATGATATGACTTGTGAAGTAAAGTGGTTATATTAGATGATATGACTTTTGTGAAGTAAAGTGGTTATATAAGATGATATGACTTTTGTGAAGTAAAGTGGTTATATTAGATGATATGACTTTTGTGAAGTAAAGTGGTTATATTAGATGATATGACTTTTGTGAAGTAAAGTGGTTATATTAGATGATATGACTTTTGTGAAGTAAAGTGGTTATATTAGATGATATGACTTTTGTGAAGTAAAGTGGTTATATTAGATGATATGACTTTTGTGAAGTAAAGTGGTTATATTAGATTATATGACTTTTGTGAAGTAAAGTGGTTATATTAGATGATATGACTTTTGTGAAGTAAAGTGGTTATATTAGATTATATGACTTTTGTGAAGTAAAGTGGTTATATTAGATGATATGACTTTTGTGAAGTAAAGTGGTTATATTAGATGATATGACTTTTGTGAAGTAAAGTGGTTATATTAGATAATATGACTTTTAATCTTATCCAAGTATATCACTTTGTCTCTTCATTAATCTTATCATCCTTTAGGCCTATAATTGTTGTACATTGATTTGTGTTAGTCTTTCTAAAAATATTCGTAACTCTTTGTCCTGTACAGTATAATGTTAACTCTATATTTTGAATGATGATGATCCCTCAATAACATATTTACATTTTGAGAACTTGCTGGAGCAACTTATTTTGCAATATATGTTTTTGCATTAATCGCTCGTGAACATTTTGTCACGATACTGAATGCACTTTGGATACACAGTTTATACTAGCATGCTATGCTATATATGCGAATATCACGTTTATACTAAATTCTGACAGATTCAGCCTTATATGTAATCTAATTTATTAATTTCACTCCCAACACCAAACACCTTGAGAATGTTAGAGAGACAAGCTGAATACAACAGGTCTGAATGAGCGGAATGTGACTCATTTCATTAAGCGGACTACGATTTGACCCCTCAAAGCAGATTATGACATTTTAAGCTAGGTAAACTACCGACTTTGTTATATTGGGTTGTAATATTTACAACTCGTGATATAGTCTCCTCAAAAATCCAATTATGGACTTACAGACCTTAATATAGCCCGACAGGGTCACATCGAACACGTTCTTAATAGCACAGAATAGGTATTCAATTAGGATAAAACAGAACTCAATAACAACACGCATAACAATTACACACAAGTTTATTCAAAGTTATATATATATCTTCAACTCAGAATATAGCTTCACCTGGATAATTATTGGAACTATCAGGCAAGGAATGCAAGGCATATAAATGGTAGATCATGAATGGGGAGCAATTGCCCTTCAACTGTGGTTATAAGTATCAGTAAGTAAAGTAGCAACAAAAGTGGAACATGAACATTGAAATAATAACCTTTAATAATAACAATCGATATGAGTCGAGTGTCTTACGTGAATGAGAAACAAAACACAGAAATAAAATACAGTCTCAGTATAAGAGACTCTCCTCGTGGGAGTTGAGAGCAAAATAAACACCCAGGTAGGCTGGGTGAGTCACACGGTTGAGGGGCGTACTAAAGGTAGTCACGGTATTCTCAAGTGACCTTCCTACTTAACCCTCTCACGTTCTTGACGCAATTTTGAGCCTATTAGGGATACTTTAAAGCCTTTGTTACCATCAGGGGTATTTAGAAACCTTAAGTTTAGTTACTTTAACCTCTGCAGTTGTCATTGAGTTAGCTGTGGGCAGGAAACTAATTTTGGAGAGGTAATTATAAGAGTGAGAGAACTCTATTTCTTATTGCTAATCTGGCAACCTCTGCGTCATATGGTCGTGAGAGGGTTAAACACTGGAGGTCAGGTCATGAACTGGACTGCAGTGGTGGAAATTAACTTCAAAGTTAATGCAACCAGAATTGTAGTTTTAATAATGTTACTCTAAAATTGGTGGCAAAATATGATTTAATTAATTGTGCAAAAGATTAAGTTCGTGGACGAAATTATGTAATTTCTCATGAATATCTTATATTCACGTCAACGATCGTATGTAAGAATAACGAAACAAGCCGAGGAATTCAGATATAAAGTTGGGGCATAATTATGAATGAACTATAGAATAAATCTATATAATTACACTGGAGAACAATTTATAATTAACTAAATGAAGTTAGTCAACGAATGATCTGGAAAACGCTTATGATTAATAGCGTAAAAGGATAATTAACAATATATTAATTAACCCTTTCAGACTCATATGATGCATAGTAGCAATAATAAATAGAGTTCTCTCACTCTTATAATTACCTCTCCAAAATTAGTTTTCGGCCCACAGCTAACTCAAAGACAACTGCAGAGCTTCAAGTAACTAAACTAAATGTTTCTAAATACCCCTGATGGTAACAAAGGTCTTAAAGTATCCCTAAATAGGCTCAAAATCGCGTCATATGTCGGAGAGGGTTAACAAAAGAACTTGGGCGCATACGACGAAGTTATGCTAAAGAAATACTTATAGCATTATTGTTAAGAGGTCTGAATGAATTAACAGAGTCTTGTAATCAACATACACTAAAATAAAAGGTGTATGGTAAGTGATGCGGAATTAAGTAACAGAATTTATGCAATGCTGGAATTCCTGAGCAAGAAGAATCAGAATTACTTACATCAGTAATCAAATGAACGTCAATACGAATTCATAAAATAAATACAAAGGTGATTATGTAATCGAACGTAATCAAGGAAGCTGGGGGAAATGGGTTTTCACAGGGATGATTCTCGGGATACAAATTAAGTATGTTAAGGTAAATTCGCTATAAAAATGGGCGTAGGTTCTAGGTAAAGTCAGTTAGGAAGGGAAATCAAATCACGAACTACACTTCGACCTAAACTCACAAAATACATAACAGAATACATATATAGAAGGATCTGTGAGCGTGTGGCAAAGTAAATAACTGAACACAATTATATAACGTATGCGTAAGACGTTCTGTAGAAAATTAATCAAATAACAGGTTTAGGACTTATACACAGTTTTAACACAGATGATATGTAAGGTTCAGAAGGATTAACACAGTACGCAATTAAGGATCTTGGGCACAGATCTCAGAGGTGATTAGCACAATACGGATCACATATCTTACTTTACCTTGACAACAATAACATAACGAAAAACACGGATCACATATCTTACTTTACCTTGACAACAATAACATAACGAAAAACACGGATCACATATCTTACTTTACCTTGACAACAATAACATAACGAAAAACACACAGAAACACTTAGGGAATATTTGGAGGGCAGGGGAAGAGAGTACAGGTCTGGCCAACGTAGGTCGTGGGTCCGAGGTGCAGCACTTCCGGGGTGTAGGGCGTCGCTTGAGCAGCACTTCAGATGGGTAGGGCGTCGCTCAAGCAGCACTTCAGGTGGGTAGGGCATCACTCGAACAGGGCTTCAGGGGCACTTCAGGTAAGCACACTCTCCGGGCAGGGTAGGGGCAGGCTGGTACAAGCTACACTGTTAATTAGCTACTCTGTTCCTGGATAGGTCTTGAATAGTATTGTGAGTGTAGTTTGCATACTTCACTACAATTTTCTTGAGATAATGTGCGGCTTTTTCCTTGACTTGTTTACAGGTTTTCAAAATCAGAGGGATATGGGGAAATGGTTGTGATGAAGTTGTGAGGTAACTACTTATCGTAGGTATACATAGTGGCTGTTTACATGGATACATGTATGCTAGGTAGTTTATTACTTACTTAAGGCCTAGTTATTTAGTCTAATAATGGAGAAATGGGATGTGTACGGAAACGTCCATGAGCTAGCCTCCTAGACAAACATTGTTATAGCTCGCCTAATAGTTGTTCTTGGTAGAGGTTTATTATATCTCCCGATCCATCATCATGTGTCCTCCTGCCTACATCCATTTGTATCTGTAGACTTCGGGCCGTTGATAATTTATTTGCATAAACATCTCTTCATTATAAACAAAATCCGGGGGCTGAGGAAATGCTGTGCTGTGGTTGGTTGTTGTGAGGGGGACGGAGCAGGCGGTTGATTGGTGGGGAGTATTTCCCATTCTCGAGGCTGGTGGTTGTTGTCATAGAACACGGGGAAGCAGGGGTCACTCTTGTATTTGTCCAGGGATCAGAGCATGGGAAAATTGGGGTGGCTCTTCTATTGTTCTTGTCTTCTCCTGTTGCTTTCTTGTCTTTATAGGGTCTTGGAGTTGCAGACTGGCTATTCTGCAACTGTTTCTTGGATGGCTCGTCTTCAGACCCGTTATTTCAGACTTGTTCTCTGTTCCAGTATTTCATGAGTTGTTCGCTCCTCTTTCTGGTCTGGTGGTCTGTGGCATGAAAATCTTCCTGACTCTGTCTTATTCAGGTCTGTTATGTTTTTTTGGACCTGGGGTGGCAGGTGAAGGGGACATGAATGGTAATACGACAAGTTGGAGAAGGTGATTGGTCCCTGGGGAGGTTGGGAGTAGATTCGGGGCGGTGCTTAGTGACGTAGTAGGTCGGGGTAGCTGGGTGGAAGATCCGGGCGTTGTGGTGTTGGCGGTTGGCATTGAAGAAAATGGTATTGGACGGGTACCTTAGTAATTCTTCTTTGGTATCTCTTCCATTAATGTGATTTGTCTTGGGGGTGAAGATGTTGAGGAATCAGGTATAACATGAACAGTACTGTGATATGATGGTATGTTGTTTGCCATGATCATATTTTCTTTACCGTTGTGGGGAGATGTTTAGAAGAGTTATTTTTCACGTTTTTTTTTGTTTCAAATAATTGCCAGTCTTTTTATATGTTGCAAAATGTCACCTCTCATTACATCTGTAGGTGCAATTTAAAGTGTTCCGGTGACCTAAATATGAATCTCAACTCTTAGATAAATCACTATTCCAAGGCAGCTTTCAATTGACATGATCACCATTTAAAAATAATGAACTACTGCACATTGTATGGCTAAAAATATTGTATTTATGTCTAGAATATACACGATCTCTCATCAAAATGATCGCTGACAATATATTATTGGGTGTATAATCGGGAAAACTTTGTAACTCTCTCCCTCAATCAATATTTCCTTCATCCTATGACTTAAACTGCTTTAAACTTCGTGTGTCCAGGCATTTTTACCCCAACGTCTTTTAATTTGGCTCCGTCAGTCTTTTGGCTTTGGGGAAGACACTCGTTACAGGCAACCTGCCTTTTGTCTCCTTCGCACACATACCAAAAAAAAAACATTAATCATGGGATCACGATTGCCAGATGTTATGTACATGTTGGTGATGGTAGGAGGCACCTCAATCTCCTCACAAGAAAGGAAAGATGAGCGATTGAAAGGGAATGTATGGAAGGGGGAGAGTGAATGTGTGAATGAATGGATAGGTAGGTGAGAGAGAGAGAGAGAGAGAGAGAGAGAGAGAGGCTGGCGTTGTATGGAGGCTTGCAGGTATTTACATGCCAAGTTTGTTTTTCCCTGGAGGCATCTTATGTTGCAATATTCAACAGCAGCTGTCACAGCCAAACACTAGTCAAGTTTGACCCACTCAAATATATAGTCAACACAATCATGTAGGGAACATCAATACGTCTCTAGTCAATCACACACACACACACACACACACACACACGCTGATCAAGTCGTTTAAGGAGAAGTCATCAAGGATCATCGTCTCAGGAATCGTCCCCCGGCTCGGTGTAGAGAGCCGATTTTACAACATAGCCACCAGCACAAATCGTTGTCTAGCAAACCTCTGCAGGAAGGAGAACGTGGGATTCGTCGACACCTGGGACAATTTCTACTACGATGACTATTTGTTTTCGGACGATGGAGTTCATCTGAACCAGGTGGGAGCAGCGCGTTTTGGGCGTCTTCTCAACGATGCGGTGAAGGATTTTCGGAGAAGAAATCGACTCAGCACAGGACAACCAGGAAGGAGGACCGAAGACAGCGAGGACGGCAATCTACAAAGGAATTAAATACTAATCCGTCAAGAACCGCGAATTTGGATAAAGCTCCACCAACACGACCCAAATTCAAAACCGTCAGGGATAACGACCGAGGACCTAGGACAGCCATGAATGTAAATGTAGATCCGACCAGAACCAAAAATTCGATGAAAGAACGATCTGCGAGTTCTAAAACCGCAACTTTAAAGGTTTTCTATGCAAACGCTCGTAGCATACGCAATAAATTTTCAGATTTAGAGGAACTAGTGTTTACAGAAAATTATGATGTGATTGGCATAACAGAATCTTGGCTCAATACACAAGATAGAGACTTTTTAGCAGAGTATTCACTTCCCGGTTATGTAATGTTTGAGAACAGCCGAATAAATAAAAATGGAGGTGGCGTTTTATTTTATATCAAAGAAAGTCTTAACCCGACCCTCGTGTCAAAACCTCAAATTGTGAACGTCGACACATCTTTTGTGCTAATAAAGAATAATAAAGGTACAAAAATAATACTTGCGTTAATATACAGACCTCCAGCTCAATCAGTGCAAACTGACCGAGAAATTTACGAACAAATTGCAGATGTAAGTAACTCACAAGATACCGTAATTTTTGGCGACTTTAATTTACCTGTGACCAAGTGGGGCGATACTCTTACTTCACACTCCGGACATGACTTGTATACGAACTTGCAAGAGAGTTCGCTTTATCAATTTGTTCGAATGCCGACCCGTGGTAATAACGTTCTTGACATTGTACTTGCAACAAAAGAAGAATTGATAGAGAATTTGAATGTTGGTGATGAATTCAGTAACAGCGACCATCGTACGATAACTTTCACTTTAAAGTTTACTAGTAACGAACCAAATAGTAGCATCGAAAAAGTCCCTAATTTCAAGAAAGCAAACTTCCATAAACTTAGAGCTATGTTTAAAGAAACTGACTGGAGCTTTTTAATTAACAATAACGACATAAATACATCTTGGAAGTTATTCGAAACCACTTACCTAAAAGCAGTGCAAGACTGCATACCATCGAAAATACGGCGTCCAGGCCATAATAATAAGCCCAAATGGTGGAATAAAGATATTTCAAACTGCCTGCTTGCTAAAAAATTTGCTAATGATAGATTAAAATCCTCACAAAATGACGAAGAACGGGTGAAATTTGTAGAGCTACGACGCAAAGCCAAAAAGTTAATTAAGCAAAGTAAAAAGACCTTAGAGTTACATATTGCGAATCAAAGTAAAACAAACCCGAAAGAATTCTATAGTTATATCAGAAAGAAAAAAGTAGTTACTTCAACTGTTGGACCGTTAGTCGATGAAAAAGGAGAATACACCAAAGACGAAGTACAAATGAGTAATGCCCTCAATACCTTCTTTGCATCAGTTTTTACAACAGAAGACCTCAGTGATATCCCTACACCATCGCCGATTCAGATTGATAATTCAGATGTTCTAAGCAATATCACCGTTACAGAGAGAGAAGTATTGAATTGTTTAGATAAACTCAAGGTAAATAAAACGCCAGGACCTGATACAATCTCGCCTAGAGTTCTAAAGGAAGCAAAGAATGAGCTCTCCAAACCACTGACATTACTATTCAATAAATCCTTGCAGTCTGGAACTATGCCTGATCAGTGGAAGCTAGCCAACGTAACACCGATATTAAAAAAGGCAGCAAATCCCTACCCAGTAACTATCGTCCAATTAGCTTAACCTCAGTTGTATGTAAAATGCTAGAAACGGTCATACGAGACAGACTCGTAAATCACTTAGAGGAAAATAACATACTTAAAGATACTCAACATGGCTTTCGTAAAAAACGTTCCTGTTTAACAAACCTCTTAGACTTCTTCCACGATATCCTCAACCTCTACGATGAGAGTAAAGCTGTAGATATTATATACCTTGATTTTCAAAAGGCCTTTGACAAAGTTCCCCACAAACGTTTACTGCTAAAACTAAAAGCGCATGGAATACAAGACGGTGTGTTGAAATGGATAGAAAATTGGCTCAGCAACAGAAAGCAAAGGGTAGTCATAAACGGTAAGGCATCTAAATGGACCAATGTAAGTAGCGGGGTACCCCAGGGATCGGTACTAGGACCAATTCTCTTTCTAATTTACATCAACGACATAGATGAGGGTCTCACCTGCACAATCTCAAAATTTGCTGACGATACAAAAATTGCAAATAGCGTACTCTCAAAAGAACAAGTTGACGATATGCAACACAATCTAGATAAATTGTCATGTTGGGCCCAAATTTGGCAAGTGAGTTTCAATGCGGATAAATGTAAAGTACTACATGTCGGATACCTAAATGAGAAAGCAAACTATTCGATGAATGGCACTCAGCTTAAGAATGTAAACAGAGAAACTGATCTGGGAGTAACAATATCGAGTAACCTAAAACCGAGTCAACAATGTTCAGAAGTTGTTAAGAAGGCAAACAAAATAATTGGCTTTATAGGCAGGTCATTTGAGCATAAATCCAAAGAAGTTATCCTAACCCTTTACAATTCCTTAGTCCGCCCTCTTCTGGAATACTGCGTTCAATCCTGGTGCCCTTATTACCAAAAAGATATAAACAAGCTAGAACGAGTTCAACGTAGAGTTACCAAAATGATACCTAGCCTAAAGAACAAACCATACGAAGAGCGTCTTAGAGAACTAAATCTATTTCCTTTAACCCAGCGCAGATTAAGAGGCGACTTAATTCAAGTGTTCAAAATAATCAAAGGCATCGACAATATGAACTGTAGTAAGTACTTCACTATCGACCAATCTAATTACACGCGGGGAAACGGTTGCAAAATTATTGGTAAATCTTTTAACTCGCACGAATCTAAGAATTTCTTCTTCAATCGAGTTGTCAACTTGTGGAATGGGCTTCCCCGAGACGTTATAGACTGCAGCACCGTTGATTCATTTAAATTCCGCCTAGACAAATATCTCGCATCAAACCCGCGACTGACTGCGTTTGTAAATGAATAACTTTATCCTCCCCTCAGTTACTAACCCATATGTCCCCTACTAACTTCCTAGTCCTGCCACGTTAGTGGCAGGGCAGTAGTTCCCTTTCCAATGTTCCCTTACCCACTCTAAACCACTGTTTGGACACTTGATCCTCAGTGTTTTGGAGGAAAAGCAACCTAGAAGGGTCACTAGACCTGTTGTTGCTTGATTTCCTTTGTACACACACACACACACACACACACACACACACACACACACACACACACACACACACACACACACACACACACATACATACATAGAGGAGGAGGAGGAGGAAGGCGTAGGCACCAGCTGAACAGGGCAGTACTCCCGGGGATTGCTACAGGTGGTTGATAAGGACAGCTGGAACTCCTGTTTCACCACCTGGCCTCCCTAGCTGATCCTTTCCTATTGAAAGAACCCCAGTCTGCCCTTCAAAACATCTGCTCTTCATATCAATGCCTTATATATATATATATATACTGTATATATCTTTGTTTTTTCTATATTCCAACTACTTCCTCTCGGGCATAGGCTACGAGCCTGTACACTCAACCGCTGAACACGGTGAGGTCCGTGAGGTCTTGTTCCAGTCTAGGGAGTGAGACATGCAAAGCATCCCGGCTCGAAGCAATCTTAAGCTGCTTCGCCTCCGCGCTTCACCGTCTCACTCCCTAGACTCGGACCCTCACTCTCAGAACGCCACCTATTGAGCAATTAACTCACTAGGCATTGTCCCCCTGTAGCATATTTTGAATATGGGAATATTCATACAGTGCTATTAATCAGGGAACAATGAGGGTATTTTTTTGGCATTTCGGTGTGCTGTGGTAATGCACTGAAACTAGGTACAGCACAAATTCCATCCCAATAATATCTTCCCACTGACATATTGGGATTCGAACCCGGGTCCATTGGATTACCAGTCCAGTGGCAAGACCACTCTGCCTCACCTCCCCTTACAAACATAATACATCTATTTATCTATTGCTGGACGCTGTGATCCCCGAAGGGGTGGCCACGAACAAAACGCCCCATTGCACCTCTGTCCCCAGTCAGTCAACACCCCTCCTCCCATTCAGCACCGCTTTCAAGCATATACTTTTTAATCCAGCCTTCCACCTCTCTCTCGGTTTAGTTCTTCCTCTCCGTCCTTCCACCTCGCTCTCGCACACTCTCTTAGTCATTCTCTCACTTCCCATACGTTCCACATGTCTGAACCATCTCAAGGTGTTCCTTTTCACACATCTACGTCCACACCACACCGCTCTCGTACTTCATTCGTCTGTCTATCCCTCCATGTAACTCTGCACGCACTTCTCAAGTAACTCATCTTCACCCCTCTCACTCTTGGTTTGTCTCTCTCCAACAACGTCCATGCTTCGCTCCCGTAAGTCAATGTCGGAATTACTACACTGTCATGCAAGGACTTCTTTACTTCCATGCTGACCACCCTATTTCTTGTTATTGCTTTCAGCACTCTTACTACCCTCTTCCCCTGTTGCACTATCTCCCGCACTTCTTCATCCATACTCCCATCTTTACTCAACACACTGCCCAAATACTTAAATGAGCTAACATTCTCCATAGCCTGACTGTTCAACCTCACCTCACACTCTGTGACTGCACCCCTTTCAAAGACCATAACCTTACTCTTCCCCGGATTTACCTGCAAATTCCGTTTGTCATACACTGTTTCAAACATACTTACCAGACCCTGCAACTCCCATTCACTATCGCTCATCAGAACTGTATCGTCGGCAAACAGCAGTACAGGCAACTTCCACTTATGTCCATCCTTATCAGCGGTGCACCAACATGCACTACTCTGTCTTGTATTTCTTTTGTGACTCCATCCATATATATATTGAACCACCATGGTGACATCACACACCCGTGCTTTAACCCAAGATTCAGATCAAAGAACTCGCTCTGTTCATTTTCCACACATACTGACGCCATTGCATCCTCATACAAGCTCTACACAGAGTTCAGCAACTTGCCATCTATTCCGTATATTCTCAGAACTCTCCACAGACTTTCTCTATCAACACAATACATGCTACACTATATTTCCAAAATTCTAAAATAATAATAGAAGACACAAGACAACCAGCCTTGGAGTCCCAAGGGGGGAGGGGCCATACATGCCCCCATTAGACTGACCCTTGTGCAGACTCCTATAAGTGCCCCTAACTTCTACTTAATATTCGATTTATCAATTTCTGAAGTATCCCAGCCTTTTTCTCTAATTTCCTCTCTGTAGAACACCACCTCTCTTCTACCAAACCTGACTTGCTTTTCCTCACCGAAACTCAGATGTCTAAGGCAACAGACAACATACCCTTCTCTGTATTCTCCTACTATCTCTGTCCTCAATTCAAACTGTTGTGTATACGTACAAACAAACAATCTTACTTGCTCTTGTGCTCCCAACTTTGACTAAAGTTGAATTCTCAACTTTCTTATTTCTAAAGTGACACACTTCTCTGAAATCTCCATCTTGGGTGATTTCAATGTTACACCTCCAATAGTTCTCGTCTCATTTCACCTGGTGAACAATCTCCATAATTTGTATCCTAAATAACGTACAGCATTTAGTTCAGCACCCAACATGTATCCAAGACCGCCTGCAAGATCGGCCTTACATCCTTCACTTATTTCTAACCGCAAATCCTTCTGCTTAGACTGTAAATCTTCTTCTTCCATTGGGCTCCTCCAGCCATAACTGTATGTCTGTTACCTCTCCTATTTCTCCGGTACTCCCCCCCCCCCCCCCAGCCAGAGGCGCTTGTGGCATTTTTGCGGTACCGACGGTACCGACTGATAGGGTCTTCGGCAGTACTCCTGGAATAATTTTTACTTCCATGGCCAGGGACCCTGCTGTTTACAATAAGGAGGAAGCATTAGAAAGGTACCATTACCTTCAAATGCAAGAAACTCAGGTTTTTTAGGTTTCTGCCCATGCCAAATACTGTATGTTCATTGACTTGCCAAAAAAAATTCTGTCATCAATAATAAATGCTCAGAACTATCCAATATTAGTTCTTTCCAAGTTTCTGGCATCTAGCCAAAAACCTCCAACAATTTTACTTTCTCATCTTTCACTCTTCTTTTGCACTCAGACAAAGCTGAACTCTTTGCTCAACCTTGTGTTAAAAACGCCTCCTTGGATTATTACGGGTTATATGGCGTGAGCGTTACTCACAAAAACGAAATACCGTCAACCTGTTTTTGCCCCCTTAATGATCTACATTGTTACGTCCTGGGATATATAAACACTGGGCTCTTTCTATTGGACTAGGTATGCGGCAACAAGCAACAACGGAAAACGCTAGATCCAACCCTTATCTATAAACCTAGGCAACAAACCACCCTAAACCGTCAAGAGTCCTGCCTGGACAACAAGGTATCCTATGACTCGGTTACAGAGTGCACGCACTATAGACTGCTGATAGTCAAGCAGGCTATATAAAAGATCACACAATTAAGTTGACTTAAAGCTTAAATTGCAGAAACAATTTAATAACAAACTAGAAGAAAGTACATTTAACGTTACGTTAATTAATACAACTAATCACCCCTGCGTGAAAGAAGGTGAAAGCAAACAGTCCTCAAAACATCGTACCGGTAGACAAGATGCGGGTTTCTAAACTGCATGCGGCTACTGTAGGATCTGATGCTTAGCAAAGAAAGTACGTTACGGATTTAGAGAACTCTTAACTCATAAGCAGGAATAAATACTAGTGATAGGCCATACAGTGTATAATGGCATAGGTATAATTAAATAAAGGCAGCAACTCGCAACATAACCACATACAGGTGTGCTTCTCACTCTTAGTCAGGCAAGCCTGCTCGGACAGAGTCTCCAAGCCACACCCTGACTCACAATGCTCACAAAAACGGTAAACTGTGGCACAATAACAAGCATACAGAGATAATAAACCCCTAGCTGTTAATCTGCCAGGTGGCAGAGGTCTAGCCGGAAGGATATAGGCTTCGGATACCCGGGCTGAGCCACCTGCTCTAGCCTAGGGACGTTCCCAAGTCTGTGTGCCAAATTACTCTAATTGAAAGGGTGCTCTCTTGAGAGACTCAGATCGCAAGTATCTGACTCTCTCCTGGCGACTCTAAAACAAAAGCAAGACGTGCTAGCGCAGTGCTGAGTGGACTAGGCAAGGGCCCTCACACAACACAACACTAGACACACAGGGACACAGACAAGAAAATGCCCCCAGACTCCCACGGGTATCCTAGTAAAGTCGTGCGGGTCCACAGGACTCGCACCAGCAGACTTTACTTAAAGGATCGCAAAAAGCCTCCCCTCCAGTCTAGCCCCTGCTAACCTGACACAAGAACACACTAGCAAGCATGAAACCACCAAATATGAGAACAAAAAAGCTTCCTAGGTCTCATTAACAATTACGTCTCTGCATAAGGCCCAAAATCCTATCTAGTTATCTGAGAGCTCGTCGTTAATACAATAATAGATATAAGGTCTATCAAGGGGATGGGATAATTAAATAGATTGGTGAAGTAGTGGAAGGAAGGTATACAAAGTAAGAGAGAAAGTTTCTAAGTGGGGTTGAGAGGGATAGATATCAAGGGGGTCCGAAGGGTACGACAGTGAGGTGAGCTCTGAGTCTTGAATCTGTCTGGACCCCGCCCTAGGCATGCAGAATACATCCCAGGCTTGGCAACACTCAACACAGTTGCCGGGTCAAAATCGTCTACCCCGTGCGTGAGTCGAAACTAAGCCTAACGTTGCGAACAAATGCATGTGGCACATCAGGCTCGTCCCAAGCTAGACTCTCCGCGCGAAGCAACGTCCCCCAGCCGGTCTCTCTCTCCCGCTCGTCTCCTCCCACTCTCACTAAACTTACATCTTATATATTATAATGAAACAATCAACTATCGAGAATAAAATATACTAAGATGCGTTGGTTAAGAATAAGGGCAGCTACAAGCTGTGAAACAACATAAGAATATCCCAGACATTAGTTACATTGTCGTAGGATATATACTAAGGAAAAGCCGGCCGGCCGGCTGCCGCCAGCCGGTTTCTAAACGGCTGGGCAGCCGACGCGCGCGCATGCCCGCACGTGGCTACTATGCAGAAGCGTCACAACATATATGAGGATGACAATAAATCAAGGGGGGGGGGATGAGGGGGGCGTTGGCCCCCCCTCAACCCATCGTGTATCCAATGTACCCCACAATTTCCCTTACCTACTGTAAAAGCGCGATTCACCCAATATATGGCGCAATTTGACGCTGAATCTTCAGATTGATAGATAATGGGTAAGTTTATGCAAATCCTCCACTCAAACCATGCAAAACAACCATGAGACACTATATTCTTTGAAGAAAAAAACTAAAAACATGGTAACTAAGGCCGATGTAGTCTTGTTGAACGTTACCCCTGTTGTTTATGAGGCAGGCTCGACGCTGCCAAAACAAGCCTGGCTTGCGACCAGAAGCAGTACGCTCGTCACTGCGCAAACAAGAAGAAGTAGGCTTAATACTGCCAAACAAGCTGGGTTTGAGAACAGAAGCGGTAGGCTCAACGCTGCTCCAAGAACATTAGGTTGACTTGACGCTGCCAAACAAGCTGGGTTTGAGACCAAAAGTGATAGACTTGAAGCTGCCCAAACTACAGAAGGTGCTCAATAAAGAAGCAAAGCAGAGTCTTTAAGCTGGATTTGAGACCAGAAGTGGTAGGCTCGATATTTCCCTCATAAAAGGAAGCAAGCAGAAGACAACCCCAACACTGGCAATATTCGAGTCACCAGATACTACTACGGCAACCAAGAATTTTCAGGAGCTAACCAACAAAACCAGACTTAAGTCCCCCCTAAAATGCCCAACATTCAGAGTAATTAACGTTACTTATTTTTTAGTTACTATTTGAATACCCTTCAGAATTTCCCTTTAGGAAAAAAAAAAACATACTTGTCATCCTTTCGTCTCGTATTTAATATATTATATTATTGTAGGTTCCTCTTCGACCAGAATAACTAATATATAGAAAATAAATAGTTAATTAATACTTAAACTTTAAACCAGCAATCTCACTGTATTCACGATTGTACATATATGGTAGTACCCCCTACACCCATCGTAGAAAACCTTATGCTTGTGTCAGAGAATACGAGCACTTCATTCTCACTGAGTCAGTTATGAGGGTAGACTAATGCCCCTTTCCCACCTGCAAGAATCATGCGCCGACTAGCCAATATATGAAAACCTTGATGAATCCGAAATAGGTATATTTAGACGTTGTTTGCAGTTTAGGAAGGTTCTGTGGTAGCATAGAGGGTTAAATAAGATAGTCTGTGGTAGCATAGAGGGTTAAATAAGATAGTCTTTAAACTTTGAATTGCTAGTAGTGCTTCCTAAGCTGAGCAAAATTGTCCAATAGTTGCCAGAACACAACAACAGGGACATCACTGGTACAGAAGGGGTTAAGACGAGCTTGGAATTAATAATAACCTTAGTCTATACAGAATCCCAAGCCATGCCTAGACGAACCATGTAATTTGCTTTCAAACACTATAAATAGAGAGCCATATTAATTCACCAGTATATTTCTACCTTTGCCCGCGGCCCAACCACATCCACCCGTGCTGGTTTAGATGCTGTTTTTCATGAAGCATCACTTGCATCACCTAAGCTGTTAAAAAGGGTTACAAACTCGTGCAAGGCAAACTCTTTTATTGCAGAGAGTTAAGGAATACGGTCATGCTGGGCCTTTCTTGCTATCTCCGCTCAATATACGTCAACCTAACACCATATACGTAGCCCTGATCGAAAGCAAACTAGTTAAAGGGGGTCACCTGTTTTTTTATATTTCTCTCTTTTTCTCTCTTTCTCTGGGTTGTGTCCATTCGGCCAGCATTGTATGGAAAAATCCGGCTTCGCTGGAGACATTTTTCTATCGAAAAATGTACAAATTTAGCTTGCTGCCAAAACAAAAATATTTATATACTGGCTCTCTACAGCTCGCCACGAAAATATTGACACCTGGATGGAGGGTAAACGTCTTAAAACAGTAGGCTGAATGGGGCTGATTGGATACAAGCCAAAGAAAGAGAGAAAAAAAAAACTAGGTGGGCCCCCTTAAAAATAAAAGATTAAGTCTATTACTCCCCATAAAAGTCTGGAGATATTCATTGGTCCCCTACTGACATTGAGTTTTATGGATGGATAGTTTCCTCCTGTCCTGAGCGAGCGGCCATAATCATCATTGCTGGCTCTGTCTCCATGATATAACTATAGGTAGCGCCAACGAACTTGTCAATAATCTTGAGCCCCTTAACTGCTCATAACTCAAAAGGGCCTAGAGCACACTGGCTGTAAATGTCCACGCCGATTTCCTGGTGGGATCTTCCCAAATGATAGACATGTCAGTTCGAATGCTTTCATTCATTTTTAGTTATTATAAGTTAAGGGTCAAAATTATGTTCAAGTTCGTTGGTGCTACCTATAGTCAGTTTATAAACTAATGTGTTTGTTAAAGTGATTTCCTGTAATAGGAAATTAACCTAACATTTGTACCTGGTATATAAGTGTCACAAACAAATGTGGAATTATTAAAGCTGCTACTCTATATCTTCATCTCTCTCTCTCTCTCTCACACACACACACAAACAGACAGACACACACACACACAAATGAAAGACAAATTAGTAATAAAACAGAGAATATGTAAATGCAAAATGAAAATGTGAACAACAGTAGCTGCAATAATAAATATAATAATAATAATAATAAAACCTGCACAACTTATTGCAAGAATTAATTTGAAATGTTTGAATGTTAGGAAATTTAGGATGAGCGACAAATAATAATGACGCAGTGAGAGAGAGGAATATTGTATTGTATGTTAACAACAGCTGACATTTGGGTTATGATGAAGTGGTAGGTATATAATTCAATGGAGAGAGAGAGAACGACCATTCTTGGGACTCCCTAGTATTCCGTGTAGTTCCTTGCTATACCCCGCCCCGGTCTTGCACGGTTTTCCGTTGGTGCGAAACAAAAAGAAGAGCTACTGAACAAAAAAGATGAGCTTGGTTTCTGTATGGAATGCCAGGAAGAGTCCAACAAATTCAGCGTACGTAACCTTTTTTTTTAACATGTCCAAAAATTGTATTACGTTTGACATCTCGCCACGGAATAATAAGACACTGAGGAGTTTCTTGAACATATCAATATTAAAATGCCGAATAGGTCAAGAACTGCGTTTCGAGTCAAGTTGGCACATGATTCTTGTAGGTGGGAAAAGGGCGTAAGTCAATTTAGATTAATTTCCGATCAACATAACAAAACCATTTGCATGAGTTATTATCCTACACAATATATATATATTTGTTCTAGTAAACAATTAATCAAGAATCAAGAGTCTGTATAAACTTAGTAACCGATCGTTCCATAGCAACTGTGTATTTACGCTTAACGATCTGTGTATTATTAGTGTAACCCTTCTCTAATACATAAGTTCTATATTCAACCCTTTGAGTATAAGTAAAACCATTGAACTGTCTGTTAGTATAAATTGCCTCGTTCTACCATTGTATATAATATGTGATGAATATCTTGTTTCTTCCCGTTCAGTGAATCAACACAAGTTGTTTATGTCTAGCAGAACAGATGTATTGATGCGGAGGTGAGGGTTGGAGTGGTTAGGTTAATTAGGGTTAATCTACTCAGTTGTTAACCCTTTGATAATTATTACGCATTTTGGCAGCTTATTTTGGCTATCATTTGACGATTTTATACAGCTTAGGAAGGATATGTGGGAATTAAATGGTAAAGGCTCTCTCGATCAACCCTCTGACTTCCATACACCCGAATGTGAATACTACTGTATAATAATAGCCAGGAAATATAAAATATGTGCACCCTCGATCCTCGGAGGGTTAATAAGACGCAGCACTGCAAGCAAGTAGTATATTATGCATCTCCGTTCGAGTTGGTCGCCAATGCCTTTAACCCTTTCTGTACCGGTGCCTCCCTTTTAACTATATTGTGGCTACTTTTAGACGATTTTAGTCAGTTTAAAAAAGGGCCTCCATTAATTAACAGGCTTCGAACTATCTCACTTAACCGTTTTTACTACCAGATATCCTTCCTAAGCTGCGCAAACTCGTCTAAAAATTGCTAGAATTAAATGAAAGAGACGTCGCCGGTACAGAAGGGGTTAAAGACAATCATATATTACTCGTATGGAGTAGATACGCGTTCTTCTGAGTATCGTTTTTCTATTTCTTAATTATTACCCGTGTGTTCAGTTTATATTAGCTATTACCATGGTACACAGGCGCCTAAATGTGTGCATGATATACCATACACACACGCAAACCTCTGCACACACATTTCCACACACATGCTTATGGTAGCCCATCGTAGTCCGATGATGACGTTCCCTAGAGAAAACCTGGAAATAGAAGAGTTTAGAGTGCCGACGGAGGTGCGCAGTTCCAAATTCACTATCTTGGTACTGAACAGGGGTTGCTGATGGCAAAGGGGTGACCCAAGACGACCAGCTCCTGCTCAATACTGCAAGGCACTGCCGGGATTCCAGTTTGTCGGAAACCGCCAGGACGTGACCCCAACGTCTGCTGTTCTCTCAGGGTGTGCTCCCCTAGCCTTTGTCTTACTAGACTAAACCACAAGGCAGTGGGTGTGTGCTGTTGTTGGTAGATGACAAGGATGCACATCATACCTCTGGGGGCCACCGCATGCCCCGAGATCCCCTATTGATTTAGCCTGGGGTCGCAAGACACCCAGTTACCGTGTGTGGCCCCGGGGAGGCACAATAGGAGTCTTGGTGATGGAGAGGCTATGTACTGGCAGAGAGAGACTTACGCACTCTGCTCTCCTTTTCACCACAAGGGTTAGCCAGCGGCAGCAGCTGAAAGGGAGAATTGCATGCAAGCAAGTAGCACTACACCAACATGCTACTGCACTAGTCCCATCACATCACCCTGTGTGATAACACCTTTCCTACCTCCCCCGTCTTCATTCAGACTCCCCTCCCGCCCTCGCCACTACCCGCTAACCTTTCCTACCTCCCCGTCCTCATTCAGGCTCCCCTCCCGCCCTCGCCACTGCCCGCTAACCTTTCCTACCTTCCCGCCCTCATTCAGACTCCCCTCCTGCCCTCGCCTCTGCCCGCTAACCTGTCCTACCTCCCTGTCTTCATTCAGACTCCCCTCCCGCCCTCGCCACTGCCCGCTAACCTTTCCTACCTCCCCGTCTTCATTCAGACTCCCCTCCCGCCCTAGCCACTGCCCGCTAACCTTTCCTACCTTCCCGCCCTCATTCAGACTCCCCTCCTGCCCTCGCCACTGCCCGCTAACCTGTCCTACCTCCCTGTCTTCATTCAGACTCCCCTCCCGCCCTCGCCACTGCCCGCTAACCTTTCCTACCTCCCCGTCTTCATTCAGACTCCCCTCCCGCCCTAGCCACTGCCCGCTAACCTTTCCTACTACATACACATCTCCACACACACACATCTCCACACATACATAAGTACCTCAACACACAGAAACACACACACACACACACACACGCTCCTACACGGTGGCAAGAGTCGACTTTCACGCACTATGTCTGAGAGATGGACAATTAGATTCATTAACACAGCACTTGAGTCTTCTTGCTTCTCTCTCTCTCTCTCTCTCTCTCTCTCTCTCTCGCAACGGTAGTAAAAGACCTAGGGGTACTAATATCTGAAAACAAAAACTTCCGACCAATGTATAGCAGCTGCAAATAAGGCAAACATAGCATTGGGCTTTATTAAACGAAAATTTATATATAAACATGAGAACGTAATAGTGCCACTGTTCAAAAGTATGGTGAGGCCCCACCTTGAATATGGTGTGCAGTTCTGGTCACATCTGATCAAGGACATTGTAAGACTCGAGTCAGTACAGCGTAGAGCGACGAAGATGATACCCTCATTAAGAAATAAATCATATGAAGAAAGACTTAAACGATTGAACCTGTTCTCATTAAAAAAGAGGAGGTTGAGGGGTCAGCTTATTGAGTACTTTAAGATACTAAAAGGTTTCGATAAAGTCGATGTAAATGCACTATTCACATTAAACAATACTAATCAAACTCGCGGAAATGGAATGAAATTAAAAACCAAAAAGGCAAATCTAGATGGCACAAAGAATGTCTTCACCTACAGTGTGGCGACAGAGTGGAATAAACTACCAGCGAGAGTGGTGGAGAGCCACACAATAAACGCTTTCAAGGGAAGGCTTGACCTCTATCTATAGAGGGCTGGGGTGATATGAGAAAGAAAAAAAAATGTATGTGTGTGTGTGTACACTGTACAGTATGTATATACAGTATATGTATGTGTATATGTATATAAATATATATATATACATGTATATAGTTTGTAAGGCCAGACTGCCTAGTAAGGACCTTGAGGTCTGTGTATCTATGTAGCTCTCTCTCTCTCTCTCCATTATAATGTGATCAATTTTAATGCGACACGCGCTGCCAATTGGAAGGCTCTTTGGCAGCACTTCTTTGATTGCCCTTGCAATAATTGTATCTTCCGCTGAGTGTGCTCAACATATTATTAAGGGGGGGTCACCGGCTTTTTTTCTCACTTTCTCTCCATTTCTCTCTTTCTCTGGCTTGTATCCACTCGGCCCAATTCAGCCAACTGTTTTAAGATGTTTATCTCCATCCAGGTGTTGATATCTTGCTGGCGAGTAATTGCGAGCCAGCATTGTATGGAGAAATCCGGCTTCGCCGAAGACATTTTCTATCGAAAAAAGTACAAATTTAGCTTGCTCTCAAAACAAAAATATATATATATTCTGGTTCGCTACCGCTCACCAGGAAAATATTGACACCTGGATGGGGGTAAACGTCTTAAAACAGTTGGCTGAAACGGGCCGAATAGATACAAGCCAAAGAGAGAGGGAGAGAAAGAGAAAATAAAAGCGAGGTGGGGTCCCTAAAGGCTATCATCTCCGGCATGGATGCATAAATTCCATTTTATTTCTCTCAACCTTTCCCATAATCTACTTTCAGATCGCCAGTACGGTTTCCTTAAGGGCCGCTCTACTGGTGATCTTCTTACTTATCTTACTAACTCTTGGTCATCCGCCTTTCGGGACTTTGGTGAAACTTTTTCTATTGCTCTAGACATATCGAAATCCTTCGATAGAGTCTGGCACAAGTCTTTAATTTCCAAACTACCCTCCTTCGATTTCTATCCCTCCATCTTATAATTTCAAAGTGAATGGGACTAAACACGAGGGAGAAAAAACAACTATACCCCCCTAAATAATGTATATTCTACACATCACCTCGTGTATATTATCAGTCTTTATATTTTAATGTTTGTGCTTTCATTACTGGTGTTCTCCCCTCTCAGTCCGTCCGGCCCTCTCACTTGCTGGCTTCATATTACCTCTCGGATTCTCTTTATTATTTCGTCTAACCCTTGATATGCTCTCTCTCTCTCTCTCTCTCTCTCTCTCTCTCTCTCTCTCTCTCTCTCTCTCTCTCTCTCTCTCTCTCTCTCTCTCTCTCAATAATTTTGTTTTTCTTATTTCATAATTTATTTTAATGGCGAAAATATTTTAACAAGTTGATTTTATCCTCTCGCTAAATTTACCATATCGGCTAACATTTGAGTTAATATTGAATCAAAAAACACACCCAAGACCCCCTTCAAGATAAATGTGTACATTTTTCGATAAGATAATGTCATGGCCGAAGGCCGGTTGCTCTTAAATTACTGGCTATCTATCGCTCGCCCGGAAACTATCGATACCTATATTGCACGAAAGTTCTTAATGTTGACAACAAATGGGGTGAAACGTCTTAAAAATCCCAAACTAACGGGCCAAATGTCTTATTATCTGAAACCTAGAGGGGCTAAATATGAGGGAGAAGGGAGACCAGCAAAGCGACCCATCTCCCCTTAATCCTACCTTGTCCTTCTGTGCAATTTATGCTGCATTCAGTTGAGAAATGTATTGATATTATGGTTTATATTCATTCTTCTTCGCCTCTCACTGTATCTACCTATCCCTTACTATAGTCTATTCGCTGTAAGTAGACGAGAAATCCTGACCTCTAACCTCTGTAACTCAAAAACGGCTAGAGTAATTACGCTAATATTTTCTACCATTTGGGAAGAGTCAATCAAGAAATAGATGCGGAAATGTACAGCCAATTTGTTAAAGCCTTTTTTAAGTTACAGAGGATACTAGTCATGATTTATCGTCTAATTACAGCGAATAAACTATAGTATAATTTATGTTATTGTTACCAACCTCCTGTTCATTGATTTTCCTTTGTCTCTCAACCGTTTTCTATTTAGACAGGCATGAACAAGCAACTTTATAGGTGGAACTGACACAAACTGTTGATTCTTGCTAAGTAATGTTGTACTTGTATTTTATTGATTTATGCGATGACTGTTGCCAACACATTCATTTACTTTTACCGCATGTTCAAAATTAACTCAGAAAGCCCCTCAAAATAAATACATTATAAATAAATAAATAAATCATTATGATATACATACTAAAGAGTAATAATACGGACAAATAATAATAATGATTTAAACAACAGGGAAGTCTGAAACAACAACAGTACTATTAGTATTAATATTATAAATAATATTACTATTAATAAATAAACAAATATGTCTAAATATTCTAATAACTGGCATTGGAATACCAAACCGGTACGATAGACTCCTTGATGTACATTATTATCATCACCAATATATAGTAACGGAATAACATGCTCGGTAATTGTTTATTAATTACTAAATATACTGTAGCTTCTTTCATTTTTGTTATGCGTGTATTATTTCAATGGAGGGTGGGGCCCTTCACTCTATATATTGATTGAGTACTATTTCTTAATGACCTAGATGTGTGCGATTTTTTTTTTTTTTTTTTTTTTTTTTTTTTTTTTTTTTGTCCCTCTCCGGGTTCCAATTAAAACAGAAGAAAAAAGAAAAGAAAAAGTGGTATGTGCCAGAGTATATATATACTGTAGGTAGATATATAGATAGATAGTATATATATATAGGTAGATATATAGATAGATAGATAAATAGATAAACTAAACAAATGTATATAATTATTGAACCTCAGCGTCCCTTCAATCTTCTTAACAAGGCATGTTTTGCCATGGACCAAATAGAAAGTGGAAAATGGGTGTTGAAATTAAGCTAACGAGAATCACGAGATGAGTGAGCGAGTGGGAGAGAGCTGCTTCTTCGTGCAAGTGCCTTGTCGGAGTAGAGCCTGGTGGTTCACTTTTTGGTAGATTTGTTTTAATTTAATCATAATTGTCTTGTTTCCTCCCTAGATCTGCATTAAACTTAAAACAAAAACATCTATTAGATCCCCTTTGTAGATTAATTTGTAAATTTTTCAGTAGAAAAATGTCAAGGCCGAAGGCTGATTCTTCCAAAATTATAGGCTCACTATCGTTCGCCAGGAAAACAAATCGACACCAAAATAGCACGAAAGGTCTTAGTATTGACAAAGAAATGGGTTAAAGGTCTTAAAATCGACAAACTAATGGGTCAAACATCTTAAAATTTGAAAACTAATGGGGCTAAAAATGAGGGAGAAGGGGGACCAGAAAAAACGACCCATCTCCTCTTAACAGGTGCGTGTGTCACTGGTAGAGAGGGGAGGCAGGGGAAGGTAGGCAGATGTGGGAGAGAACAGTTAAAGGGGTGATGGGTCGTTTTTCTAGTTCCCCTGTCTCCCTCGTGTTTACCCCCCCACCCCACCCCCCACCCCCACCCCCAGGCTGAAAGAGTGATAGGGAACCAAAATCAAGGTACATTATAGGAAATTGAGGTGTGTTTGAAAGAAGTGTTGTGCGCTTGTTAAACGTAGTGAAATTAATAGGAGGAGGAAGTGTTTGCAAAACCTCCAGATAGAAACTCCGAGAAAGAGGGTATCAGCCGAGGTCTCATTTACATATGGAACAAAAATATAATACAAGAGAGAAAACAAGAGCCACACACAGACAGACTGAACGAGATACCTTAGCGAAGGAGCACTACTAGCCCACTTCAAGTCGCGTTTCTTAACCTGTTAATATAGTGTAATACAGTCACATGTACGTATACAAGAATAGTAAAATATAATCTAAAATACAAAATGACACACACAGACAGACCGAGCCAGAAACAGGAGATAAGGAGCACAACTAGCCCTCCTCACGTCACGTTTCTCCACCTGGTAATTTAGTGTAATGCAGGTGCATTTGCGTATACAAGAGGAGAATAATAGAACAAATAACACAAATGCCACACCCAGACAGACCGAGCCAGAAACAGTGAGAGAAAGAGCACAACTACCCCTCCTCACGTCACGTTTCTCCACCTGTTAATTTAGTGTATAGACCGGAGAGAAGTTTGCAGGCGAGGAGTGGCAGAATTAGCGAGCGAGAAGGAGGAAGAGAAGGGCCGCCTCTGGTACTTGGGGAGTCAGGGGTGGAGGAGTTACTCGCCTCCAGTTAATATGTCCTAGAGAGAGAGAGAGGGAGAGGGAGAGGGGGGGGGGAGTCGAGGGGATACATGTAATATCATTGATAAGTTTTCAACTCACAGGTGTCTAATAATTTGTTTTTCAATCGAGTTGTCAACCAGTGAAATGGGATCCTTCTAGATGTAATTGACAGCTGCACCGTTGATTTTTTTTAAATTTTGCATAGACAAACGTATTGCCTTAAATCCACGACTGACTGCATTTGTAAATGAATACCCTATGCTCTGTCCCAGACGCAATAAGGATCACTGCAGTGATAATCATTAAATATCTAAGATTCTACTCTCTTTCCTCAAACACATGAAGGACCACTTTCAGCTTTGTTATATTACTAATCCATTTGTCCCCTACTAATATCACCTAAGCCTGCCATGGACACTAGTCCCAGGGCAGTACCTCCCGTTCCTCATTTCCCTTACTCACTCTGAACCACTGTTCGACACTTTGGGCAGGAGTGATTTAGAGTGCAAACAGCCTCGAGGGGCACTAAATCTGTTGTTATTTGACTTCCTTTGTACTCTTTTGTACTCCTTTCCAGGTGTTAGGTACAGTACAATGCTTATTCTATCTTAACTATGAAGTCACAAGCGACCTTTGGCGACCGTGAGGTGTCTGGGTTCCCACCATAGTACGTACATACGCAGATGCACCAGTGAGGTGTACGTGAAGGCTAACACAAGCTGATAGTTGAGCAGCCTGGCTAGGGAGCGACCACGATACAATCCTCTCCATCAGAGT